>CM046030.1:43317726-43417726 GCA_025215565.1 Flaveria ramosissima
ACTGTTTGGAGCTTCCCGTGATCCTACATACACAGATACCGGATCTCAAAAGACTTTCTACCCTATTGAGTGGTAACGTTCTCCTCTAATGACTCAACTTGTCTTTTCAATAAATTTTTGACTAATTTTTGTCCAGGTATTTAATGAATATGAAATTAATTTGGTTGCATGTATGATACAAACATTATTGTACTAAAACTTTTTTGCTCATAAACCATTTACCAACTAAGTTTGAAGGTTAAGTATTATAAATTGGCAACAAGACGTGTTTCCATTATGCTTTTGATGACAAAAGAGGATGTACAAAATGGTTATGCTAAACCTTCAAATATATAATTGTGAAAATTGATGCTCCTAATTCAGCAAATCATATAAGAAGCCCAACTTCTGGTGTTGTAACTTTTAAGTGATTTTTAACTTTTTTTTCTAAATCTTCCCACCATGTGTGCTCATGTTCATGTAGTCTAAACGGGTGAAATTGGGTCATACTTTGCCTATTTGCCTCTAATGGCCCATTTGGGTAAAATAAAGTGTTGAATTATTTTGATTTTAATGTGATATTTTTATTTGACTTTTAGTTTTTAACTAAACACTATGTACAAATATAGTTACTTTATAGAACTAGCATTCAGAAAGCTCTTTATTATAGTACAGGTGAACCTTCGGTAACGTAGTTAAAGTGCACTTAAATGTAAGTTGGAAGCTTCTATTGGTGTTGTTTTGATAATGAACATTTTTTGAGGTTAGTATGATGTTTATATTTTCATTAGTGACACTGTGTATACGTACAAAATATATTTTCAATTACTTATTTCACTTGTAAATGATTATTAAATGTTTATGCAATATATTTTATGTGTCAGGCGCTAATGATGATCAGCAATAAGGGGCATGCTACAAAAACATCTACTTTAGAGAGTAGATTAGCTCTAAGTCACGCATTAAAATCACACTATGATATTTTAGGGAAATATTCAAGTATCGTGGAATATGTCTATGGTGAAGAAACCAGTGAACCGGTTGAAAACATCAGTTAGCGAAGATTCACGATTTTTATTTTGGGTTTGAAAACGGTGGTTTTTAGTGATTCCCGGACATTCTCGGCAATAAAACAGGTAGAACTTGAAAATCGGATGCTAATACATGTATACAACTGAGTTTCTTTTGAATGGTATAAAGATACTTGAGTTTCTTACTTCTTTTAGCTGCTTAATATATCATACCATGAAAGGAGTGTTGTATCCCCAATGGGTTTTAGTTATTGTGCATGTTAAACAGTAAAAAGAAAATGAAATATCCTAGAGTTCATGTGTGGCTTTGTATGGATAGATGATCTTGGTATTAAGTGAAAAAAATCAAGATATTTATTTATGTTATTATTATGTGAGCTAAAAATGATTAAATACTTACAACTTAGTTCATATGTTTTACGAGAAGGACCAAAATATTGCTCCTAAATTAACTAAATCAATGTTTAACTCATTGAAGGAGATAGTTGTTCTGTCAATTTGTTTTTTATGTAGCGAAATAGACGTGTGGGGGTGGTTGAGTAATCACCAAATCAGGTTTGAGTCGAAATGTTTTTTGGTACATGTCAGGTTTGGATGGCCTTTTAAGGTTTTGCGGACAACTTTTCCTATAACATTTGTTTAGCACCAACTATTTATACATGTATGACAATGTTTTTTTTACATATGTTCTTACATAGGAAGCTACTCAAATCCAATCGTGAAAGGGGGTCAAGCTGCATATGATAAAGTGTTAAGTTTGAGGTTTTAATTTTTAGCAAAGAATGCAACCACATTCTAAATTTAAAAAAGGAAATCGATACTCTAAATCAATTTTTATGAAAAAAAACATGATATCTTAATTTCGATTGATAAGTTATGGCTCATGTGTTTTTTTTCGTGTGATGTGATTGATATATTCAAGTTACTATGTTTATGTTGATATTATATTATTTGTGTTTTTTCTTATTATTTAGTTGATATTTGTAAGACTCATTACATATACAGGCCACACCGATGCGACGAGTAATAAAACCAACATAGGCATTGTATAATATATTATTTGTGGATTCATAAACTAATTGGAAACGAGTACCGTGTTGTGAGGTGTAATTGGCGCCGTACACGCGGGTTTTTTACTAGTATATATATAGATATATATATATATATATATATATATATATAGATATATATATATATATATATATATATATTTCTCATCCTCTGTTGTCTCTCTCTATCTGTATCTCTGTTACCGGTGTCTCTCTCTCTCTCTCTTCTCTCTCCTCTCTCTACTCTCTGTCTCTCTCTCTCTCTATCCTCTTTATATATATGTGTAGATCTCTATATATGTCTATCTGTTAGGTGAACATATCTATCTCTCTCTACATCTCCTCTCTGTCTCTCGGTATCTCTCTCTCTCTCTCTCTCTCTATATCTCTTCTATATAGTCTCTCTCTTCTCTCTCTCTATCTCTATCGATCTCTCCCTCTCTCTCTCTGTCTCTACCTCTATCTCTCTCTCTCTCATCTCTCTCTCTATCTCTATATCTCTCTCTCCATCTCTCTCCCTCTCTCTCTCCTCTCCCTCTCTCTCTCTCTCTCTCTCTCTCGCTTCCTCCCTCTCTCTACGCTATCTCCTCTCTCTCTTCTTCTCTCTCTCTCTCTCTCTCCTCTCTCTCTCTTCTCTCTCTCCGCTGTCTCTCTCCTCGCTGTCTCTCTCTCTCCTCTCTCTCCTGTCTCTCTCCTCTCTCTCTCTTCTTCTCTCCTCCTCTCCTCTCTCTCTCTCTCTCTCTCTCTCTCTCTCTCTCTCTCTCTCTCTCTCTCTCCCTCACTCTCTCTCTCCCTCTCTCTCTCTCTCTCTCTCTCCCTCTCTCTGTCTCTCTCTCTCTCTCTCCTCTCTCTCTCTCCTCTCTCTCTCTCTCTCTCTCTCTCTCTCTCGATCTCTTCTCTCTCTCTCTCTCTCTCTCTCTCTCCTCGTCTCTCCTTCTCTCTCTCTCTCTCTCTCTTTCTCTCTCTCATCCTTCTCTCTCGTCTCTCTCTCTCTCTCTCTCTCTCCTCTCTCCTTCTCTCTCTCTCTCTCTCTCTCTCTCTCTCTCTCTCCTCTCTCTCTCTCCTCTCTCTCTCTCTCTCTCTCTCTCTCTCTCTCTCTCTCTCTCTCTTTTCCCGCCCGGTTATTTTCCTTTAAAGCCAAAGAAAGAAGAAAAAGAAAGAAAAGAAATAAAATCCATGGAAGAGTGGGTGCATAAGGGCATGGCTGCCCACACCATTCTCCCATACACCCTTTTCATTCGGTTCAAGAGAGGGAGAAAGGGAGAAAGAGCAAAAGCTAGGGTTTTTGAAGAATCAAGTGCAAGTCGAAGTCAAACGGGTTGTGATACTCGAATGGGTTGTTTATGTGAGTTCTAGGACCCCTCTTTTACACGTTTTTCACTGATTTTTGGGCTGGAACACATGGTAAATCGTTTTTGGTGTGTTGGGGTGTGAAACCCGTATCTATGTATATGTGCATGTGTGTGACTCGGGTGGGACTCGTGTTGGGCTTGTGATGCTTGAATGCTTAGAATAGGTTTGAGAGGGATTGGAAGTTGAAATGTGCAGTTTAGGTTCGAAGAAGACTGCATTCTGCACCAACTAGGGCTTATGCGATTGGAACCCATGAGTCCGAATGGCATGCGACTAGAGGCCATACGGCCGAAAGGCATGCGAATGAGGTCCATGCGCATGGGTGCCATGCGACTGAGGTTGATACGCATGAAAGTCATGCGACTGAAGTTCATACGCCTGAAAGGCATGCGATTGAAGGTTATGTGACTGAAGGCCATACGGCCGGAAGGTCATGCGACTGAAGGTCACACGACTGAAAGTCGTGCGACTGAAGGCTATGCGACTGACGGTCCATACGCCTAAGTGTTCATGCGTCTGGAAGCTCTCCATATGCATAAGTGTCCATTCGCCCATAGTGTCTATACGCCTAAGTGTCCTCATGCGCCTGGAATGGCCATGCGATTGAATGGTGTGCATACACCCAAATAGGGCTCATGCACCCGGAAGAACTTAGTTTATATTTGATTCTCGGAGAAAAGGGGTAAATGAGGCTTTGACTTGGAGATTCCCGGGGGGTTTATGTAAGTTGACTTTTGAGGTCATAGATGATATGCTGAGCATGTATGATGTATGATTGATGCTTATGCGTATTATGTATGTATGCGGTATGTTAGTTGTATGATGGTGCCCTGTATGGTGATATTGTATGTTTATATTCATGTTCCTTGTTATGTATGATTATTTTTCGTGACTTTTCGTTGAATGGAATGAAAAGTATTATGTAACGTAAAGTGGAAGATAATGAAAAGAAGAACCTAATGAAAGAATGCATGCATTAATGAATGAACGAAAGTAAGAAAGGCTTGCAAGAAATATTTTTGGGTTTGCTAGAACATAAAATCAATGTTTAACCACTTAAACTTTCTGAAAAAAAACGCAGCGGAGTTACAACTTAATAAAACCCATTTTATAAGCTGAAAATAATGTTCCTTAGTGACCATTTTAGATGAAAAACAAACCCAAAGAAAAGGATCATAATATGTGAATGATCAAGCTATGAAAATGTACTAAAACTACATAAATCACACACAGCCACAATGAGCTATGATTCTACCTCTTTGAGCAGCAAGAAACGACCAAGGAGAGGGCTGTTGTAAGCTTCAAAAACGTCCAAAAAGTGCTGAATGAGGGCTGATTAATGGCCAAGACTTCAAGCTAGAAGTCCTCAAACGTCTATACCCACAAGCCTTCAAGCAAACACCTTAGTTGCTAGGATTTTGGTCACCAAAACTTCAAGAAGAAGCTGCTATATCACCTTCAAAACCGTGAGTTTGGAGAAGATGGAGAGAGAGTTTTTCTTGGAGTTTAGTTGCATGTGTTTGTCAAGATAGCTGGTCCAAGAAAGCATTCAAAGACCCTTAATGTGTTGTGTCTAATCAACAAAATTGGTCCAATGACCAACAAGGGGGGGGGCGGCCGAAAATAGGATGAAAAAGAGGTTTCCCCCCTTTTTTTGTTAGACACAATCACATGTTAAATGGTCTTATAATTTGTCCCTCTTAGAAAATGTATACAACTAACCCATTAATTGTATAACATATTAGCCATTATTAATTTGTAATGTCATCTAAATAACATTACAAATAATATCATTGAACAATATATCCTAATAAATTGTTCCATGTCATATGCAACTTATTTAGAAAACCCATTTTCTAATTGGTGTTAATATTTTATTGCATGATCATATCATCAATAATATTATTTTTGGTGTTTGCTAAGCTTGTTATTGGGTATAACCCGACTTGGATCATAACGTACTAACCACATCAATATTCTAAGTGTCTTGGGCACATCGAATCCTACAATCTCCCACTTGCCCAAGATTCATAGAAGATTGATGCAAGCAGTAAATACCACCGCCTAACAACGGTTTACTACCCTAAATACGCATGACTTATAGCCATTCAATAACATCATCCCTTTCAAGTGCCCTACTTGAAATGATTTAGGTGAATTAATCATCTATCCTTTGTTACAGATGTCATGTTAAATCCAAGGACACAGAATGATCATTCCTTGTTGATTTAACTTAATCAGGCCTTAGACATCTAACTCTCAACGAATAAGAGGAACAATTCCATCTTGACTACATACGTTTCTCACAAACACTTCGTGTTATACCTGAACATATCCTTGTGTACTGTCCACTATTTCAGGGCAGTGAAGAATAGGCTCAAGTATAAAACTTGGTGAATATCAAAACCCAATATGTATCTCAGGTCTGAGGATACCAAATGATATTCGCCTTTACTCAAATTTACTTATGATCAATCATAAGATTCCATGTAGTAAAATTTGAGATGCGGGTTAGTCCAATATTTGTATCCCACAAATATCTATGAACCTTGGTAGCAACCCATTGCTTTATATTCATCCTTATGAATATCACCAATCCAAGTTCATAATAGCTTACCTTCAAACTTGTTCCCACAAGTATGAACGACTACGGACATTTAGAGTAAACATTTTACTCATGGATTAAACATGCTAAATTGGAACATTATTTGAAACATTATAACCAAATAATTTTATTCAAATAATAGAAAGTTCCATATATATCCAAATACAAAATGTACAGATCAAATCCAATCACTAGAATATCGAAGTCCCATGGCACAAGTATGACATTCATGCTTTGCCTTTTCAAGGAGCTTCGTGAGAGGATCCGCAATGTTTTGATCCGTGTGAACTTTGCGAATACATATCTTTCCCTTTTCAACTTCATCTCGTATGTAGTTGAATCTCCGCTCAATGTGCCTAGTCTTTTGATGAGCACGGGGTTCCTTGATTTGTGCAATCGCACCCTCGTTATCACAAAAGATCTCTAGGGGGTCCTGAATGGAAGGGACTACCCCTAGATCGGCAATGAATTTCTTCAACCATGCAGCTTCTTGAGCTGCCAATGAGGCGGCACGTATTCTGATTCTGTAGTCGATAGAGCCACCACATCCTGCTTGGAGCTCTTCCAAAGACAGCTCCTCCATTTAGAATGAAAATGTATCCCGATTGTGACCGTGAAATCATCACGATCGGTTTGGAAACTCGCATCCGTGTAACCTTTTACAACGAGTTCCTCGTCACCAGATCCATAGATAGGAACATATCCCTTGTCCTCCTTAGGTACTTAAGTATGTTCTTAACAGCCATCCAATGACTGTTTCCAGGATTTGCTGGTAACGGCTTGTCATGCTCAAAGCGCATGACACGTCCGGTCGAGTGCATATCATTGCATACATGATGGATCCAATAGCAGATGCATATGGGATTGCCTTCATTTATCTTGCTCATCCTTTGAGCTTGGACATTGAGTCGTACTCAATATCGTTCCTCTCTTGAATAGGTACGGTACCTTTCTTAGAGTTCTCCATCTTGAACCTTTTCAAGATCTTATCAATGTATGCACTTTGATTCAAACCAATCAACCGCCTTGATCTATCCCTATAGATCTTTATTCCTAGAATATAGGCGGCTTCACCAAGATCCTTGATGGAAAAACAACTTCCAAGCCAGGTTTTTACACCTTCCAAGGTTGGAATGTCATTTCCAAATAGTAGTATGTCATCAACATACAATACTAGGAAAGTTACTGTGCTCCCACTAGCCTTCTTATACACACAAGCCTCATCAGCGTTTTTTGATGAAGCCAAATTTCTTTACTTCCTCATCAAAACGGTGATTCCAGCTTCTCGATGCTTGTTTCAATCCATAGATTGATTTCTTTAACTTGCATACTTTATTAGGATGTTTTGGATCGATCGACAAAACCTTCAGGCTGAACCATATAGACATCTTCCTCAAGATATCCATTTAGGAAAGCAGTTTTGACATCCATTTGCCAAATCTCATAATCATAATGAGCAGCTATGGCAAACAATATCCTTATAGACTTTAGCATCGCTACAGGTGAGAAGGTTTCATCATAATCAACCCCTTGAGTTTGAGTGAAACCCTTTGCTACAAGTCTAGCTTTATAAGTATCCAAGTTTCCATGCATATCGGTTTTCTTCTTGAAAACCCACTTACTTCCAACTACTTTGGAATTAAGAGGTGGTACAACAAGTTCCCAAACTTGATTGTCATACATGGATTGCATCTCAACGTTCATGGCCTCAAGCCATTTGTCACAATCCAAATTGGACACTGCATCATGGTATGTGGTTGGTTCATCTGAATCTACCATATAGCATCCATCCATGAAAAATCCGTATCTTTCAGGTGGATTACTAGTTCTACCACTTCTGCGAACGTTTTGTGTGTATTGATCAACCATTTGATCATCTTCAACATCCTCATGTTGAGTGCTAGTTTCAACCAAACGTGCATCGGGTTGTGGTTCTTGATCTTCCTCAAGATCCACTGTTCTACTGCTAGCTCCTTCCATAAGGAACTTTGCTTCTAAGAACTCACCCTTTCTGGCAACAAACACCTTTTGTTCCAGTGGATCATAGAAATAATATCCCATAGAATCTCTAGGATATCCAATAAAGATACACTTGGTGGATCGGACTTCCAATTTGTTTGGGGTGGGAGTCTTAACATAAGCCTCACATCCCCAAACCCTTAAGTATGATAGGGATGGAACTCTTCCATGCCATATCTCAAAAGGTGTCCTTTCCACCTTTTTGGTTG
Organism: Flaveria ramosissima; assembly: GCA_025215565.1. Classification (NCBI taxonomy): domain Eukaryota; kingdom Viridiplantae; phylum Streptophyta; class Magnoliopsida; order Asterales; family Asteraceae; genus Flaveria; species Flaveria ramosissima. Next base: position 43,325,972 of record CM046030.1, read on the forward strand.
GGGCCATATTTAAAATACGGGCCGCGGAGAGCAAAGCGAAACCCCAAAATGATAGAGGTAATGTGCTTCTAGCCATCATAGATCGGACCATATCCAATAAGGTTCGATTCCTCCTCTCAGACACACCATTATGTTGTGGTGTTCCAGGTGGAGTGAGTTGTGAGACAATCCCACAACTCCTAAGATGATCTTGAAACATCACTTAGGTATTCACCTCCTCTATCGGTACGGAGAACTTTAATTGACTTGTTGAGTTGATTTTCAACTTCATTCTTGAAGATTTTGAACATTTCAAAAGCTTCATCTTTGTGCCTTAATAAGTACACATACCCATAGCGACTATAATCGTCGGTAAAGGTAATGAAGTATCTTTCACCATTCCTAGTCATTGGCTTAAAAGGACCACATACATCCGAATGTATGATTCCTAATAAATCTTTTGCCTTTTGCCTTTCGGTAGTTCCACTAAAGGGTGCCTTAGTCATCTTACCTTGTAAACAAGATTCACAAACATCAAATGAATCACATTCATTTGTTTTTAAAAGACCATTCTTTTGAAGTGTTTGTAAACGTTTCTTGTTTATATGACCAAGACGACAATGCCAAAGATAGGTATCACTCAAGTCCAACTTGAGTTTCTTGGTGTTTTGTTTGGTACAATGAACTATTTAAAGTATTTTCATGAACCATTCATAATCATAAATACCATTAATTGGTATAGCTTTAAAATAGAACATACCATTTAAAGAAACATGAATATCATTTTCAATAAAGGATAATACATAATCATAATGTCTTAATTGAGATACAGAAATAATGTTCCTAGTCAAACTAGGAGCATACAAAACATTCTTCAAAATAACTTCCAAGCCACTTGGAAGTCTTAGGATGTAGTCCCCACGAGCTTCAACTAAGACTTTAGTTCCATTGCCCATGAAGAGGCTAACATCCCCTTTCTTGAAGTCCCTACTTCTTGTGAACCCCTGCAACAAATTGCAAATATGAGTTCCACATCCGGTATCCAATACCCATGTGTTTGAAGATGTAACATTAAGATCAATATGTATCATGTATATTGTACCTGAGGTCTGCCCGGCATCCCTCTTTGCTTTCAACTCTTGGAGATGGACAGGACAATTCCTTGCCCAATGTCCTATCTCCCCACACTTGAAGCATGGGTCATTTGTAGCAACCTTTTGCTTCTTCTCTTGTGGTTTGGGTGGTACCCTTACCACCCCTTTCCCCTTTCCCCACACATGTCCCTTACCCTTGGCAACCTTTGCCTTGGTGCGGGATGAGGCCTTTTGTTGTTCCCACCTTCATTGATGGTGAGAACGGGTAAAACCCTTTTACCCATGGCCGCCTCGGCCGTTTTGAGCATTGAGTGAAGTTCACCAATGCTTTTGTCCCATGCATTCATGTTGTAGTTCAACACGAATGTCTCGAACTTCTTGGTTAGGCCATTTAGGATCAAATCCGTGGCCAACTCCTTCGAGACGGGGCAGTTTAGCCTCTCGAGGCGGTCAATATGACTTTTCATCTTAAGTACATAAGATGAAACAGATTGGTTGTCGTCCATACGACATGCATGGAGCGCTCGAACCGTTTCGAACCGCTCAACCCTTGCTTGCTGTTGGAACGTTTCCTTCAGCTGGGTTATCATGTCGTAAGCTCCGTGATGTTCATACTCCTTTTGGAGATCCGGAGTCATGCTCGCTAGCATGAGACAAGACACTTGGACGGAGTCCTCAGTGTATTTCAGCCAATCGTTAAAGGCCTCCTCATCATCCTCGTCTGTAGGTTGATCGGGGATAGGGTCGTCTAAAACATATGATCTTCTCTCTTGCTTGAGAACAATTCTCAAGTTTCGATACCAATCAATAAATTTGTTATGATTTAGACGTTCCTTTTGGAGGATCGCTCGTAGTGCTGATTGGTTTGACGCTGACGAGTTATCGTTTTTTCATATTGGTGGCCATCTACAAAATTTAACAAAATAAATTTTAGTATTTTCGATATTGCTAATTTTAATATTTAATGCCTTTTAAGGTCTTTTCATATTAAAATCTAGAACCCAACCTTACATTAAATCGTGGTTAGGTGACCTTTATCCCACGTTTTAAATTAATAAGGTGGTCAACGTTTGACGATTGCAACCATTTGCAATTCTAGAAATATGGGATCGACTAAAACATCATATGTAAAGTCGGCATGTTAATCCCATCAACACCATTGGAAACACATGTAGGTGATCCATTTGACATGATTTGCAATCAAGACACCCTACTTACACCTACGTGTGAGTTTGCCAAAACAAGTGGGTTAGGTGACCTTTATCCCACAAATAAGGCATTCTCACCTCAAGTCACAAGTTCCCTCAAAATGGTTAGGTGACCTTTATCCCATTAAGAGTTCCCAAGTGACTCAAGTGTTGTGTAAAAGGACGGTGTTGATCTTGTTTGGAAAAAAAAGTTTTAGAGGTTTCAAAATACAAGTTTAGAAAACTCTATGTACTTGTATTTGCATGCTTTCAAATACAAGGTACCTTATGGTTCTTTGATTAAAACCTATTTTAATCCTTAAAATCATTAAATAATTTAATAACCTTTTAACCTTTAAGAACCATCAATTTCAGCTTGTTAAGTTTGTTAATTAGTTTGCTTTGAATATCCAAATATCAACCAAACAATCAAGACAACAAACAATCAACCAAGCATAAAACATAAACAACCATATGTGCATAACCATAGCCCTTATGTTGACAACACTTGTTTGCCATCACAAGTGTTGTCTTTGGTCTTTCTAAGGGTCAAACATATCATAAAGGTTCCAAGAACCTCCCACTAGAAACCGCATCCAAATGCTCCATGTTTCTTGTGTCTTTGTGTCCATCTTGGGTCTTGATCTTGTACATCTTCCTTTTACAAAATTGTATCCTAATACATTTTTTAGTAAAGGAAATGAACCTAATCTATATTACATAACCAAATGAATGAATAATTACAACCCAAAGGAATAAACACAAATATTACAACCAAATTGAATGAATAAACAACCACTAGAATCATCCAAACAACACAAGGCCACAAGCTAGGTTATGCATAAACAACCAATGATCATATCATCTATTCATATAATGAAGACCCCATTTAAAACCCCAAATTTCAGCCAACATAAACTGAAATTTTGGGTTTTAATCATTGTCCAAACAACCAACATTCATAATATGTTTCTTTCAAGGTCTAATCACTAGCATGTGTGATATGACCTTGAAAGTTGGGGAATCATTCATAAACTATAACAGCCCAAAATCAGCCTATAACATCTCTATATCATCTTTTAAAACCAATTTCAAAAGATAAATCAAGCAAGTCATCCACATAACCGGCTCTTGATGCCATTGTTGGGTTTGCTAGAACATAAAATCAATGTTTAACCACTTAAACTTTCTGAAAAAAAAAAAACGCAGCGGAGTTACAACTTAATAAAACCCATTTTATAAGCTGAAAATAATGTTCCTTAGTGACCATTTTAGATGAAAAACAAACCAAAGAAAAGGATCATAATATGTGAATGATCAAGCTATGAAAATGTACTAAAACTACATAAATCACAGCCACAATGAGCTATGATTCTACCTCTTTGAGCAGCAAGAAACGACCAAGGAGAGGGCTGTTGTAAGCTTCAAAAACGTCCAAGAAAGTGCTGAATGAGGGCTGATTAATGGCCAAGACTTCAAGCTAGAAGTCCTCAAACGTCTATACCCACAAGCCTTCAAGCAAACACCTTAGTTGCTAGGATTTTGGTCACCAAAACTTCAAGAAGAAGCTGCTATATCACCTTCAAAACCGTGAGTTTGGAGAAGATGGAGAGAGAGAGTTTTTTGGAGTTTAGTTGCATGTGTGTGTCAAGATAGCTGGTCCAAGAAAGCATTCAAAGACCCTTAATGTGTTGTGTCTAATCAACAAAATTGGTCCAATGACCAACAAGGGGGGGCGGCCGAAAATAGGATGAAAAAAAAGTTTCCCCCTTTTTTGTTAGACACAATCACATGTTAAATGGTCTTATAATTTGTCCCTCTTAGAAAATGTATACAACTAACCCATTAATGTATAACATATATAGCCATTATTATTTGTAATGTCATCTAAATAACATTACAAATAATATCATTGAACAATATATCCTAAAATTGTTCCATGTCATATGAAACTTATTTAGAAAACCCATTTTCTAAATTGGTGTTAATATTTTATTGCATGATCATATCATCAATAAATATTATTTGGTGTTTGCTAAGCTTGTTATGGGTATAACCCGACTTGGATCATAACGTACTAACCACATCAATATTCTAAGTGTCTTGGGCACATCGAATCCTACAAATTTATGGATGTTCACACCCAATACGGGGTGTTAACTCAACCGTGTGCGGGTTAGCTACCCCATGAGGATGCACACTAGGACTTAATCCGTGTGATTAAGCATATGTAAGGAGGTTCACACCCAATGAGGGGTGTCAGCTCAACTGTGTGCGGGTTAAATACCCATGAGGATGCACATAGGGGTTCAATCTTTGGGATTGACCATATGAATGGGGTCCTTGTCGCTTAACCCTAGATGAATTGCTTGGTGCTCTAGAGGGGGGGTTAAGCACATGATAGGACCTAGATGGAAACGAAAAATAATAAATGTATGAAATGAACAATGATGAAGATAATAACTATTATCTATGTGTACGTACGATGTGTGATCACGTTCTAAAGCCTGGTATGATTTGAAAGAAAGTAAAGAACGGTTTTAAATGAAAGATAAAGTATGTTTTATATTAAAACTAGAACTCACTCAGTAACGCTGACTTTTATGTGTTTCCAGTTGGCAGGTAAGGTTGCTGAGGATGACACGGGGCGGCTACTCGGCTCATTTTGGATGGCATCCATATTTATAATGCTTTTGTGATGTAATGCAACAAGTATTTTGTAATGTGATAATGATGTATTATTTTGCAAAAGCTTTTATAATGAAATGAAATGTCATTTTTGAATGTTTCCGCTGCGGTGTTCATTTAAGTTAAATGTAAATATATGTTTTATGTGCGATGATTGGCCAGCTGTAAGTGTCCCGGGAACGGGACCTTACAAGTTGGTGTCAGGGCCAAAGTTTAAGTGAAACGGGTAAAATTTCAAAATAAACCTTAACTTAAACTGAAAATGGGACGGAAAGGAAAGGGATGCCAATGTGAGTAGCTGCGTGCCATCAGGTATTTTCTTAAGGTTAATTTGTATTACGTGCACATGTTATGTGGTTTATGTGCTGCTTGTAGATTTAGATACTGATGTAGTCAGGATAGGTAATGCTCGGGGTATGAAGAGTAAAGTAAGTGGCTAATAACAACTGGCCACTGTAATTAGGGACTTACTATACTTGACATAAACTGAGCTGTTCCCTTGAATGACCATGTTGGTGTTTGAATCTTTCAGTGTGATAGAGGATGGCCGGTGGTAGATCATCTAAGGCTTCGCGTGGTGGAGGTCGTGGTGGAAGTGGTGCTGAACCGCGACCCAAACGAGGAAGACCTAGAGTCGAAAAGGTGGACCCAGAAGAACCCAAGACCCCTCATCCGGAGGGTGGTGATGAGAGCGCCAATTTGAGAGCCTCAGTAAAGGAGACTGTTATGGAAGAAGTTCATCATGTCATGCAGACTATCTTACTGTTTGTGGTGACTGAAGTAATTAAGGCTGTAAGGGAAGGAGAAAGGAAAGAGAGGAACAGGTCCGCGGGAGGACAGGAGGGCCCGGAGACTGAAACGGTTCTCTCCGATGATGAAGAAGAACCTGTGCCGGAGGCGGCACGAGGCTGTAACTACGGGGCATTTCAAAGGTGTAAGCCCCCTACTTTTGATGGTAATGGCACTGCTGCCGCTGCTCACCGATGGGTGAGGGAAATGGAAGCTGTTCCGAATATCAGCGAGTGCCGAGAAGACCAGAAGGTGAAATTTTCTGCCCACTCGTTTGTGGACTCGGCTCTGTGTTGGTGGGACAATATTGTCCAAGCCGAGGGTAGTCGGGCAATTGGGAGAATGAGGTGGTCTGAATTGAAGAAGCTGGCAATGGAGGAGTTCTGTCCTCATAGAGAAATGGATAAGGTAGAAAGGGAATTCCTACAGCTGGAGGCGGGAACAATGACACATCAACAATACACCACCAAGTTTAATGAGATGGCATTGCTGGTGTTGGATCAGGTGACGCCTCTATCGCGAAAGATCAAGAGGTATATTCAGGGCTTGCCAGCGGATATTCGCAGGCACATTATCGCTACCCGGCCAAGCATGTTTAGGTCGGCGGTTGATCTGGCAGGAAGGTTACATGACGAGCGAGAGGTGGTGGAGGCCAAGGTGAACAAAAAGGGTGGTGGCGACCGAAATTGGAATGGGAAAAGGTTTGGCTGGGAAGGTGCCTCGACGAGTAATAAGAGTGCACGGGTGGATGACCGTCGTGTGGTCACATCTGGTGCAGGATTGAAGAAGTGTGGCAAGTGTGGGAAAGAGCACGCCGGTGAATGTAGGTTGGGATTGAATGTGTGCTTTAAGTGTGGGAAGCCTGGTCATATAGCAAGGGATTGTCATGCGGCCAGATGTTTTAACTGTGGGGAAAGCGCTCATATGAGTAGGGACTGTAAGAAGCCGAGGGCTGAAGGTTCGGGAGTGAAGAAGGCTGGAGGAGAAGGACAGAGGGCGAGCGCCCGAGCGTTTACGATGACACAGGAGGAGGCTACGACGGACCCCGATGTTGTGTCAGGTATGTTTCAAATAAATCAAACTTTAGCCTCTGTGTTATTCCATTCTGGTGCTAGTAAAAGTTTTATTTCTACTGCCTTCTGTGCTAAATAGCATGTTAGTAGTAGGAGAGTTGATGCGCCCTTCGATGTAGAAACTGCCATAGGTAAGTCTACCAGTATTTCTGAGATGATAGAAGGTTGTGACGTGGAATTAGAAGGTCACAAGTTTCCTGTTAGACAATTCGTGATGACCTTAGGTGGTTTCGATGTAGTTCTTGGGATGGATTGGTTAGCGGACTACGAGGCGAACATTGTGTGTCGCAAGAAGATGATTTGTTTCACAGCGCCTGACGGGAGTTCGATGACGGTTAATGGTGATCGGATCACTATGATTCCGAAAGTGATTTCAATGGCGGTGGTGGGAAAGTGCATGAGGCGTGGATGTAGTGCCTATTTGGCCTACGTAAAGGACGTGGATATGCCAACACCACAACTATCTGATGTACCGGTTGTGTGTGATTTTCCAGATGTATTTCCTGAAGACTTACCAGGAGTGCCACCTGACCGTGAGATCGAGTTTCAGATTGATTTGATACCAGGTGCCCAACCTGTAGCCAAGGCACCATATCGGTTGGCTCCGACGGAGATGAATGAGTTGATGGAGGAATTACAAGAGCTGCTTGATAAGGGGTTCATTAGACCGAGTATCTCTCCTTGGGGTGCTCCGTTCTTATTCGTGAAGAAGAAAGACGAGAGCATGAGGATGTGTATCGACTACCGTGAGTTGAGTAAGCTAACAGTGATGAATCGATACCCGTTACCGAGAATTGATGATTCGTTTGATCAGCTTCAAGGTGCCAGTTGGTTCTCAAGGATAGATCTTCGATCGGGCTACCATCAGCTGAAGGTGAAAGAGCAAAATATCCCTGAAACAGCTTTTCGCACGCGTTATGGTCACTACGAGTTTCTCGTTATGTCTTTGGTTTGACCAACGCGCAAGCTGCTTTTTGGACTATACGAATCAAGTGTGTCGGCCGAGTTGGATAATCAGTGATCATGTTATTGATGATATCCTGATCTATTCGAGGAGTGAGAATGAGCATGCCGGTCACATTCGAGAGGTGTTGGAGGCGTTGAGAAGGGAGAAGTTGTATGCTAAGTTCTCCAAGTGCGCGTTCTGGCTATGTGAAGTTCAGTTCTTGGGTCACATTATGAATCCTGAAGGTATTATCCTCTGATGTCTCCAAGCCGGCCATAATAGAATCGATAGGCGAAGCAGCCAATAGCAGTCTGTTCTCGCCTATCGATAGATAGCAGGTTGCTTCCAAGCTCAAACCATTTGAAACGGAATTGCTACTTTATTTCTTGTTATTGATAGAGTGGTATTCTCCGCCCTATCAAATAAAGTAGAGGGAGAGCCTTTCTCCAATGAGAATAAAAAAAGTTTTTGGGTGGTGGACCCGATAAAGGTGGAGGCGGTGATGCAATGGAAGTTTCTCAAGACACCGTCCGAGATTCGTAGGTTCTTGGGTTTGGCGGGCTATTACCGAAGGTTTATTCAAGACTTCTCTAAGATCGCTTATCCATTAACCAAGTTGACTAGGAAAGGGTAAAGTTTGTATGGGGTCAAGCTCAGGAGAAGGCGTTCGAGCAATTAAAGGCGAGATTGACTCAAGCTCCTGTTTTGTCGTTACCCGATGGAAGTGAAGATTTGGTGGTTTATTCAGATGCTTCCTACTCGGGGTTGGGGTGTGTGCTAATGCAAAGAGGAAAGGTTATAGCCTATGCATCCCGATAGTTGTAAGTTCATGAGGTTAACTACCCTATTCATGACTTGGAGCTAGCAGTCGTGGTCTTTGCGTTTAAGATTTGGAGACACTACTTGTATGGGACGAAGTGCACTATATTCACTGACCACAAGAGCTTGAAGTACTTCTTCGAGCAGAAAGACTTGAACATGAGGCAAAGCAGATGGTTGGAGCTCATAAAAGACTACGATTGCGAGATCCATTACAATCCAGGCAAAGCCAACTTGGTGGCGGATGCCCTTAGTTGAAAAGAGAGACCCGAGCCGATTCGGGTGAAAGCTTACCAGTTAATCATGACCTCGGACGTGATGAATCAAGTTAAGGAGTTTCAAGATGAGGCATTGAAAGAAGATCACCTTAACTCTGAAAGAATGAGAGGTCTGGTTGCGGAATTAGGTGAAAACACACTCGGTGTTAGAACCCGATTCGGGCGAATGTGGAGCCCTCGTTTTGGGGATCTACGTGTGAAGATCATGGATGAAGCTCATAAGACTCGGTACTCTATTCATCCCGGTGCTACAAAGATGTATCAAGACATGAAGAAAGATTATTTGTGGCCGGGTATGAAGCGTGATGTGGTGGAGTATGTGAGTAAATGCCTTACTTGTTTACAAGTGAAGGCCGAGCACCAAAAGCCGTATGGGAAGATTCAACATTTGGATATTCCGCAATGTAAGTGGGAGCACATCACCATGGATTTTATTACGAAGCTGACGCGTACCGCGCGAGGGTATGATGCTATATGGGTGATTGTTGATCGTCTGACAAAGAGTGCTCACTTTCTACCGATCCGCGAGACATATTCATCCGAGAGGTTGGCGGATTTGTTCATTAAGGAGATTGTGACTCGTCATGGTGTGCCGGTGTCCATTGTGTCTGATCGTGACACCCAGTTTACATCTAAATATTGGAAGAAAATCCACGACGCAATGAGGACGAGGTTACATATTAGCACGGCTTATCATCCTCAGACGGATGGCCAATCAGAAAGGACCATTCAGACGCTGGAGGATATGCTTCGGGCATGCGTCATTGATTTTGGAGGAAGTTGGGATGACCACTTATCGTTAGCTGAGTTCTCATATAACAACAGTTATCATGCCAATATTGGTATGCCTCCTTATGAGATGCTATACGGTAGGAGATGTAGAACTCCTTTTTGTTGGGGTGATATTGGTCAGAAGGAGTTGGGGAGCGTCGAGGTGATCGAGGCTACGACTGAGAAGCTAGAAAGGATCAAAGCCTTTATGAAGGCAGCCAAAGATAGACAGAAGTCGTATGCTGATAAACGACGTAGACCGATTGAGTTCCAGGTGGGTGATAGAGTTATGTTGAAAGTCTCACCTTGGAAGGGTATCATTCGGTTCAGAAAGCGGGGCAAGTTGAGCCCAAGATACATAGGGCCTTTCTGAATCATTGCTCGAGTAGGAGAGGTGGCCTATAGACTAGAATTACCAGAGGAGTTAAGTGGAATTCATCCGACATTCCATGTAACTCATCTGAGAAAGTGTTTAGCAGATGAAGATATGATTGTTCCACTGGAGGATATGGAGGTAATGAACAGCTCAATTATATAGAGCAACCAGTGGCGATCATTGATTGTAAAGAGAAGAGGTTGAGGAATAAAGTGGTTCCTCTTGTGCGCGTAGAGTGGAAGCAGATAAAGGGATCTGAGTCTACGTGGGCGACCGAAGAAGAGATGAGACAACATTACCCACATTTGTTCGAGGGATAACAGGTTTTGGGGACGAAACCTATATAAGGGGGTGGACTTGTAACGCCCGGTTATTTTCCTTTAAAGCCAAAGAAAAAAGAAAAAGAAAGAAAAGAAATAAAGTCGAAGTTGAGGGACCAATCTTGCCAAAAGAAGAAAAACCATGGAAGAGTGGGTGCGTAAGGGCATGGCTGCCCACAACACTCTCCCATACACCCTTTTCATTCGGTTCAAGAGAGGGAGAAAGGGAGAAGAACAAAAGCTAGGGTTTTAGAAGAATCAAGTGCAAGTCAAAGTCAAGTGGGTTGTGATACTCGAAGGGGTTGTTTATGTGAGTTCTAGGACCCTTCTTTTACATGTTTTTGACTGATTTTGGGGCTGAAACACATGGCAAATCATTTTTGGTGTGTTAGGGTGTGAAACCCGTATGTATGTATATGTGCATGTGTGTGACTCGGGTGGGACTCGTGTTGGGCTTGTGATGGTTGAATGGTGTTGTGGTAAGTGTTCCTAAGGTTTAGGATGGTTGATTTGAGCTTAGAACAGGTTTAAGAGGGCTTGGAGGTTGAAATCTACAGTTTAGGTTCGAAGAAGACTGCATTCTACACCAGCTAGGGCTCATGCGACTGGAACCCATGAGTCCGAATGGCATGCGACTAGAGGCCATACAGCCAAAAGGCATGCGACTGAGGTCCATGCGCATGGGTGCCATGCGACTGAGGTTCATACGCATGAAAGTCATGCGACTGAAGTTCATGCGCCTAAAAGGCATGAGATTGAAGGTTATGCGACCGAAGGCCATACGACCGGATGGTCATGCGACTGAAGGTCACACGACTGAAAGTCATGTGACTGAAGGCTATGCGACTGAGGGTCCATACGCCAAAGTGTTCATGCGTCTTGAAGCTCTCCATACGCATAAGTGTTCATTCACCCATAGTGTCCATACGCCTAAGTGTCCTCATGCGCCTGGAATTGTCCATACGCCGAAATCGGGCTCATGCACCCGGAAGAACTTAGTTTATTATCTGATTCTCGGGAGAAAAGGGTAAATGAAGGCTTTGACTTGGGAGATTCCTGGAGGTTTATGTAAGTTGACTTTTGAGGTCATAGATGATATGTTGGGCATGTATGATGTATGATTGATGCTTATGCGTGATGGTATGTATGCGGTATGTTATGTATGTATGATGGTGCCTTGTATGGTGATGTTGTATGTTAATATTCATATTCCTTGTTATGTATGATCATTTTCCGTGACTTTACGTTGAATGTTAATGAATGGAATGAAAAGTATTATGTAATGTAAAGTGAAAGATAATGAAAAGAGGAACGTAATGAAAGAATGCATGCATTAATGAATGAACGAAAGTAAGAAAGGCTTGCAAGCAAATGTATGGAGGTTTACACCCGATGCAGGGTGTTAGCTCAACCGTGTGCGGGTTAGCTACCCCATGAGGATGCACACTAGGGCTTAATCCGTGTGATTAGGCATATCTATCGAGGTTCACACCCAATAAGGGGTGTCAGCTTAACTGTGTGCGGGTTAAATTCCCCATGAGGATGCACACAGGGGTTCAATCTTTATGATTGATCATATGTATGGGGTCCTTGTTGCTTAACCCTAGATGAATTGCTTGGTGCTCTGGAGGGGGGTTAAGCACATGAGAGGACCTAGATGGAAATGAAAGATAATAAATGTACGAAATGAATGATGATGAAGATAATAACATAATTATCTATGTGTACGTACGATGTGTGATCACGTTTCTAAAGCCTGGTATGATTTGAAAGAAAGTAAAGAACGGTTTTAAACGAAAGATAAAGTATGTTTTATATTAAAACTAGAACTCACTCAGCAACGCTGACTTTTATGTGTTTCCAGTTGGCAGGTAAGGTTGCTGAGGATGGCACGGGGCGGCTACTCGGCTCATTTTGGATGGCATCCATATTTATAATGCTTTTGTGAATGCAATAAGTATTTTGTAATGTGATAACGATGTATTATTTTGCAAAAACTTTTATAATGAAATGAAATGTAATTTTTGAATGTTTCCACTGCGGTGTTCATTTAAGTTAAATGTAAATATATGTTTTATGTGCGATGATCGGCCAGCTGTAAGTGTCCCGGGAACGGGGCCTTACATATATATACATATATATACATATATGTATATATATATTATATATACATATATATATATATATATACACATATATATATATATACATATATATATAACATATATATATTATACATATATATATATATACATATATATATATACTATATATATATAATATACATATATATACATATACAATATATATATATACATATATATATATCTCTATCTCTATATCTCTATCTCTCTCTCTCTCTCTTTATCTCTCTCTCTCCTCTCTCTCTTCCTCTCTTCTCTCTCTCTATATCTATCTCTCTATATCTCTATCCTATATATATATATATATATATATATATGTATTGTTGGATCTAGAAAGGCTGGTGCAACCAAAACCAAATCACTTAGACTATTTTGGTGCAGCTAATAAAGGACTTCCGAAGCTAAGTGTGGAACTTCCGAAGGAAAAAGGAGCTCTTCCAAAGACAAAGTGTAAAACCAACTTCCGAAGGAAAACTCCAACTTCCGAAGACAAAGTATCCACTTCCGAAGATCAAGACTTAAAGTGAAAGATCAGAAGTAAACTTCCGAAGTATGAAAGCAGTCCTCAAACCTCGGTAGTACAGAAGCCTCTTCCGAAGTATAAGTGGCTTTGGAAGAACTTGTTATTCCGAGGCCAACTTACCTTTGGAAGACACTACTATTATCCAGTGGACATAAGTATGGTCTCCCTGACACTCCGCTACAGACCTCTGAGATACTACATGGCGTTTTCTCAAAAGCCATGTAGTTGACCATACTTTATTCCATTGTTTACCTTTATAAGTTAGTACAGTTGCCATCTTTAGTTGGTGACAAAAGGTAAGTCATGGACATGTCATGACTACCATATCTTAGATAATACTTTATCTAAGATACCTTAACTTTAGCATTGTAGTATATGCTTTAGTCTTAGGTTTCCAGCTCGTATCAAAGTATATCCGGCTGTAGGATCTAGTATATTTAGTTTCTCGTTGTAACTCATGTTTCATGCTTGTAAGAGTCTTGTAATACTTTGAGTTGAGAAGTAATATACAAGTGCCTTGAAAAATTATTTTCTTTGTGTTCTTTGCTACTTATTATATTATTATCAACTCTTAGAAGAGATTCTACTTCATCTGATTTGAGTGTAATATAAGTGAGTTTGAGAGAAATCCAAGTGTTTAAGTGACAAACCTGATCCTGCAATTGGTATCAGAGCTTTTTAGGCTCTTGATTGTGAGATCTTACCATCCTAATCAACCTGTTTTTCACTCCTCCTTACACCACACTCAAAATGGCCGTTAACAAGTCTGAAGTAGAAATGGGGACGATGACTAAAGCACCCATCATCACCCCTGAAAACTTCAGGTCATGGAGCAGACATTGATAAAGTTGTTGAAGATTATTCTGATGAGGACCAGAAGAAGCTGGAAATTTATAGCAATGCTATGACTGTTCTAATGACTACAATTCCCAACTCCATCATGGTGGGGTTTGAGCATTGCAAGTCAGCAAAAGAACTGTTTGATGCACTTGCTCACATGTACTCTAGCTCAAATGACTCCAAGAAGGACTCACTGAAGCAGCAGTTCGAGAACTTCACCTACATTGCTGGAGAGACCCTCAGCCAGCAATACTTCAGGTACATGGATCTCATTTCTTCCCTTCAGTATGTGGGAATTGCTCTTGAACTTAGAGACCTCACAAGAAAGTTCATGAGTGCACTTCCCAATGAGTGGACATTCTACTGTGTCTCTATCAAGAGAACAGAGAACCTGAATACACTCACCATGACCGAACTCTATGGCATCCTTGATGGATACCCTTTGGAAATGGAGAATAAGAGGTCATCAGACAAGCAGACCTTGAGTCTTCCTGCTAGCAACGCTCTAATGGTTGCTGAAGGCTCAGGACCCTCCCAGCCTCAACAATACCTGACTTACAGCCAGCAGCCATCCTGTTCTTCTGGGCCATACATCACATTTCCTGAGACTCCAAGGTCTCAACAAGCTCAACAAAGTTCCGTTCAGGACAGTTGTGCTTTTTTCTCAGGAAGTGGACACTCTAATGATTATCAATATTTCTTTGATGATCTAGAGTGCTTCAGCCCATATGATGTGGAATATGTGGACATAGTCCAACAAATGGATCTATTAACCTACAGAGCAAAGAAGTTCTTCAAGAGTACTGGAAGGCAATTTCCCCATAACTCAATCAACATCAAATTTAGGTTTGACAAAACCAAGGCCAAATGTTACAACTGTAACCAACTTGGTCATTTTGCAAGGGAATGCAAGGCTCCCAAGTCGAATCCGGGAACCCTACAGGCCTTCACACATCCCTCTACACCAAAGCCCACTGGAAAGTCAACAGAGACAGCTGCAATGGCTCAAGAAGTTGACTGGAGCTTTATGGTACATGATGTGACTCTTGCTCAAGCACTCATGGCCGGAACAGATGAGAATAAGGGACATCCATATGACAAGAATAACAATGTTTGGATTGTGGATAGTGGATGCTCCAGGCACATGACAGTGAACAGATCTCCTTCAACAATTTAAACATTATGATGGAGGTCCTGTCCAGTTTGGAGGTGAGGCTGGAGGATATATTTCTGGCAGAGGAAGTATATCCAACGGTAAATTAAAGGTTGACAATGTTAACTTTGTCAAACAGCTTGAACACAACCTGTTAAGTGTTTCTCAGTTCTGTGATCAAAAGCATCAAATGCTCTTCACAGAACATGAGTGCATAATCCTCAAATCCGGG
The DNA here is from genome assembly GCA_025215565.1 of Flaveria ramosissima. Lineage (NCBI taxonomy): Eukaryota > Viridiplantae > Streptophyta > Magnoliopsida > Asterales > Asteraceae > Flaveria > Flaveria ramosissima. Next base: position 43,341,184 of record CM046030.1, read on the forward strand.
ATGACAATTTCTCAGGAATTGGTGCTTCTTAGATCTCCCAGGAAAGGGGATATGTACAAGCTGGATATGAACAATGCTTCCCCAGTGGGAGAAGTATCATGCTTTCTTTCCAAAGTTGATGGTGATGAGTCAACACTATGGCATAAACGAATGTGTCATGTAAATTTCAAGAAAATGAATAAATTGGCTAAAAATTACTTGGTACATGGTTTGCCTAAAAAGGAATTTTTCTGTAAAGATAACTGTGTTGCATGCCTGAAAGGGAAGCAACATAGGGCCTCTCATAAATCCAAAGTTGTTAACTCCATCACCACTCCATTACACTTATTGCACATGGATCTATTTGGTCCCACAAGTATAATGATCATTGGAAGGAAATCATATTGCCTTGTGATTGTTGATGATTTTACTAGATTTACATGGGTATTCTTTTTAAGAACCAAAGATGAAACTGTTGAAACTTCAAATTTTTTTTTCTTAAAATAGAAAATCAAATTGATCACAAGGTTAAAATAATTAGAAGTGATCAAGGGACTGAGTTTAAGAACCACATTCTTGACTAATTCTGTAACTCAAAAGGGATTGCCAGACAATATAGTGCCCCTAAAACTCCTCAACAAAATGGTGTTGCTGAGAGGAGGAACAGGACACTTATTGAGGCTGCTCAGACTATGTTAGCTGATTCAAAGCTGCCTCTAACATTTTGAGCAGAGCACTCATCACTGCATGCTATGTGCAGAACAGGGTCCTTGTAGTTAAGCCACATGGAAAAACCCCTTATGAGTTATGGAACAAGAGGCCACCGTTCATTGGCTTTCTAAGGTCCTTTGGCAGCAGGTGTACCATACTTAACACAAAAGACAATTTGGCAAAATTTGCTGCAAAGTCGGATGTTGCCATCTTTGTTGGATATTCCTCTAACTCTAAAGCTTATAGAGTTTATAACATTAAAAATCAACAATTTGAGGAATCTTTCAACATTGTAGTTAATGAGCACACTCCTTGTATTAGGGGGAATGGCCCTTATCATATCTTTGATTTAGAATTGTTTCCAAACTATTCTAAACCATCTTGTGAGAATGTTTCAGCTGGAACAGGTGCCCAAAGTGATTCTGATGATGACCAACTGTTTGAGCTTCCCAAACCTATTCCAAGTACTCCAAGAGCTGCAACAAATCAAGTTCCCACTATTGGCAGATCTGATAGTATAACTATCTCAAGGAATAGTGGAGCTTCAACCAGCGGTTCACCTATTGACTCTCAAACTTTATCAGGTGACACTGCACAACACCAAGCTGATGCAAGCAACATCTCGAAGGAACATGCAACTATTAATGCTGCTTCACAGCAAACAAATGATGATGTTTCTCATTCATTCAATCAGTCCTCATTGAATGAGTTTGAAACAGCAGTCGGACCAAGTGTTCAAGCTCCTGAGCAAAATATGTCCAATTTGGATCTATCTCTGCAACTGTAGGTAATTCCTAGACTTAGGATTCACAACACTCATCCAGCTGAGAACATCATAGGGGAAGTCTTTGAAGGCGTGAGAACAAGAGGACAAACTCATAATGGGAATGTCTGCTTGTACTCATGCTTTTTATCCCAAATGGAACCCAAGAAGGTGGAAGATGCCTTGAAAGATAGTAGATGGGTTGAATCAATGCAAGAGGAGTTGCTTCAATTCAAAAGACAAAAGGTTTGGAACCTATGTCCGCTACCATCTGGTCAAGTACCTATAGGCACTAAATGGGTTTTCAGAAAACAAGAGAGATGATAGAGGCTTGATTATCAAGAACAAAGCAAGACTGGTGGTTCAACGATACACTCAAGAGGAGAGTCTCGATTATACTGATGTCTTTGAACTTGTTTCAAGACTTGAGGCAGTTAGGATCTTCCTTGCTTATGCTGCATCCAAGAATTTCACTGTCTACCAGCTTGATGTCAAGTGTGCCTTTCTATATGGGGATATAGATAGGGAAGTCTATGTATGCCAACCTCCGGGATTTGAAGATCCACAGCATCCCAACTATGTGTGCAAATTGGATAAAGCTCTATATGGGCTGCAGCAAGCACCTAGGCTATGGTATGAGACATTGTCTCAGTTTAACCTGAAGAATGGTTACACTAGAGGTACCATTGATAAGACTCATTTCATAAGAAGTCTGGGAAAGACATCTTGCTCGTTCAAGTCTATGTTGAAGACATCATATTTGGTTCCTCAAATGACCAAATGTGTAAAGACTTTGAGAGCAGCATGGAGAAGAAGTTTGAGATGAGTTCCATGGGAAAAATGGACTTTTTCCTTGGAATTCAGGTGAAGCAAATGAAGGAAGGGTTTTTCATCAGTCAATCTAAGTATGTTAATGACATCTTCGAAAAATTTGATATGAAAGATTGTAAGCAGCAAAAACACCTATACCCAGAAACCACAATCTCTGCCCTGACTCTGAAGGGGTGGATACTGATCAACATCAATATAGAGCAATTATTGGTTCTCTGATGTATCTCACAGGAAGTAGACCTGATATCATGTTTACAACTTGTATTTGTGCAAGATATCAGGCTACTCCAAAGGTGTCTCACCTAGTTGCTGCCGAGAGAATCCTCAGATACCTTAAAGGAGCACCTAAACTAGGTCTCTGGTATCCAACAAATAGTGATTTCAATCTCTATGGTTACTATTACAGTGATTATGGTGGCTGAAACATCAATAAGAAATCAACATCCGGTGGATGTCAATTTCTTGGTGGAAGAATCATCTCATGGCAATGCAAGAAGCAATCATGTGTCTCTACATCAACGGCTGAAGCTGAATACATTGCTGCTGCTAGTTGCTGTGCTCAGCTGCTGTGGATTCAGAACCAGATGATAGACTACGGATTCAACTTCATGAGCACTCCTATCCGCATTGACAACAACAGTGCTATCTCCATTACTGAAAATCCAGTGAAGCACTCCAAGACTAAGCACATTGATATCAGGTATCATTTCATTAGAGATATTCATGAGAAAAATCTTATCAAGCTAATCAAAGTTGATTCAAATGAACAATATGCTAACTTGTTCACCAAAGCCTTTGATGAACAAAGATTCAAATATCTCATTACAGCTATTGGGATGATAAACCTTGATTAGTCTATCTCATTTGAAAACCTATTAATATGTAAAGTTTTATGTCAAAACAATCTAAGCCCTGTTACAAAAGGTCTTTCTCTAAAAATTTTATCGAAGTATAAATTCTTCCGAAGAGGAATTAACCCTCGGAAGATATTTTACATATCTTCCGAAGCAAATTCCTCCCAGGATAATTTTCTTCTCGGAAGAGTTGTTAAGTCTCGGAAGAAGCGATTGATTTCATATCAGATCTACTTCCAAAGCTTGTAACACTCTCCATTAGGAAAGCAACATATACTATCAGAAGTAAAAACTTTACCTTCGGAAGTAAATTTGCCTTCGGAAGAACATTACCTTCGGAAATGCTTTATACTCAGAAGAAAGATTTTACTGTGTAACGGAAATCTTTTGGGCCCCACTCTGTAAAAAGTAAAGATTTTGTTAATGATGTCGGATTATTTAAATGGACTAACCTTACTTCCCCTGTCACCTCATCCACTGAAACATCCTATCATCTTATCCAAACCCCCTTTAAACCACCATTTCACCTATTTAAATAACTCCGGCTAATCACTTGCATTCTTTTAACCAGAAATTACTGCCCTAAAAGCTCTCTTCATCTTCATTTCACCCAATTCCGAAATATCTTCCTGCAACTTTCTCAATGGCACTAAACCCTCAGCACAACCAAGTCGCACACCTTGATTCTTCAAGGGATGCCGACTTCTAAGATATCATCTCCTTTCTAACCCAATCTTCTTATTACACTACCCTGACTGTTAACCCCACGGTTTACTCAAATCATATGTCTGAATTTTGGGCAAATGGTCAGATTGAAACCCTAAATGGGGTTCGTGTCCTAAGATCGAGCATCTGTGGCCAGGAGTTGGTCATTTCTGAACAACTCATCAAGGAGCATCTAGAGCTTCATGATGAGGGCGCTACTACAGAGTTCCCCAAAGCAGATTTGGACAATACTTATATCCAAATGGGATATGGTGGAGATGTTAGCAGGTCAACCGTTTACAAGTTCAACTTCTCTTACAACTGGAAGTTCCTGCTGCATGTAGTTCTTCATTGCTTGTCCAACAAATCTGGGGGATGGGATCAAATCCCATATGAGCTTGGGTGCCTAGTTCATGGTTTGGTGAGAAGCCGCCGCTTCAACTACTCAAGATTTATGCTGACCAATCTCATGGGAAATCTTCAACGGGACACATTCTTCATGTATCCTAGGTTTCTTCAGCACATAATCAATTGTGAGCTGGACCAGAGTAAGCTTGTTTGTGCAGCTGCTCTGATTGTTCCTCAAATGAGGCCGACCATCTTCAAGACTTTGAAGAGAGTGTCCACCAACTTCATCGGAAGATATACTGCAGTTCTTCCAGGTATGACTGAGCCAATGGCTCCTGGTGACACCCTGTTAACCCCACATGTGATGAACCCACACAAGAAACTACCCTCACAGTGCCACATCTACCTTCTCCCCCCATGACCATCACTTATCAAAGACGCCCCAAACGAACCCTTGTTCAGTCTTCTCTGATTGAACAAGCTCCTCCTGTTCTATCCAAAAAGGCTAGAGTGGAACAATGGTCTCTCACTCAGCCTGAGGTCCAACCATCCATCACAATTGACCTCAATATGGGTCTTGAGTCTCCTCAGTCTCAGACCCATGAGCCCGAAACCCAAGCTGAAAACCCTTAGGGAGAGTCTTTATACTCCCTTGAGCAGCCAAAAAGGGACAGCCCCACCACAGGCTCAATGCCTTTAAACGTTGATCAAAGTCCCGGGTCACTAGGCTTTACTTCCATATCCTTTACTGACCTACTAATAGGAGCTGATGAAGAGATTATGTCTCTTCGGGGCAATGAAGTTGATCCAAAACACCCTCTCAAGGATCAACAGAGCCCAGAGAGATCTCTTCTCTCTAGCCCCCATCAGCAAGCCTTTACTGAGGTGAGACCCACTGATGTGGAGGGGACTCATGTAGATTCAGCTGCCACTACTGAAGGAGCCTCAATGGATCCTTAGGATAGTGGTAACATTACTGAGACTAAATCTACGGCAACCGTGCGCTTGATGACTCTGAAAGAGACATCATTGAGCAAGGGAAACCAGGGCGCCAAGAGACCACATTTGTGTTGTGAGGATGAACATACTAGGTATGTTACCTCATCTCTCCGTGATTCTTCAAAAGAAAATGAGGGAAGACTGCAACTCACCATTAAAGACCTACTTTCTAAAGTCTCAAATCTTGAATCTACGGTTAGGACTTTAGAGGATAGGTCTGCCACTCAGCAACTTGAGATTGAAAATCTCAAGGACAAACTAGCTAAGAAACAGATTGAGAGGTCTGTTAGGCACGTACCAATTCAGGTCTTATTGACCTCTTCCTCTAGCTCATCATGCTCTCAAGATGATGCTACAAAAATAGGGGAGAGTGTTCAGGGACAAAGCCAAAGACAAGAGGAACCACAAAGTCAAGCTCTCACTTTCCTAAGCTCAAAATACCCTATGCAACAAGCTTCAGTTTTTCCTGAGCCTCGTCCAGTTGTAATTCAAGTGGATCAAAGGATGCTCCAAGATCTCAACAAGTTCTTCAACAAGTTCCTGTTGGAATCTCTTATTGAACAGCCAAGTCCTGATCTGTCTGTGATTTACTTCGGAGCTCAAGAGCTTCAGAGGTTAAATGCACCTTCTACCACTATTGAGGAAGTTGGTCAACCTAAGGTCCAAGTGTTGGACCTTATATGCCCAAGACACATACAAGATTGATGTGGTTAGTGCGTTATGATCCAAGTCAGGTCATACCCAATAACAAGCTATACAAACACCAATTAATATTTATTTGTTGATAAGATCAAACAAATAAATATTGACACCAATTTAAAAAATGGGCTTTTCTAAAACGTTGCTTTTGTAAAAGAACAACATTATGTGGATAATTTGTTCATAAGAAATTGTTTGTTTCATTATTTAAGTTGGTTAAATAATAACAAATAAAAGTGTGTTATTGTTATAAAATTAAAAGAGGTTTTAATTTTATAAAATTAAGGGCTAAGAGTGTAACATTTTTATAAAACTAAAATGGGGGGAAAACCCATTTTGAAGAAAAATTTCGGCCGCCCCTTGGGGCATTGGGACCCTATTTTTGTCTTGGTCTTTGCAAGACTTTCACTCCTCTAAAACTCTTCCATCAATTCACACTTTCTCTCTTACAACACTTAAGCAAGAACTCTCTCAAAACAAAGCTGTTTTTTCGGATTAGAAGCTAAAAACAAGGCTGAAAATTCGGTTACTTGAAGGTACATTTATAGAGATTTTGGTGTTGAGCTCCCTAACTAGCTAGGTGTTTGGAAGAGCTTGTGGGTATCACTACTTGAGGCTTTCTCTCTTGGGGGCCGAACGTTCAAGAACACCATCTTCTTCATCTATTCCACCTTCCATAACTTGTGCAAGAAAGGTTGTTTCTTTGTACACCCTATGGTTGTTTGTTTTGTTTGATAGCATACTATTTCACATATATTGTTGATCCTGGATTTTGGGTTTTGTTTGTGGTTTAAAACGGTAAAATTTTCATATTACAAACCATATGTTAAAACCTATATTCCGTTGCGTTTTTATAGTTTAAATGGTTAAACTAGCCTTGGTTTACATGTTACAAAACCCAACAATAGCATCTAGAGCCGGATATGTGGAATATGTGCTTCAAAAGGTCTTGAAAAGTTAGTTTTCATGGACTTTTTCAACCCATTAGGGGCTGTTTTGTTGTGGATATATGAATCCCTTATGTTTCAAGGTTTTATCTTGCATGCTTTAGTATAAACCTTGAAAGATATACATCAAATGGTTGATTGTGTTGTTTGGACAAACCTTAAAGTTTTGGTTCATGTTGGCTGAAATAAGGGATTCATTGTTGTTCTTGGATGTTGAATATGTTTCATATTTTGGTGCATAACATAGCCTTGGCCTTATGTGTTTTGGTTTTTGTTGATTGTGATTTGTCATGTTGGTTTTGATTCTTGAAAGGGTTGTAATTTTGTGTTTTGTATTTTGGGTTGTAATTTATTTATTCATTTGGTTATCTAATAAATAGATTAGGTGCATTTCTTTTATTAGAAAAATTGTATTAGGATATGATTTTTGTAAAAGAAGATGCACAAGATGAAGACCCAGGAGGACACAAAAGACATGGACACTTGAAGCATTTGGATGTGGATTCAAGTGGGAGTTCATGGACACATTTTGATGTGTCATCTCAACCCTTAGGAAAGACCTTATGACAACACTTGTGATGGCAAACAAGTGTGGTCAACTTAGTGGCTATGGTTATGCACTCATGTTTGTATGTTTATGCTTGTTTGGATGTTTGTTGTTTGATTGATTGGTGATATTTGGATATGCATAACAAACTCATTAACAAACTTTACAAGCTGAAAATTTGATGGTTCTTTATCATTAAGTGGTTAGTAATAGTTATTAAAAGGATTAATGGTTTTAATAAAAGAGGTTTTATTAAAAGTGAACCATAGGGTACCTTGTATTTGAAAGCATACAAATATAAGGTACATAGAGTTTTCTAAACTAAGATTATGAAAACTTTAAATTTCTTTAATAAACAAGTTTAACACCGTCCTTTTGCACAACACTTGAGTCATTTGGAAACTCTTAATGGGATAAAGGTCACCTAACCGTTTTAAGGGAACTTGTGACTTGAGGTGGGGGTACCATATTTGTGGGATAAAGGTCACCTAACCACTTATGTTGGAAAACTCACATGTGTGTGCAAGTAGGGTAACTTTATTTGCAAACCATGTTAAATGGATCACCTACATTATGGTTTACAAAGGTGTTGATGGGATAACCATGCTGACTATACATATGATGTTTTAAAGTCGATCCCATACCCTAGAAGTTGCAAAGGGTTGCAATTGTCAAAACGTTGACTACCTTGTTAATTTAAATAATCGGATAAAGGTCACCTAACCACTATTTAAATGTAATGTTGGATTCTAGATTTTAAAATTGTGTAAGACACTTAAAAAGGGGTTTTAATTATTAAAATATGAACAATATCGAAAATACTAAAATTGAACTTTGTTATATTTTGTAGATGGCCAACAACAATAATGAAAACAATGAAATCCCGTCCGCTCACTCACTATCACTAAGGATCATTCTCCAAAAGGAGCATCTAAACAATAATAACTTTATTGATTGGTTTCAAAACTTGAGAATTGTTCTCAAGCAAGAGAAACGATCATACATATTAGACGATCCGATTCCCGATCAACCTAATGAGGATGATGAGGAGGCCTACAATAATTGGGTAAAATACACGGAGGACTCGGTCCAACTATCTTGCCTCATGTTGGCAAGTATGACTCCAGATCTTCAAAAGGAGTATGAACATCATGGAGCATACGACATGATAACCCAGTTGAAGGAAACGTTCCAACAACAAGCACGGGTTGAGCGCTTCGAAACGGTTCGAGCACTCCATGCGTGTCGTATGGACGACACCCAATCTATTTCATCTTATGTACTTAAGATGAAAAGCCACATCAACCGCCTCGAAATGCTAAATTGTCTCGTCTCGAAAGAGTTTGCTATGGATTTGATCCTCATCTCTTTGTCAAAAAGGTTTGACAACTTTTTCATGAACTATAATATGAACGGGTGGGACAAGAACATAAGTGAGCTTCACTCTATGCTCAAAACTGCCGAGGCGGCCATGGGTAAAAGGGTTTTACCCGTTCTCACCATTAATGAAGGTAGGAACAAGAAGAGGCCTCACCCCGCACCCAAGGAAAATGTTGCCAAGGGTAAAGGGCACGTTAGGGGAAAGGGAAAGGGAGTGGTAAGAGCGCCACCACCAAAACCTGCGGAGAAGAAGCAAAAGGTTGCTTCAAATGACCCATGCTTTAAGTGTGGGGAGATTGAACATTGGGCAAGAAATTGCCCAGTCCATCTCAAAGAGTTTCAAGCAAAGAGGGATGTCGGGCAAACCTCAGGTACAATTTTCATGATTCATATTGATCTAAATTTAATATCCTCTAACACATGGGTATTAGATACCGGATGTGGAACTCACATTTGCAATTTATTGCAGGGGTTGAAAAGAAGTAAGGACTTCAAGAAAGGGGATGTTAGCCTCTATATGGGGAATGGGGCAAAAGTTCAAGTTGAAGGCCGAGGGGGCTACATCTTGAAGCTTCCAAATGGTTTGGAAGCAATTTTGAACAATATTTTGTATGCTCCTAGTTTGACTAGGAACATTATTTCTGTTGCCCAACTAAGACAATATGGTTATGTTTTGACATTTATTGAAAATGAAATTCATGTTTCTTTAAATGGCATATTTTATTTTAAAGTTATTCCTATTAGTGGTATTTATGAATTGGTTCGTAAAAACACATTATATGATTGCTCATTGTACCAAACCACCACTAAGAAACTCAAACTGGATTTGAATGATACCTATCTTTGGCATTGGCGTCTTGGTCATATAAACAAGAAGCGCATACAAACACTTCAAAAGAACGGTCTTTTAAAAGCAATGAATATGATTCATTTGATGTATGTGAATCTTGTTTACAAGGTAAAATGACTAAGGCACCTTTTAGTGGCAAGTCCGAAAGGGCAAAAGATTTAGTAGGCATCATACATTCGGATGTATGTGGTCCTTTTAAACCAATGACTAGGTACCATGAAAGATACTTCATTACATTTACCGACGACTATAGTCGATACGGTCATGTTTACTTGTCAAGACACAAAGATGAAGCTTTTGAAATGTTCAAAATCTTCCAAAATGAAGTAGAAAATAAACTCAACAAGAAAATAAAAATTCTCCATACCGAAAGGAGGGGAATACCTAAGTGATGCATTTAGAGATTATCTTAGAAGTTGTGGTATTGTCTCACAACTATCTCCACCTGGAACACCACAACATAATGGCGTGTCCGAGCGGAGAAATCGAACTCTCATAGATATGGTTCGATCTATGATGGCTAGAAGCTCATTGCCTCTATCATTTTGGTGTTTCGCTTTGCTCTCTGCGACCCGTATTTTGAATCGGCCCCCAACCAAGAAAGTGAAACGATACCTTTGAAATATGGCATGGAAGGGTTCCATCACTATCATATTAAAGGTATGGGGTTGTGAGGCTTATGTTAAGACTCCCCCACCCAAGCACGAAAGCCGTTCCACTATATAAGGATTCCTATAAGTCTGATGCAGCCAAAACATCCAAAGTCTCTCTGCAAGCATGCACTAAGAACTGAAGTAGAAATGCTTGAAGTTTTACACCATGCACTAAAACTCTAAGTGTAAAATCTTCCGAAGCCAAGACCAATATCTTCCGAAGCCAGAAGTGAAGTCTTTCCGAACCTTCAAAGACAAAGTCCTTCCGAAGCCAAAGAGTGAAGATAGATTTCTTCCGAAGACGTTAGAGATATGCCTTTATCTGATGTACTTTACCATAAAGCTGGACCACCTTTCCGTTGCAACTCTGTAAAGTCACCAACTTACATGAGTTGGTGAAAGGTCCATGCTTTTGGTAACTGTATATTAAGGTCTTGAGTCCATGCTTACTACTTTATGTACTTTTATCCCTTTTTGTAAATATATTAGTGTGAGCTATGGCATGTCATAGTCACAAGTCAAAAGGCAGATATGCCTTTGACTCTACAATGATTTGTTTGTGTCTAGTCAATTGTATCCAGCTTGCTTTCAAAGTACGCCGCCATAGTTGTAGTATAAGTATTCCTTGTTCTTGTATCTTTCTATTATGCTTTGTAACATTTGTAATAGAACTTGAGAAAGCAATATACTGCATCCTTGAAAACCAATCTCTTGTGTTCTCTTGTTCCGTCTCTTACTTATTACCTGTGTTCTTAGTATCATACTTATGGTTAATCTAGTTTACTGTTTGATTAAGTTTGGTTAATCTCCTCTTTGTGGTTGGTTGTAAATGACCACCCTTCACCGTCCTGCAATTGGTATCAGAGATTTCAGACTCTTGATATAAGATCTCACCATCTTAAGATCCCTCACACACACAAATACTAAACTTTTCAAATGGCAGCCATTTCCAAGACTGATATGGAGACTGGAACCATGAACAAGTCCCCACTGATCACTCTTGATGACTTTGATACCTGGTGCATGAGAATGGAAGGTTTCATCATGTCTCTAGACTCAAGAATGTAGGAGTCTGTTGAAAATGGACCTTTCATACCCAGACTCAAGATGTGGCTAACTACTTTGATGAAGATAGTAAGAGAGTAGAGATTGACAGAAAAGCCATGACGGCTCTTCAAACTGCCCTTCCAAACTCTACGTACAGAGGTTGCAAGAAGTGCAAAACAGCTAAACAGCTGTGGGATGCACTAAAACTAATGTATGAAGGCTCCTCTGAAGCCAAGGAGAACAAGAAGGATCTCCTGAAGCAGCAGTTTGAAAACTTCACCTTCAAAACAGGTGAAACCATGACTCAGCAATACTTCAAGTATGTTGAGATAGTGGATACCCTTGTGGATGGAGGAGTTCCTCTTGAGAATAGAGACATTGTGAGGAAGATCATGTCCTCACTTCCTAGGCAATGGACACACAAGTGTGTGGTGATCAAGAGGACTGAAAATCTCAAAACTCTTACTCTGACAGAGTTATATGGGATTCTCAGTGGCTACCAGATGGAGATGAACATGCAAGGTTCATCTTGCAACTCCAACAATCAATTGGGTTCAGCCCTGCACATGGTTGAAAGGGATAGCATAGAACCCCAACATCATCTCATATGCTACCCTGACAACTCACCAAAGGGTCCTTTCATCACCTTCCCAGAGACACCCAGGGAGAACTACACTCAAGGAAGCCCATTCCAAGAGACAAGTTCTTCTCAAGCTTTTGTGTCTTCTGATGAAAGCTGTGGCAACTCTCTTTTCACTCTTGAAGACCTGGATTGTATCCATCCAGATGATCTGGAATACATGGAAATAGTCCAGCAGATGGCTCTTCTCACTCACAGAGCCAAGAAAATCTATAAGAGAACTGGAAGCAAGTTTCCAAGCAATGCAACCAGTGGAAAGTTTGGTCTGGACTAAAGCAAAGTCAAGTGTTACAACTGTAACCTGATGGGCCACTTTGCCAGAGAATGTAAGGCATCTAAAACAAATGGTGGCCAAACATAGCCCAGACCCAACTACACTGACAAAGCTCCCCAGAATGAGAAGCAAAAGCAACAAGTTTCTGTTGCTGTTGAAGAAGGAGGCTTTGACTGGAGCTTTCAGGTGGAAAATGCTTCTCCAAACCAAGCACTAATGGCAGATCATGATGAAGCCAAGGTATTGGAACATCTCTGTACTCCTGAATGCATTGCTAAAGTTAATAAATACAGGTCCTATAACTTGGAGATAAGATCTGATCTTGAGTCCTTAAACATTTTAAATCTGATTTTAGAAAGTCTGAAAATGATTATTAACTAAAGATAGAGGACTTAGAGAAAACCATTTCATTTCTAAAACATGGGCATACAGATTTTATGACTCAAATCAAAGATCTCATAACCAAGCTGACTGAGTGCCAAGCTGAGCTTGTGATCAGCAAAGCCAAGGCAGAAAAGAGTGTTCTTGAAGAAGAGACCTTCAAGAACATGATATCCTCATCCCTGCACAACAAGGTGTGTTATAAAAATAGGTAGGGATTGGGATCCAATGAGATAGCTCCTCCACACATAATCTTGTCTGTAAGATCTCCTAGGTGTGGAACTTGTGAAGATGAGCTTCCTCTTATAGATCCTATGAGTGAAGAGGATGAAGAAGAGATAATGAAGAATTCCTCTGAGAAGAGTGAAGAGGAGGATTCTAAGAAGGGCCACTATCCTTCTGAGGAGAAGAAGATTACTGTGATGACCAAGTCAATGAGAAAGAACTTGATCAGGAAGAGCAAAAGAAAAGCAAGAAAGGCTCAAGAGATCAAGGCTACTTTTGACTCTAAGCATAAACAATTTTTTATCTCTGCAGGGTTTGAACTAGTAAAGACTGAAGACATCAACCAAAACTCTTCATCTAAGAGTTCTAGTTCTTGTTCAAATCATCTCAGTACCAAGAAGAAGACTGATCTGCTGTGTACCACTGCTGCACAGCCCGAACCATCAAACTCCAAGAATAGTTCCCAGCCCAAAAGGACTGTCTCAGCATCTGCAAAGATGAAGGTGAAGAAGGGGTGTTACCAAAGACAGTCTTGTTCTCATAAGAAGACTCTTGTGAGGAAGAAAATGGTGTGTGTCATGTGTTAAAGTACCTCTCACATTGCTAAGGATTGTCCATACAGTCCTAAAAGTACTGTCCATATGACCAAGACAAAGACTTCAAAGAGTTCCAAGAAGATTCAAGCTTCGGAAGGAAAATCTGTTTCCTTCGGAAGCTCCAAATCTAAGAGGAAGGCAAGTGGAAAATTACCTTCGGAAGAGAAGTTGGTCTCGAAAGAAAGGAATTCTTCTGAAGCACTGAAGTCTACTGCAGTGACTGCAGAATCTTCCGAAGGATCAGTCATCAAAACTTCCGAAGTTCCAAAAGCTTCCGAAGTTTTGAAGATCAAGTCCAAGACTCCAAAGGTGATGTGGAAGTCTAAGAAAGACCAAGTGACTGAAAATTCTCCATCAACAACAGCTCAAGATCTTCCTAGCACAACCATAGGATCTATTAGTGTTGCATTACCTTTTATTATACTTAGTGAGCCCAAGACGAATAAGGCTTGGGTTTCCAAATGTAACTAATCATTTTCTTTGTGCAGGAACAGCTCAAGACAAACAAGAATGTCTGGATCATTGATAGTGGCTGTTCCAGGCACATGACAGTCAATAGGTCACTACTCCATAACTTTGAAAGGATTGATGGACGACCAGTTGCTTTTGGAGGAGATGAAGGTGGTTATATTTCTGGAAGGGGCAAGATCAAAAATGGTAAGCTCAGCATTCAAAAGGTAAACTTTGTCAAGGAGCTTGGGTACAATCTTCTTAGTGTGTCCCAATTTTGTGATCAGAGTCATAACATGCTCTTTACTGAGCATGAGTGCATTGTTCTCAAACCTGGAGTGGTCATTCCTCATGAGCACATCCTGCTTAGAGCCCCTAGAAAAGGAAACATGTACAAGATGGACTTGCAAGAAACATCTCCCTCTGGAGAAGTTTCATGCTTTATGTCTGAAGCAAATAGTGATGAGTCTTTCCTATGGCATAAAAGAATGTGCCATGTAAACTTTAAGAATATGAATAAACTAATTAAACATGATTTGGTAACTGGAATGCCAAAGAAAGAGTTTACAAGTGATGATCATTGTGTTGCATGCCTGAAAGGGAAGCAGCATAAGGTATCTCACAAGCCTAAGGAAAGGAACTCTATCACTACTCCCCTACACTTATTACATATGGATCTCTTTGGCCCTACCAGTGTAATGAGTCTAGGAAGGACCTCTTATTGTTTGGTGATCACAGATGATTTTACAAGATTCACTTGGGTTTTCTTTCTTAGAACTAAGGATGACACCCCTAAGATTCTAAAGAATTTCATCTTAAAAGTTGAGAATCAAATCGATCACAAGGTCAAAACTATAAGATGTGATCAAGGGACTGAATTCAAGAATCAAACCCTTGATACATTTTTGTGATGAAAAAGGTATTACAAGACAATATATTGCTCCCAGGACTCCTCAGCAAAATGGTGTTGCTGAGAGGAGAAATAGGACACTAATTGAAGCTGCAAGAACTATGTTGTCTGACTCTAAACTACCCATCACCTTCTGGGCAGAGGCAGTAAACACTGCTTGCTATGTGCAAAATAGAGTTTTAGTGGTTAAGACACATGGTAAGACTCCTTATGAACTTTGGCACAAGAGAAAACCTTTCATTGGTTTTCTCAAGTCATTTGGATGTCCTTGCACAATCTTGAATACCAAAGATCAAATTGCCAAGTTTGCTGAGAAATCATATGATGGACACTTCATTGGATACTCTTCCCAGGCTAAGGCTTATAGAGTATACAATCTCAGAACTAGAATTGTTGAGGAGTCAGCCAATGTGACTTTCAATGAACACACACCCTGTGTGGCTGGTTCTGGTCCTGATTGGCTATTTGATCTTGATTTAGTTACCAACTGTTTTAACAATCTAGTGAGAATGTTTCAGGATCTGCAGAAAATTTAAATACAGGTGATCCTGATCCAAGATTTGAGCTAAAAAGACCTTCAACTCATACATCTTCAGCTCCAGTTGGAACTACTTCAGCAAATAAGGTTTCTATCAGTACTACAATGACAAACTCAGTTGATACATCTGGGGTGCCTTTAAATTCCAGCTCAAAGGCTCCACAACTAGATAAGGATACCTCAATTGTGGAAGACAACAATGGTGGTGATGATAGTGATCAAGAATTCCTTGATGCTAATAACCACACCATAGATGACAACATCAATAATGTCACACACTCATTGGATCAAGTCAATCTTGATAAGTGTGGTGATGTGGAGGGTGAAACATCTATGCCAGATCTAAATTTCTCAAATTTAGATCTTTCTCAGCAACTTGCTGTGATCCCTCAGCTTAGGATCCACAAGTCTCACCCCACCACAAACATCATTAGAGATGTTGTCACAGGGGTAAGAACAAGAGGACAACCCATGAAGCAAATGCTTGTCTTCACTCTTGTTTCTTATCCCAGATAGAGCCAAAGAAAGTTGATGAGGCTCTCAAGGATGGAAGTTGGGTTGAAGCTATGCAACAAGAGTTGCTTCAATTCAAAAGGCAAAAAGTTTGGAACCTTTGTCCTCTTCCTCATAGGAAGACTACCATTGGAACCAAATGGGTGTTTAGGAATAAGAAGGATGATAGAGGCATTATCATCAAGAACAAGGCTAGACTAGTTGTTCAAGGATACACACAAGAAGAAGGGATTGACTACACTGATGTTTTTACTCCAGTAGCAAGACTAGAAGCTGTTAGGATATTCCTGGCATTTGGTGCATCCAAGAACTTCAAGGTCTTTCAGCTTGATGTGAAGTTTCCTTTTGTGTATGATGTGATTGATGAAGAGGTGTATGTCAAACAACCACCTGGTTTTGTAGACCCTGATCATCATGATTATGTCTGCAAGCTTGACAAAGCTCTTTATGGGCTGCATCAGGCACCCAGGAAGTGGTATGAGATATTGTCTGAGTATCTCTGCAAACATGGATACAGTAGAGGTACTATAGATGAACTCTCTCATCAAAGGACAGGGAAATGACATATTGCTAGTTCAAGTGTATGTGGATGACATCATCTTTGGTTCAACTAATCCAAAGCTCTGCAAAGACTTTGAGATGTTGATGAAAGACAGATTTGAAATGAGTGCAATGGGAGAACTCAATTTCTTTCTGGGAATTCAAGTGAAGCAAGTTGAAGATGGTATCTTCATAAGTCAGTCAAAGTATGTTCAGGACATACTCAAGAGGTTCAACATGACTGATTGTAAGATTGCTAAGACACCCATAGCTAGAAAACCACTCCTTGGACCTGATCTTGAGGAGAGTGTGTAGATGAACACTTATACAGGGCTATGATTGGATCTCTTATGTATCTTACTGCTAGCAGGCCTGATATCATGTTTGCTACATGTATTTGTGCAAGATATCAAGCCAACCTTAAGATGTCTCACCTCATCACTGTCAAGAGGATTCTAAGATACCTCAAAGGTGCTTCAACACTTGTTTTATGGTATCCAAAGAATCCTGACTTCAATCTGTATGCTTATACAGATAGTGATTATGGTGGTTGCAACATGACTGCAAAGTCTAAATCTGGGGAATGTCAATTCCTTGGTGGAAGGGTTGTCTCATAGCAATGCAAGAAAAAATCCTGTGTGTTTGCATCAACTGTTGAGGCTGAATACATTATTGCTGCAAGTTGCTATGCTCAAGTGCTTTGGATTCAAAATCAGATGCTGGACTATGGATTTAACTTCAAGGAGACTCCCATTCACATAGACAACAATAGTGCTATCTCTATCACAGAGAACCCTGTGCAACACTCAAGGACCAAACACATCAATATCAGGTATCATTTAATAAGAGATAACTATGAAAAGGGATTAATTAAACTAATCAAAGTTCATAAAGATGAACAATATGCAGATTTGTTTACAAAAGCTTTTGATGAACAGAGATTTAAATATCTAATGTCAGCTAGTGGGATGATTAACCTTGAGTAGATTTTTCTTAAAAACTAATTCTAATTATTTCTTAAAAATATGTGTGTCCTAGGTTGTCTAGTTCATCTCTTTCATAAGCTCATGTTTTTCTTTGGATAAAAAATCCTTTTTGAAGATTTTCCATAAATTTTTGAAAATTTTCTGATCCTTCGGAAGATATATTTTTATCTTCGGCAGCAAATCATGTCTTCAAAATAAATAACTAAGAAATTTTACCTTCGGAAGAGGTTTCAATCTATCTTCCGAAGCTTAAATACTTGTCTCAGACACTTATTTGTTTTCAAGGACTATTTTCTTCCGAAGCAAAATTAACTCTCGAAAGCTTTGTTGTTTTATATACAAGGCATTCAAGTTTTTATTTCTCTTCCGAAGCAAAATTTTCAAAACTCTCAGGAAATTCTTGCGAAGTCATTTTAGCTTCTGAAGCTTTTTCATTAAAACTTCCGAAGATAATTTACCTTCGGAAGCTTTTCGAATTCCAAGAAAACTACTTTTTGAGCAAAAGTAAACTACTTTTTCAGAGGTGGGACTGATATTCGGATTTCAAAGTTTATCCTCTTTCATTAACTTTGGTTCAAATTCTTTTCACATAAATACCCAACGGTTCCCCCTCTCCCTCACTATCTTCTTCAATTCTACTATTCCTCAAACCTAATTCCCAAAACGCCTTTGCTTTTCATCTTTCTTCATCCGTAAGCTTCTAAAATGGCCAACCTTAACCGCAGAAACAACCCAGATTTCTCCATGCAACTTCACAGGCAACACAACCAGGTTGCTCTGTTAAGCTTTGAGAAAGATGATAGTTTTTCAAAGATTTGCCGTTTCTTAGCTTTATCAAACTACTTCACCTACCTAACCCTTGATCCTACTCTCTATGAGGATCATCTGCTTGAATTTTGGAAGACCTGTCAAGAGGTCATCATGGATGGGGAGAAGGCACTGTCTGCCACAGTGCAAGGGAGGACAATCTTCATCACTCCGGCCATAATCAACACTCACTTCTAGCTGGATGATGAAGAAGGTGAATTGTCCTTCCCAAAGGAAGCTGTCAATCATTCCTTTGAGCAGATGGACTATGACGGAGATTTCTCTGTAAAGACCTTCAGGAAAGGGAAGGTCTCATCCTAGTGGAAGTACCTGCTTCATGTGGTTATTCACAGCTTGTCAAACAAGCATGGAGGGTGGGACCAGATTCCTAAGGATCTCTCCTTCATAGTGCATGGAATGGTTCAAGGGGTCAAATTCAGGTACTCTCAATTTCTCTATACAAATTTACTTGCTAACTTGGACTCCTTAGAGTATTATATGTTTCCTAGATATGTTCAACACATTCTCAATTGTGAACTGGGCTCACAGTTGAGGGAAACAGATAATATTAATTGGGACAGATGAAGCCCGACATCTTTAAAATCATGAAGAAGCCAACTGTAGGCTTCTCAGGGGTAGAAACAGCCCTTGTCCCAAAAATGTTAGAGCTCATTGCTCAAGGTGACAACCTAGCAACACAAGCTAGTGTTGAACCCACACCTTCTACCTCCCTACCACCAAAAAGGCCACAAGTCATCTTCACCTACCAAAGAAAATCCAAACGAACCCTTGCTCAAGCTATTGAGTCTGTGCAGGTCCCCATATACTCACCAACACAGGAGAAAGTGGACTCTAGAGCTCCCACTTTCCCTGAGGAGCAAACCACTCCCATCTCTCCAACAATCAGGGCTGAGGTTCCTCATGCTTACCCTGATGAGCTCACAAGCCCAACTACCTTAAGCCTTCACTCTGATTCTCAACACTCAAGTGAACAACCTTCAGGGGACAGTTACCATCCCCAGCCTTTAGATCTAAATCAACCCGTTCCCAACCTTTCATTCTATACTGATGAAGACTTAGGTTTCAGTGAGTATCATGAGTCTCTCTTCTCTTCCCCTACTCAAAAAGAGATGAGTACTCCTAAATCTCCTCAGCCTAGCCCACATCAGTCACCCATAACTGAGTTGGATACTTCTGAACCTGTTCAGGATATCCATATGGAAGAGGCTCTCACTTTTGCAAGTTATTACATTATTAAGACCTTAACTATGGCAACTCAGCCCATTGACATCTCAACTGAGATTGTCAACGAGCAGAGGAAATCCAGCAGTTAAGAACCTGAAGCTGGTGGTGAGAGAGAGGAGTTTGGTCCAATCATCTCATCCCCCAATGATTCTTCTGATGAAGAAGAGGGGAATCTGAGACTAAAGATGCAAAAACAATCAAAAACATGCTCTTATTTAGTCTCTAAGGTTAGTCACCTTGAATCTCAGGTGACTACCCTTCAAAATAGGGTCAATGATCAGCAACTTGAGATATCATATCTCAGGGAAAAACTAGCTGGGAGACCTTTAAGAAGAGCTCAACCAGGAACACAAGGACCTGTGAATGTGGTTGACCTAACCTCTAGCTCACCTATGCAAGAGGGTGATGCTACCAAAAAGGGAGAGAAAGTCATTACAGACACAGAACCTGGGAGTTCTTCAGAGAGTATGGACATTGAGGACTCACCATCCTCACTTGCAATTGTGCATACTCAGCAACTTCCTCAAGTTCACATTAATGTGGACTCTATAGAATCTATCATAAGAAGTCTCTTTAAGGAAGGTATTCCAAGGGCCATGTCATCCCCACCACAAGGAACTTCAAACTACATTATTGGGTGGAGGTATGATGCTGATAGAAGAGCCATTATTCTTCACAAAGTTCAAGGGCAACAAGAAGTATTTGATTTTCAGACCTTGAACTACTATGAAGGTCTTGATTTGGTCAACATGCCATTTGTCAATCCAAGAAAATCAAGACAAGCTGACAGGTTAGCACTCAGAATTCAAGACAGAATTACTGAAGAGTTCAGCCTAAGAAGAAGACAAAGGCAATCAGGTAATGTCATTGGTCAACTGGATGCTGAGGCAGACCCTGAGATTAGCTTCAAAGGGAAAACCTTGGCTGAAGGCCCAGTGATAGAGCCTGAAAGCCCTGTCACACCAACAACTGCTTCAGAAATTTGTTCCCTTGGTGAAGCACTTGCTGGTGAAGGTGTTTCACAGCCTCTCACTGGCCAGAGCTTGGATGCTACACCAAGCAATGAAGGCCAAACCTCTATCCACTCTGAGTCACAAAGGTCTGTGGGTGACAAAAGGAAAAGGATTTTGACTCCTGAGGAGATTGAGGAGGAGGAGAGAGAGAGGAAGAGGAAGCTAAGGGGAGAATGTTTCTCTGGGTCTTCAGGTTTTATGCAAGCTGCAATCAGGGCTGCCCCCAAACCAAACACTCAAGATGATGAGTTGAGGGCGGTCAGGATTATTTACTTGCAGACCAGGAACTATGACATAGATGAGATTATATCTCTCCCCTTAGAGCAATTAAATGAACTAGCTGACATGGAAGTGTCAAGAGAGATGAAAGAAACAGAGGATGCAAGGATACTTCTCCAATTCAAGGAGGAGAAGAGACAGAAAAGACTATACAAGCATGCTCCTACTTTCTCCCCAGTTCAAGAAAGCCCTGTGCAAGAGACTATGACATCTACACAAGAACCTCAGGTAGACAAGGAAACAGACAGAAAAAACATGATCAACTACCTCAGTGCCACAGGTCTCTACCAGGCATCTGCACTTCTTCCCTTGTCCTTTGAGTACATTAAGTTTGAGTATCACAAACAGCTTGAACTTCAAGTGCTCAAAGAACAAAATGCTACAAAGAGAAAGATGAGGGAAGAGGCTGCAAAGTCAAGAGCCATTATCCAAAAGAGTATGAAGAAGTCTGCTGACAGACAAAGGATGATGAGCTTCTTGAAGCTATATGGATTCTCCAGAAGGAGACTTGGCCCTATGTCTCTATCCACAATGGATGAGCATATCAGGGTAATCAAGCAGAAGATCAAGAGTGGAGAGCTGATTGACTTATACTCTCCTCCAAGTCAAATCCCACCTGAAGTGGAGGTTAAGGTTGAACAACCTGAGACAACACATCCTAGACCTCCTGCTAAGCCTCAGCAAGCTTCATCTTCTGATCCACAGCAGGGTCAAACTCCCTCTCCTTCTGAACCTGTGAGGGAGGAACACCCAACTGAGAAAGACAAGGATGATCAACAAGGTGTTGCAGACCAGTCTTCTCAGTTAAAGTCTTCTAAGAGGAAGAAAGGATGGCTTCTAAACCAAAGTCTATGAAGAAGAAGCCTGAATCATCCACCTCTACACCTCAGGCTGAGTCAGATCAATCTTAGGAAGTGCATGAAGAGGCAGCCCAATCAACTCCAATTCAAGTGGCTCCTCTTGCAGCTAAGACACCCATCTTATCCTGGACCTTCACTACTAATCCAGAGAGATGGCATGTGATCAGAGATCAAGGTGTTGAGAATGTCTATACATGGCAAACCTTCACTACCTCTGCATGATCTATTTGAGATGAGAAGATATTATGAGAGTCTGAATGATCCTGACCATCTAATGAAGAAGAGTATAGCATCATTATGCTGAAGACTACAAACATCTGAAGATCTTCTAAATGTTTTGGTAGCATCAGCCTAGGGGGAGTTTGTAAGGATTCCTATAAGTCTGATGCAGCCAAAACATCCAAAGTCTCTCTGCAAGCATGCACTAAAGAACTGAAGTAGAAATGCTTCGGAAGTTTACACCATGCACTAGAAATACTCTACGTGTAAAATCTTCCGAAGCCAAGACCAATATCTTTTGAAGCCAAAAGTGAAGTCTTCCGAAGCTTCAAAGACAAAGTCTTCCGAAGCCAAAGAGTGAAGACAGATATCTTCCGAAGATTTTTAGAAATATGCCTTTATCTGATTTAATTTACCATAAAGCTGGACCACCTTTCCGCTGCAACTCTGTAAAGTCACCAACTTACATGAGTTGGTGAAAGGTCAATGCTTTTGGTAACTATACATTGAGGTCTTGAGTCCATGCTTACTACTTTATGTACTTTTATCCTTTTTGTAATATATTAGGATGTGAGCTATGGCATGTCATAGTCACAAATCAAAAGGCAGATATGCCTTTTGACTCTACAATTGATTTTGTTTGTGTCTAGTCAATTGTATCCAGCTGGCTTTCAAAGTATAGCCGGCTGTAGGTTGTAGTATAAGTATTCCTTGTTCTTGTATCTTTCTATTATGCTTTGTAACACTTGTAATAGAACTTGAGAAAGCAATATACTGCATCCTTGAAAACCAATCTCTTGTGTTCTCTTGTTCTGTCTCTTACTTATTACTTGTGTTCTTAGTATCATACTTGTGGTTAATCCATTTTACTGTTTGACTAAGTTTGGTTAATCTCCTCTTTGTGTTGTTGTGTTGTAAGTGACCACCCTTCATTGGTCCTGCACACTAAGTGTATCTTCATTGGATATCCTGGAGATTCTAAGGGATATTATTTCTATAATCCATTGGAACAAAAGGAGTTTGTTGCCAAGAAGGCTGAGTTCTTAGAAGCTAAGTTCCTTACGGAAGGAACTAGCAGTAGAACTATGGATCCTGAGGTGGATCAAGAACCACAAATCGATACACGTTTGGTTGATACTAGCACTCAACACGAGGATGTTGAGAATGATTAAATGGTTGATCAAAGTACACAGAACGTTCGCAGATCTGGTAGAATTAGTAATCCACCTGAAAGATATGGATTTTTTGTAGATGGATGCTATGTGGTAGATTCCGATGAACCAACCACCTATCATGATGCAATGTCCAATTTGGATTGTGACAAATGGCTTGAAGCCATGAACGTTGAGATGCAATCCATGTATGACAACCAAGTGTGGGACTTGGTTGAACCACCTCTTAACTCCAAGATAGTTGGAAGTAAGTGGGTTTTCAAGAAGAAAACCGATATGCATGGAAACTTGGATACTTATAAAGCTAGACTTGTAGCAAAAGGTTTCACTCAAACTAAAGGGGTTGATTATGATGAGACCTTCTCACCAGTTGCAATGCTAAAGTCTATTAGGATATTGTTTGCCATAGCTGCTCATTATGATTATGAGATCTGGCAAATGGATGTCAAAACCGCTTTTCTAAATGGATATCTTGAGTAAGATGTCTATATGGTTCAGCCTGAAGGTTTTGTCAACTCAAAACATCCTAATAAAGTATACAAGTTAAAGAAATCAATCTATGGATTGAAGCAAGCATCAAGGAGTTGGAATCACCATTTTGATGAAGAAATAATCAAATTTGGATTCATCAAAAACGCTAATGAAGCATGTGTATATAAGAAGGCTAGTGGGAGCATCACCACTTTCCTAGTATTCTATGTCAATGACATCCTACTATTTGGGAATGACATTCCAACCATGGAGGGTGTAAAAGCCTGGCTTGGAACCTGTTTCTCCATTAAGGATCTTGGTGAAGCCGCCTATATTTTAGGAATAAAGATCTATAGGGATAGATCAAGGCGGTTGATAGGTTTGAATCAAAGTGCATACATTGATAAGATCTTGAAAAGGTTCAAGATGGAAAACTCTAAGAAAGGTACCATACCTATTCAAAGAGGAACAATATTGAGTAAGACTCAATGTCCAAGCTCAAAGGATGAGCAAGACAAAATGAAGGGAATTCCGTATGCGTCTGCTATAGGATCCATCATGTATGCAATGATATGCACTAGACCGGACGTGTCATGCGCCTTGAGCATGACAAGCCGATACCAATAAAATCCTGGAAACAGTCATTGGATGGCTGTTAAGAACATACTTAAGTACCTAAGGAGGACTAAAGATATGTTCCTAATCTATGGATCTAGTAAGGAGGAACTCGTAGTAAAGGGTTACACGGATGTGAGTTTCCAAACTGATCGGGATGATTCACGATCACAATCGGGGTACATTTTCATCTTGAATGGAGGAGCAATCTCTTGAAAGAGCTCTAAGCAAGATGTGGTGGCATTATCAACTACAGAGTCCGAATACATCGCCGCTTCATTAGCAGCTCAGGAAGCTACATGGTTAAAGAAGTTCATTGCCGATCTAGGGGTGGTCCCTTCCATTTAGGACCCCCTGGAAATTCTTTATGACAATGAGGGTGCGATTGCTCAAATCAAGGAACCCCGTGCACATCAGAAGACTAGGCACATTGAACGAAGATTCAACTACATAAGGGATGAAGTTGAAAAGGGAAAAATATGTATTCGCAAAGTTCACACGGATCAAAACATTGCGGATCCACTCACGAAGCTTCTTGAAAAGGCAAAGCATGAAAGTCATGCTTGTGCCATGGGACTGCATGACTGGATTTGATCTTTAATTTCTGTATTGAGATATTGTAACCCTTTATTACTTGAATGAATTATTTGGTTATAATGATTCAACTAATATTCCTATTTTGCATGTTTAAAATCCATGAGTAAATTATTTACTCAGAACATCCGTAGTTGTTCATGCTTGTGGGAACAAGTATGAAGGTAATGCTATTATAAACTTGGATTGGTAGATATTCATTTGGATGAATATAGAGCAAAAGGTTGCTGCCAAAGTTCATAGATATTTGTGGGATGCAAATATAGGACTGACCTGCATCTCAAATATTACTACAGGGAATCTTCCTGATCGATCATAAGTAATTTTGAGTAAAGGCGAACATCATTTGGTATCCTCTAACCTGAGACACATATTGGGCCTTGATATTTACCGAATATTATACTTTGACTTAGCTAAACATATTTATATGTCTGAGTATAGTGTATTGTGAGATGATACTTATCGATGAGATTCATATTGTTTTGTATACTTTGATGATGTAACATGATATAAGTCTGAGTTAGTATGATATAGGTAATTGTGGAGACGTATGTTGAGATAGGATTTGTTCTCTTATTCGTTGAGAGTAAGATGTCTAAGGCCTGATAAAGTTAAATCATGAGAATGATTCTGTGTCTCTAGGAAATGACATATGACAGATAGATTGATTCACCTAAAACATTTCAAGTATGGTACTTGAAGGAGATGATGTTATTGAATGGCACTTAGTAATTTTATTAAGGGTAGTAAACTGTTGTTAGGCGGTATTTACTGCTTACATCAATCTTCTATGAATCTTGTGCAAGTGTGAGATTGTTGGACCTTATATGCCCAAGACACATACAAGATTGATGTGGTTAGTACGCTATGATCCAAGTCGGGTCATACCCAATAATAGGCTATACAAACACCAATTAATATTTATTTGTTGATAAGATTAAACAAATAAATACTGACACCAATTTAGAAAATGGGTTTTTCTAAAATGTTGCTTTTGTAAAAGAACAACATCATGTGGATAATTTGTTCATGAGAAATTGTTTGTTTCATTATTTAAGTTGGTTAAATAATAACAAATAAAAGTGTGTTATTGTTATAAAATTAAAAGAGGTTTTAATTTTATAAAATTAAGGGCTAAGAGTGTAACATTTTTATAAAACTAAAATGGGGGGAAAATGTAAGGCCCCGTTCCTGGGACACTTACAGCTGGATCCTCATCGCACTCAAAACATATATTTACATTTTCCTTTCATAAATAGTTGCAGCGGAAACATTAAAAACATAATTTCATTCCATCAAAATACTTTTGCACAATAGTACAATCGTCTTTTTAACAATATCATGACACATCTTTACAAAAGCATTAAACATAAAGATGCCGTCCAAAATACGCTGAGTAGCCGCCCCGTGCCATCCTCAGCAACATACCTGCCAACTGGAAACACATCAAAGTCAGCGTTGCTGAGTGAGTTCTAGTTTTATAAGAAAACTTACTTTTCTTTCGTAAAACCGTTCTTTACTTTCTTTACAAAAACATTCGTTACATACATGCGTTCACACATCATACGTACATACAGATAATGTCATTATTATCTTCATCATTACGTTCATTACATTCATGATTTATCATACGTCATTATCTTTCACTTCATTCTAGATCCTGTCAGACTTTACCCTCTTCATGGCACACAGCCACGATTACTGAGGTCGAATGACAAGGATCCCATTTCATACATTATTAGGATCATTCGTTAACGTTCATTTCATACTTTCATTCTTTCATTTTAACTTACTCATTACCCTTCATTACTCGAATCTTGTCTCGTGCAATATCCCCGCTCTGCTCGAAAGCTGATGTTGTGCCGGGACCTGTTCACAGCCCCCGACTCATGTCCGAAGACTGACACAACATCGGATCACGACAAAGATCCCATATGATTCAATCACAGGTATTGAACTCCATCCGATTCTATTGCAACACAAAGTCGCTCACCTCATCATCTCGTCTCATGCACTATCCCCGACTCATGTCCGAAGACTGATCACACCCGGGATACGCGACAAAATCCCATATGAGTCAATCACAGGGATTGAACTCCATCCGAGTCTGTTGCAACACAAAGTCTCTCACCTCATCATCTCGTCTCATGCACTATCCCCCGACTCATGTCCGAAGACTGATACTGTGCCGGGGCCTGATAAACAAACCCCCGACTCATGTCCGAAGACTGACACAGTACCGGGATACTCAACACGGATCTCATCATCCGTCACTTTCATCATATGCAATACTCCCGACTCATGTCCGAAGACTGATACTGTACCGGGGCATGCTCACAAACCCCCGACTCATGTCCGAAGACTAGCACATACCGGAGTACGCAACAAGAACCTCTTCCGAGCGACACAGAGTCGCTCACCTCATACATATGCTTGCAAGCCTTTCATTCGTTCATAATGCATGCATTTATTCTTTCATTCATTACGTTCCTCTTTTCCTTATCTTTCACTTTACGTTACATAATACTTTCCTTACATTCATTAACGTTCAACGCAAAGCCAAAGAAAGATAAACATACCAAGCAAGGAACATAACCATAAACCTAAACATACAACATCATCATACATACGCATCAATCATACATCACAACACGCACATCATACATACTACGCATCACACGCACCGCCGTGCCTAACATAACACATAACATCATGCATATTACCATCATCTCCATCAACATTATCATCATAATCTCATCATCCTGCGTCACCTTATACCATCCATGCCCATCACATCGTCGAGGAGTTCATCCCGGCTATCATCTCTCAACACTTAGGCGAATGGGCAACTATGCGAATGGACCCTATGCGAATGGACTATGGGCGAATGGACCTCTATGCGAATGGACTCCAGTCGCATAACTCTCATGCGTATGGCCTTCAATCGCATGACTTCAGGCGTATGGGCTTCAGTTGCATACTCTTCATGCGAATGAACCTCAGTCGCATGGCCTCCAGGCGCATGGACTTCAGTCGCATAACCTCCGTGCAAATGAACCTCAGTCGCACCATCTCTCAATCGCATGACTCCCAAGCACATGAACTCCAATCGCATGACCATCATGCGTATGGACCTCAGTCGATAGCACGTGCGTATGGACCTCAGTCCACTCAACAATCGCCGAATGGCCTCCAGTCGCCCTCCAATCGGCGTTCGCTCCTAGCCCCTAGCCTAGCTGTTTTAGTGCAGTTAGGTCGACTGCAGCCGCGGGTTTTTCGACCTCCAACCCCTTCCAAACCTCTTTTAAGCTCAAATCAACCCTTCTAAAGGTTAGGGAAACATACCATGACCTCAAACAAGCATAACCAAGCAAGAAATCGAGCCTCAAACGCATCATACACATACGCACATACATCAAAACGGGTTTTCACCCAAAACTCAAAAATAGGTTTTTGGACGTGTTCCAGCCCCAAAATCAGTTGAAAACGTGTAAAAGAGGGGTCCTAGAACTCACCTTAACGATCCCGTTGAATAGAGCTTCGATTTGACTCGCTCCACATCAATTTTGACTACTCGAACCCACCCGGGCCAACCTTCTTCTCTTTTTCTCTTCTTTCTCCTCTTCTCCTCTCTTGGCTGAAAATGGGGAGAATGGGAGTGTCTCCTCCCTTTTATACTCCTGTGCACCGAAGTTTCTCTCGTTGGAGGGTTTGGTCCCTCGACTTTGGACTTTATTTCTTTTTCTTCTCTCGTCGGCTACAAAGGAAATTTCCGGGTGTTACAAGTCCACCCCCCTTAAATGGGTTTCGTCCCCGAAACCTGTTGTTCCTTGAACCATTGCTTGGAAATTCTGCCTCATCTCTTTTCCAGTCTCTCACCTGGAGTTCAATCGCTCTACGTCATTTATCACGTACGACTTCTGGTTTATCTCTGACTACTTCCCTCAGAACTGTGATCCTTCCGGGCTTCTCAGTCGTAGCCTCAGTCGCCTCAATATTTCCCAAACGTCGTTTGGTGCTCGGCCTTCACTTGTAGACAAGTAAGGCATCTACTCACTTACTCCATCATGTCACGCTTTGTTCCTGGCCACCAATAATCCTTACTCGCGATCCTATATATCTGTCGGCTGAGATATTGGTATATCCACACACCTTACATCGGCCAAATAGACGATACGTCTACACCTCATGGATTTCTAACTCCTTCACCTCATGATTTACGCCTATCCACTCAAGTCTGCCCTGAACGGTCTAGCAAGAACAAACGTTTCCTCAATTCTATCCCACAATCCTCTAGGGCATCTAGGTAACCTAGTGGATTCATTAACAGCAATCTCTACATCGAAGGACTCATCGATGTTCCTATTCCTAACATGCCACATTCTACATAAAGCAGTAGGAACGAGACTACTACTATCATCGCATTCAAATCATAGATGCACAATTTTGAATTACCAGAAACGTACCTGACGTCGAGTCGAGTCCGCTCTAGCCTCTTCCCGGTCATGGCGAAGCTCTAACCTTCACCCTCTGTTCCCTTTTCTCGTACCGGAGCCTCCTGCCTTCTGCTTCTTACAATCCCTGCTCAGATGTCCAGTCTCACCACAGTCGTAGCATTTAGCCGTGCGGCAATCCCTCGCCCTGTGGCATTCCTTCCCACACTGGAAACAGACGTTCAGTCCCCACTTGCATTCCCCTTCATGGTTTCTACCACACTTTCTGCATGCTCCTCCTTTCCTTTCTATTCTCTTTCGATCATCATCCCTCGACGTCGTACCTTCATACACAAATCCATCCTCATTGTATCGCCTTCCCTTCCCCTTCTTAACATAGGCTCTCTCATCCCCTTCATCTATCACCGCCATCGCCCGCTCGTCGTACAACCTTCCCGCCAGGTCAACTGCTGACCTAAACGTGCTCGGTCGGGCAGCGATCATGTGCCTGCGGATGTCCGTCGGCAAGCCCTGAATATACCTCTTGATCTTTCACGAAAGAGGTGTCACCTGATCCGGCACCAGACGTGCCATCTCGTTGAACTTCGTGGTGTATTGTTGATGCGTCATTGTTCCCGCTTCTAGCATCAGGAACTCTCTTTCAACTTTATCCATCTCTCGGTGAGGACAGAACTCCTCAATCACCAGCCTCTTCAACTCTGACCATCTCATCCTTCCGATAGCCCTGCTTCCCTCAACTTGGACTATGTTGTCCCACCAGCACAAAGCTGAGTCCATGAAAGAATGGGTAGCAAACTTTACTTTCTGATCCTCTCGGCACTCGCTGATATTTAAAACAGCTTCCATCTCCCTCACCCACCGGTGAGCGGCAGCAGCAGTGCCATTACCATCAAATGTAGGGGGCTTGCATCGCTGAAACGCCCCATAGTTACAGCCTCGTGCCGCCTCCGGCGCAGGCTCTTCCTCTTCTTCTTCCTCTTCGTCATCGGAGAGAACCGTTTCAGTCTCGGGTCGTCTCCTTTCACCTGAAGGTCTACCCCTATCCTTCCTCTCCTCTTCTCTAACAGTCTTTATCACTTCGGTCACTACAGACGGTAGGATTGTCTGCAAGACCTGAAGCACTTCTTCCACGACCGCCTCTCTCATCGAAGCCCTCTGATTAGTATTCTCATCACCGTCCTCAGGATGAGGGGTCACAGGTTCTTCGTGAACTACCCTTTCGGCTCTTGCCCTTCCTCTTGTGACCCGTGGTTCAGCACCACGTCCACCGTCACCTCCACCACGAGAAGCTTTCGAAGATCTTCCACCAGCCATTCTCTAAACACACTGAAAGATTCAAACACTAACACGGTCATTCAAGGAACAGCTCAGTTTATGTCAAGTATAGTAAGTCCCTAATTACAGTGGCCAGTTGTGATTAGCCACTTACTTTACTCTTCATACTCCGAGCATTACCTATCCTGACTACATCAGTATCTAAATCTACCAGCAACACATAAACCATATAACATGCGCACGTAAAACCGGTTAACTTTACAAAAACATACCTGATGGCACGCAGCTACTCAGATTGGCATCCCATTCCCTTTCCGTCCCATTCTCAGTTTAAGATTAGGTTTTTGAAAATATTTACCCAATTCACTTAAACTTTGGCTCTGATACCAACTTGTAAGGCCCCGTTCCCGGGACACTTACAGCTGGATCCTCATCGCACTCAAAACATATATTTACATTTTCCTTTCATAAATAGTTGCAGCGGAAACATTAAAAACATAATTTCTTTCCATCAAAATACTTTTGCACAATAGTACAATCGTCTTTTTAACAATATCATGACACATCTTTACAAAAGCATTAAACATAAAGATGCCATCCAAAATACGCTGAGTAGCCACCCCGTGCCATCCTCAGCAACATACCTGCCAACTGGAAACACATCAAAGTCAGCGTTGCTGAGTGAGTTCTAGTTTTATAAGAAAACTTACTTTTCTTTCGTAAAACCGTTCTTTACTTTCTTTACAAAAACATTCGTTACATACATACGTTCACACATCATACGTACATACAGATAATGTCATTATTATCTTCATCATTACGTTCATTACATTCATGATTTATCATACGTCATTATCTTTCACTTCATTCTAGATCCTGTCAGACTTTACCCTCTTCATTGCACACAGCCACGATTACTGAGGTCGAATGACAAGGATCCCATTTCATACATTATTAGGATCATTCGTTAACGTTCATTTCATACTTTCATTCTTTCATTCATTACCTTACTCATTACCCATCATTACTCGAATCCTGTCTCGTGCAATATCCCCGACTCATGCTCGAAAGCTGATGTTGTGCCGGGACCTGTTCACAAGCCCCCGACTCATGTCCGAAGACTGACACAACACCGGGATACGCGACAAAGATCCCATATGAGTCAATCAGAGTGATTGAACTCCATCCGAGTCTGTTGCAACACAAAGTCGCTCACCTCATCATCTCGTCTCATGCACTATCCCCGACTCATGTCCGAAGACTGATACAACACCGGGATACGCGACAAAGATCCCATATGAGTCAATCACAGGGATTTAACTCCATCCGAGTCTGTTGCAACACAAAGTCGCTCACCTCATCATCTCGTCTCATGCACTATCCCCGACTCATGTCTGAAGACTGATACTGTGCCGGGGCCTGATAAACAAACGCCCGACTCATGTCCGAAGACTGACACAGTACCGGGATACTCAACACGGATCTCATCATCCGTCACTTTCATCATATGCAATACTCCCGACTCATGTCCGAAGACTGATACTGTACCGGGGCATGCTCACAAACCCCTGACTCATGTCCGAAGACTGGCACAGTACCGGAGTACGCAACAAGAACCTCTTCCGAGTCTTTTGCGACACAGAGTCGCTCACCTCATACATATGCTTGCAAGCCTTTCATTCGTTCATAATGCATGCATTTATTCTTTCATTCATTACGTTCCTCTTTTCCTTATCTTTCACTTTACGTTACATAATACTTTCCTTACATTCATTAACGTTCAACGCAAAGCCATAGAAAGATAAACATACCAAGCAAGGAACATAAACATAAACCTAAACATACAACATCATCATACATACGCATCAATCATACATCACAACACGCACATCATACATACTACGCATCACACGCACCGCCGTGCCTAACATAACACATAACATCATGCATATTACCATCATCTCCATCAACATTATCATCATAATCTCATCATCCTGCGTCACCTTATACCGTCCATGCCCATCACATCGTCGAGGAGTTTCATCCCGGCTATCATCTCTGAACACTTAGGCGAATGGGCAACTATGCGAATGGACCCTATGCGAATGGACTATGGGCGAATGGACCTCTATGCGAATGGACTCCCAGTCGCATAACTCTCATGTGTATGGCCTTCAATCGCATGACTTCAGGCGTATGGGCTTCAGTTGCATACTCTTCATGCGAATGAACCTCAGTCGCATGGCCTCCAGGCGCATGGACTTCAGTCGCATAACCTCCGTGCAAATGAACCTCAGTCGCACCATCTCTCAATCGCATGACTCCCAAGCACATGTACTCCAATCGCATGACCATCATGCGTATGGACCTCAGTCACATAGCAAACGTGCGTATGGACCTCAGTCGCACTTCAATCGGCCGAATGGCCTCCAGTCGCCCTCCAGTCGGTCGCCTAGCCTTAGCTGGTGCAGAGTGCAGTTAGGTCGACTGCAGCCGCGGGTTTTCGACCTCCAACCCCTTCCAAACCTCTTTTAAGCTCAAATCAACCCTTCTAAAGGTTAGGGAAACATACCATGACCTCATACAAGCATAACCAAGCAAGAAATCGAGCCTCAAACGCATCATACACATACATACATACATCAAAACGGGTTTTCACCCAAAAACTCGAAAAAGGTTTTTGGACGTGTTCCAGCCCCAAAATCAGTTGAAAACGTGTAAAAGAGGGGTCCTAGAACTCACCTTAACGATCCCG
Source organism: Flaveria ramosissima (assembly GCA_025215565.1). Lineage (NCBI taxonomy): Eukaryota > Viridiplantae > Streptophyta > Magnoliopsida > Asterales > Asteraceae > Flaveria > Flaveria ramosissima. The sequence continues at coordinate 43,374,309 of CM046030.1, forward strand.
TTGAATAGAGCTTCGATTTGACTCGCTCCACGTCGATTTTGACTACTCGAACCCACCCGGGCCAACACTTCTTCTCTTTTCTCTTCTTTCTCCTCTTCTCCTCTCTTGGCTGAAAATAGGGAGAATGGGAGTGTCTCCTCCCTTTTATACTCCTGTGCACCGAAGTTTCTCTCGTTGGCGGGTTTGGTCCCTCGACTTTGAACTTTATTTCTTTTTCTTCTCTCGTCGGCTACAAAGGAAATTTCCGGGTGTTACAAAAAACCCATTTTGAAGAAAAATTTCGGCCGCCCCTTGGGGCATTGGGACCCTATTTTTTTCTTGGTCTTTGCAAGACTTTCACTCCTCTAACACTCTTCCATCAATTCACACTTTCTCTCTTACAACACTTAAGCAAGAACTCTCTCAAAACAGGGCTGGTTTTTCGGATTAGAAGCTAAAAACAAGGTTGAAAATTCGGTTTCTTGATGGTACATTTGTAGAGATTTTGGTGTTGAGCTCCCTAACTAGCTAGGTGTTTGGAAGAGCTTGTGGGTATCACTACTTGAGGCTTTCTCTCTTGGGGGCTGAACGTTCAAGAACACCATCTTCTTCATCTCTTCCACCTTCCATAACTTGTGCAAGAAAGGTTGTTTCTTTGTACACCCTATGGTTGTTTGTTTTGTTTGATAGCATACTGTTTCACATATATTGTTGATCCTGGATTTTGGGTTTTGTTTGTGCTTTAAAATGGTAAAATTTTCAGATTACAAACCATATGTTAAAACCTATATTCCGCTGTGTTTTTATAGTTTAAATGGTTAAACTAGCCTTGGTTTACATGTTACAAAACCCAACACCAAGTGGAACCTGAGATTAACTTCGACGGGGAAACAAGGATTGATGGCCCAGCAACTGAGACAGTTGGGATAGATAGTGCATTCTCACAGACTTTCGAAGCACAAGTCAAAGCCTCGGAAGAACAATTTCAATCTTCCGAAGCTGATATTGCAGCTATGGAAGGACTATTCTCCTTATCCGATGATCTAATAGTCACAGATGCAATCCTAGAACTTGCATCTGAGGTTAATAGGGAGGATTTTCTCACCCAAGCCCTAGCTCAAACATCAGCATTAACTCCAGCTTCCATTTCTACTACTCAACCTGAACCTTCCATCCCAGAACCCCCAAATTCTAGCACTTCCGAAGACATCAAAGGAAAAAGGAAGATGACTAAGGAAGAGCTTCAGGAGGAAGAAAGGTTAGAAAAACTCAAAAGAAAAGGTAAACTTCCAACTGGAAAACTGCTAGCTGCCAGTAGCAAAGCAGCTGCAGCCAACCAGGAGGCAGTCAACAATAGAAGAAGAGTAGAAATAATTGATAGACTTGTCAGTCTAGGAGCTGTGAGTGAATATGTACTCCTGCTACCACTAGAGGAGTTAATTGAACTGGAAAAGGCAACTTTGCTGCAAAAACAGCAAAGAGAAGAAGCAATAAGGTTGGCCTTAGAGGAAGAAAGTGAGAGGAAAGAAAGAGAAGCTGATCAGCAGCTCAGGAGGAAAAGGATAACTTTCCTAACCTCCAGAGGTTTTTCTCTAGACGAACTATCTCCACACAACAATGATACGATCTTATGGCTCTTCAACAAAGAGCAAGATCAAATGGAGAAAGAGAGAAAGAAAGCTGCCAAGGAAAAGTTGATGCTAAAGAGGAAGAAGGAAGAAGAAGCAGGACTAGCTGCTGCCAAGAAGAAATAAGAGAAAGCCTGGATTAAGAACTATCTCCGGGTCCTATGTCTGAAAAGACCCTCCAGCGACATGTCAGTAACATAAAGGCTGACATTCGCTTGGGGAAGAGGAAGGAGATGTACAGAAGGGGACAGGGGATGAAAATCAACTACTCAACCCCAACCTCAAACCCAACCACAACCTGAACCAATTCCCTTTCCTTTCCCCATCAAAACTGAACCAACCACTAAACCATACACCCCTGAACCTACACCATCACCCTTACCAACCTCTTCACCTCAACTACCTAAACTACCTATCCTCTAACCCAAAACACTAGCCAGAACCCAAACACCTCAACCTACCCAACAACCTCTCAAACAACCCCTCAGCCTTCTAAACATCTCTCCTTAGAGGAGTTCAAGGCAATCAAGACAAAGCTCATCAATTGCACAACCCTGAGCGACATCTCCTGTGAGGAGGATTCAGTCAAATTGACTTATATTGATGGATCCTCATGTTACCTCACTAGAGATCAATTTCTTGATCTGCCTAGAGGAACATTGGACCAAGCTGCAAATCTCCTTGGCCTCAATTCAAATACTTTGAATGCAGAAGAAAAGAAGCTAAGGAGAAGGCTGGTGGCTCTGCTGGATACCAAGAAAGGTGACCGGGTGCCAATACAACCTCTTGTGCCTAGGAAGAAGATCATCCAGTGGAGGTTCGAAGACTCTTCTCATAACTTTGTTGTTGAAAGAGAGAATGGAGAGCTCAATAGGCTAAGTGCCTCATCTCTGCTACACTTAACCAGATTTGATATTGCTGAGTTAGTAGAGAAGCCATTCTCCAACCGATGTGGCTGCTCATATCAGAAATCATTTAGGCAGTCTTCATATGGTCGAGCTAACTGCTAGGACCAAGGTTGAAGAAGAGTTGAAACTGAGAGAGGAGGAGAAAAGGAAGGGATCAACAACCAAAGGCAAAGCCTTTCTACAAATGGTTGAAGGTCCTGAACTTGAATCCATAGTTAAATGGGAGTATGACTATAACTCCCGTCAACTAACTCTTTTCAGGGGGCACAAGAAAGGGTACATGTCATTCAGAGTGATAGACTGGATCTTCTATCCACTAATGACTTGTACAAGCTTCTCAGCACCACTTCAGGAAAGAACAAGGAAACAGACAAATATCTTATGTCCCTAGTGTTGAAAGCTTTGAGAAGCAGAAACAAGTGAGGTTTTGGTAGCATCAGCCTAGGGGGAGTTTGTTGGATCTAGAAAGGCTGGTGCAACCAACAAAACCAAATCACTTGACTATTTTGTGCACTAATAAAGGACTTCGAAGAAAAAGGAGCTCTTCCGAAGACAAAGGGTAAAACAAACTTCCGAAGGAAAACGCCAACTTCCGAAGACAAAGTATCCACTTCGAAGATCAAAACGTAAAGTTAAAGATCATAAGTCATTTCCGAAGTTGAAAGAAGTCCTCAAGCCTCGAAGTAAAAGAAGCCTCTCCGAAAGTAGAAGTGCTTTGGAAGAACTTGTTCTTCGAAGCCAACTTACCTTCGGAAGTCACTACTGATTATCCAGTGGACATAAGTATGGTCTCCCTGACACTCCGCTGCAGACCTCAAAGATACTGCACATGGTCGTTTTCCCCCAAAATCCATGTAGTTTGACCATACTTTATTCCACTGTTTACTTGTATAAGTTAGTACAGTTGCCATCTTTAGTTGGGTGACAAAAGGTAAGTCATGACATATCATGACTACCATATCTTAGATAATACTTTTTTTTGTAAGGATTCCTTAAGTCTGATGCAAACCAAAACATCCAATGTCTCTCTGCAACAAATGCACTAAGTACTGAAGTAAGAAATGCTTCGGAAGTTTTACACACATACACTAGAAAATACTCTAAGTGTAAAATCTTCCGAAGCCAAGACCAATATCTTCCGAAGCCAAACATGAAGTCTTCCGAAGCCTCAGAGACAAAGTCTTTCCGAAGCTTCACCTATGAAGACAGATTTCTTCCGAAGACTTTAGTAACATGCTTTATCTGAGTACTGTTCCATAAAGCTGGACACCTTTCCGCTGCATCTCTGTAAAGTCACCAACTTACATGAGTTGGTGAAAAGGTCCATGCTTTTGGTAACTGTACATTGAGGTCTTGAGTCTGTAACTTTTCTACTTTATGTACTTTATCCTTTTTGTAATAGATAAGGATGTGAGCTATGGCATGTCATAGTCACAAGGTCAAAAGGCAGATATGCCTTTTGATCCTACAATTGATTTTGTTTGTGTCTAGTCAATTGTATCCAGCTGGCTTTCAAAGTATAGCCGGCTGTAGGTTGTAGTATAAGTATTCCAAGTTCTTGTATCTTTCTTTATGCTTTGTAACACTTGTAAAAGAACTTGAGAAAGCAATATACTGCCTCCTTGAAACCCAACTCTCTTGTTCTGTCTCTTTACTTTACTTGTGTTCTTTGTATCAATATATTGGTTAATCCAGTTCACTGTTTGATCAAGTTTAGTTTTCTCCTCTTGGTGTGTTGTGTTGTAATTGTTCAAGCCCTTAACCGGTCCTGCAATTGGTATCAGAGCATTTCAGGCTCTTGATATAAGATCTCACCATCTTAAGATCCCTCACACACAAAAACTAAACTTTCCAAATGGCATCCATTCAAAGACTGATATGGAGACTGGAACCATGAACAAATCCCCACTGATCACTCTTGATGACTTTGACACCTGGTGTATGAGAATGGAAGGTTTCATCAGGTCTCTAGACTCAAGAATGTGGGAATCTGTTGAGAATGGACCTTTCATACCCAGCACTCCTTCTGCTACTGGTGCTGGTATGATCCCAAAAGATGTGGCCAACTACTCTGATGAAGATAGGAAGAGAGTAGAGATTGATAGAAAGGCCATGACTGCTCTTCAACTGCCTTTCCAAACTCTGTGTACAGAGGTTTTAAGAAGTGCAAACAGCTAAAACAGCTGTGGGATGCACTGAAGCTGATGTATGAGGCTCCTCTGAAGCCAAGGAGAACAAGAAGGATCTCCTGAAGCAGCAGTTTGAAAACTTCACCTTCAAAACAGGTGAAACCATGACTCAACAATACTTCAGGTATGTTGAGATAGTGGATACCTAGTGGATGGAGGAGTTCCTCTTGAGAACAGGGACATTGTAAGGAAGTTCATGTCCTCACTTCCTAGGCAATGGACACACTACTGTGTGGTGATCAAGAGGACTGAAAATCTCAAAACTCTTACTCTGACAGAGTTATATGGGATTCTCAGTGGCTACCAGATGGAGATGAACATGCAAGGTTCATCTGGCAACTCCAACAATCAAATGGGTTCAGCCCTTCATGTGGTTGAAAGGGATAGCATAGAACCCCAACATCATCTCATATGCTACCCTGACAACTCACCAAAGGGTCCTTTCATCACCTTCCCAGAGACACACCCAGGGAGAACTACACTCAAGGAAGCCCATTCCAAGAGACAAGCTCTTCTCAAGCCTTTGTGTCTTCTGATGAAAGCTGTGGGAACTCTCTCTTCACTCTTGAAGACCTGGACTGTATCCATCCAGATGACCTGGAGTACATGGAAATAGTTCAGCAGATGGCTCTCCTCACTCATAAAGCCAAGAAGTTCTACAAGAGAACAGGAAGGAGGTTTCCAAGCAATGCAACCAGTGGAAAGTTTGGGCTGGATAAAAGCAAAGTCAAGTGTTACAACTGTAACTTGATGGGCCACTTTGCTAGGGAGTGTAAGGCACCTAAAACAAATGGTGGCCAAGCACAAACCAGACCAAACTACACTGACAAAGCCCCTCAGAATGAGAAGCAAAGCAACATGCTGCTGTTGCTGTTGAAGAGGGAGGCTTTGACTGGAGCTTTCAGGTGGAAGATGCTTCTCCAAACCAAGCACTAATGGCAGACCATGATGAAGCCAAGGTATTGGAACATCTCTGTACTCCTGAATGCATTGCTAAAGTAAACAGATACAGGTCCTATAACTTAGAAATGAGATCTGATCTTGAGTCCTTAAACATATTAAAATCTGATTTTAGAAAGTCTGAAAATGATTACAGTTAAAAATAGAGGACTTGGAGAAAACCATTTCAGTACTAAAACATGAACATACAGATTTTAGGACTCAAATCCAGGATCTCATAACTAAGTTGACTGAGTGCCAGGCTGAGCTTGTGATCAGCAAAGCCAGGCAGAAAAGAGTGTTCTTGAAGAAGAGACCTTCAAGAACATGATATCCTCATCCCTGCACAACAAAGTGTGCTATCAAAATAGACAGGGACTGGGATCAAATGAGATAGCTCCTCCACACACAATCTTGTCTGTAAGATCTCCTAGGTGTGGAACTTGTGAAGATGAGCTTCCTCTCATAGATCCTATAAGTGAGGAGGATGAAGAAGAGATAGTGAGAATTCCTCTGAGAAGAGTGAAGAAGAGGATTCTACCAAGGGCCACTATCCTTCTGAGAGAAGAAATCTACTGTGATGACCAAGTCCAAGAGAAAGAACTTGATCAGGAAGAGCAAAAGAAAAGCAAAGAAGGCTCAAGAGATCAAGGCTACTTCTTTTGAGTCTAAGCAGAAACAAGTTTTTATCTCTGCAGGTTTTAAAGTAGTAAAGACTAAAGACATCAACCAAAACTCTCCTCAGCTAAGAGTTCTGGTTCTTGTTCAAATCATCTCAGTAAAAGAAGAAGACTGAGCTGTTGTGTACCACTGCTGCACAGCCTGGACCATCAAACTCCAAGAACAGTTCACAGCCCAAAAGAACTGTCTCAGCATCTACAAAGATGAAGGTGGAGAAGGGATGTGACCAAAGCCAGTCTTGCTCTCATAAGGAGACTCTTTTGAAGAAGAAAATGTTATGTGTCATGTGTGAAAGTACCTCTCACATTGCTAAGGATTGCCCATACAATCCTAAAAGTACTATCCATATGACCAATACAAAGACTTCAAAGAGTTTCAAGAAGATTCAAGCTTCGGAAGGAAAGTCTGTTTCCTTCGGAAGCTCCAAATCAAAGAAGAAGGTAAATGGAAAATTACCTTCGGAAGAAAATTGGTCTCGGAAGAAAGGAGTTCTTCCGAAGCACTGAAGTCTGCTGCAGTGACTGTAGAATCTTCCGAAGGTTCAGTCATCAAAACTTGTGAAGTCCCAAAAGCTTCTAAGGTTTTGAAGGTCAAGTCCAAGACTCCAAAGGTGGTGTGGAAGTCTAAGAAAGACCAAATGACTGAAGTTTCTCCATCAACAACAGCTGAAGATCCCCTAGTACAACCATAGGATCTATTACTGTTGCATTACCTTCTATTATACTTAGTGAGCCCAAGACAAGTAAGGCTTGGGTTTCCAAATGTAACTAATCATTTTCTTTGTGCAGGAACAGCTCAAGACAAGCAGGAATGTCTGGATAATTGATAGTGGCTGTTCCAGGCACATGACAGGCAATAGGTCTCTACTCCATAACTTTGAGAGAATTGATGGAGGACCAGTTGCTTTTGGAGGAGATGAAGGTGGTTACATTTCAGGAAGGGGCAAGGTCACAAATGGTAAGCTCAGCATTGAAAAGGTAAACTTTGTTAAGGAGCTTGGGTACAATCTTCTGAGTGTATCCCATTTTGTGATCAGAGTCATAACATGCTCTTTACTGAGCATGAGTGCATTGTTCTCAAGCCTGGAGTGGTCATTCCTCATGAGCATATCCTGCTCAGAGCCCCCAGGAAAGGGAACATGTACAAGATGGATTTGCAAGAAACATCTCCCTCTGGAGAGTTTCATGCTTTCTATCTAAAGCAAATAGTGATGAGTCTTTCCTATGGCATAAAAGAATGTGCCATGTAAACTTTAAGAACATGAATAAGCTAATTAAAAATGATTTGGTAACTGGAATGCCAAAGAAAGAGTTTACAAGTGATGATCATTGTGTTGCATGCCTGAAAGGGAAGCAACATAAGGTATCTCACAAGCCTAAGGAAAGGAACTCCATCACTACTCCCCTACACTTGTTACATATGGATCTCTTTGGCCCCACCAGTGTAATGAGTCTAGGAAGGACCTCTTATTATTTAGGTGATCACAGATGATTTTACAAGATTCACTTGGGTTTTCTTTTAGAACTAAGGATGAAACCCCTGAGATTCTGAAGAATTTCATCTTAAAAATTGAGAATCAAAGTGATCACAAGGTCAAAACCATAAGATGTGATCAAGGAACTGAATTCAAGAATCAAATCCTTGATACATTTTGTGATGAAAAAGGTATTACAAGACAATATAGTGCTCCCAGGACTCCTCAGCAAAATGGAGTTGCTGAGAGGAGAAACAGGACACTAATTGAAGCTGCAAGAACTATGTTGTCTGACTCTAAACTGCCCATCACCTTCTGGGCAGAGGCAGTAATACTGCTTGCTATGTGCAAAACAGAGTTTTGGTAGTTAAGACACATGGTAAGACTCCTTATGAACTTTGGCACAAGAGGAAACCTTTCATTGGTTTTCTCAGGTCATTTGGATGTCCCTGCACCATCTTGAATACCAAGGATCAAATTGCCAAGTTTGCTGAGAAATCAGATGATGGACACTTCATTGGATACTCTTCCCAAGCTAAGGCTTATAGAGTATACAATCTCAAAACTAGATTTGTTGAGGAGTCAGCCAATGTGACTTTCAATGAACACACACCCTGTGTGGCTGGTTCTGGTCCTGATTGGCTATTTGATCTTGATTTAGTTACCAACTGTTTTAACAAATCTTGTGAGAATGTTTCAGGATCTGCAGAAAATCTAAATACAGGTGATCCTGATCCAAGATTTGAGATAGGAAGATCCTCAACTCATAAATCTTCAGCTCCAGTTGGGACTACTTCAGCAAATGAGGTCTCTATCAGCACTACAATGACAAATTCAGCTGATACATCTGGAATGCCTTCAAATTCCAGCTCAGAGGCTCCACAACCAGATAAGATACCTCAATTGTAGAAGACAACAATGGTGATGGTGAAAGTGATCAGGAATTCCTTGATGCTAATAACCACACCATAGATGACAACATCAATGATGTCACACACTCATTGGATCAAGTTAATCTTGATAAGTGTGGTAATGTGGAGGGTGAATCATCTATGCCAGATCTAAATTTCTTAAATTTGGATCTTTCTCAGCAACTTGCTGTGATCCCTCAGCTAAGGATCCACAAGTCTCACCCCACCACAAACATCATTGGAGATGTTGTCACAGGGGTAAGAACAAGAGGACAAACCCATGAAGCAAATGTTTGTCTTCACTCTTGTTTCTTATCTCAGATAGAGCCAAAGAAAGTTGATGAAGCTCTAAAGGATGGAAGTTGGGTTGAAGCTATGCAACAAGAGCTACTTCAATTCAAAAGGCAGAAAGTTTGGAACCTTTGTCCTCTTCCTCATGGGAAGACTACCATTGGAACAAAATGGGTTTTTAGGAATAAGAAGGATGATAGAGGAATTATCATCAAGAACAAGGCAAGACTAGTTGTTCAAGGATACACACAAGAGAAGGGATTGACTACACTGATGTCTTTGCTCCTGTAGCAAAATTAGAAGCTGTTAGGATATTCCTGGCATTTGCTGCATCCAAGAACTTCAAGGTCTTTCAACTTGATGTAAAGTGTGCTTTCTTATATGGAGTGATTGATGAAGAGGTTTATGTCAAACAGCCACCTGGTTTTGTAGACCCTGATCATCCTGATTATGTCTGCAAGCTTGACAAAGCTCTTTATGGGCTGCATCAGGCACCCATGAAATGGTATGAGACATTGTCTGAGTATCTTTGTAAACATGGATACAGGAGAGGTACTATAGATGGAACTGTCTTCATCAAAGGACAGGGAAATGACTTATTGCTAGTTCAAGTATATATAGATGACATCATCTTTGGTTCAACTAATCCAAAGCTCTGCAAAGACTTTGAGAAGCTGATGAAAGACAGATTTGAAATGAGTGCAATGGGAGAACTCAATTTCTTTTTGGGAATTCAAGTGAAGCAAGTTGAAGATGGCATCTTCATAAGTCAGTCAAAGTATGTTCAGGACATACTCAAGAGGTTCAACATGACTGATTGTAAGATTGCTAAGACACCCATAGCCAGAAATCACTCCCTTGGACCTGATCTTGAGGGGGAGTGTGTAGATGAACATTTATACAGGGCAATGATTGGGTCTCTTATGTATCTTACAGCTAGCAGGCCTGATATCATGTTTGCTACATGTATTTGTGCAAGATATCAAGCCAACCCTAAGATGTCTCACTTAATCACTGTCAAAAGGATTCTAAGATACCTCAAAGGTGCTTCAACACTTGGTTTATGGTACCCAAAGAATCCTGACTTCAATCTGTATGCTTATACAGATAGTGATTATGGTGGTTGCAACATGACTGCAAAATCTACATCTGGGGGATGTCAATTCCTTGGTGGAAGGGTTGTCTCATGGCAATGCAAGAAACAATCATGTGTGTCTGCATCAACTGCTGAGGCTGAATACATTGCTGCTGCAAGCTACTGTGCTTAAGTGCTTTGGATTCAAAATCAGATGCTGGACTATGGATTTAACTTCAAGGAGACTCCTATCCACATAGACAACAATAATGCTATCTCTATCACTGAGAACCCTGTGCAGCACTCAAGGACCAAACACATCAATATCAGGTATCATTTAATAAGAGATAACTATGAAAAAGGATTAATTAAACTAGTCAAAGTTCATACAGATGAACAATGTGCTGATCTGTTTACAAAAGCTTTTGATGAACAGAGATTTAAATATCTAATATTAGCTATTGGGATGATTAACTTTGAGTAGACATTTTCTTAAAACTAATTCTAATTATTTCTTAAAATATGTGTGTCCTAAGTTGTCTAGTTCATCACTTTCATAAGCTCATGTTTTCTTTGGATATAAAATTCTTTTTGAAGACTTTCCTTAGATTCTTGAAAATTTTCTGATCCTTCGGAAGATAAAATTTTCTCTTCGGAAGAAAATCATGTCTTCAAAATAAATAACTGTCTAAGAAATTTTACCTTCGGAAGAAGTCTAAATCTATCTTTCGAAGCTTATACAAAGCATTCAAGTGTTTATTTCTCTTCCGAAGCAAAATTTTCAAGACTCTCAGGAAAATCGTCCGAAGCCATTTTAGCTTCGGAAGCTTTTTCATTAAAACTTCCGAAGATAATTTACCCTCGGAAGCTTTTCAAATTCCAAGAAAACTACTTTTTGAGCAAAAGTAAACTACTTTTTCAGAGGTGGGACCGACTTTCGGATTTCAAAGTTTATCCTCTTTCATTAACTTTGGTTCAAATCCCTTTTCACATAAATACCCAACGGTTCCCCCTCTTCCTCACTATCTTCCTCAATTCCACTATTCCTCAAACCTAATTCCCAAAACCGCCTTTGCTTTCTACCTTTCTTCAACCTTAAGCTTCTAAAATGGCCAACCTTAACCGCAGAAACAACCCAGATTTCTCCATGCAACTTCACAGGCAACACAATCAGGTTGCTCTGTTAAGCTATGAGAAAGATGCAAGTTTCTCAGAGATTTGCCAATTCTTAACTCTATCCAACTACTTCACCTCCCTGACCATTGATCCTACTCTGTATGAGGATCATTTGCTTGAATTCTGGAAGACCTGCTAAGAGGTCATTATGGATGGGGAGAAGGCACTGTCTGCCACAGTGCAAGGGAGGACAATCTGATGGGTTTGTTTGAACACAAGACATAGTTTAACCCGTTAAACTTTCAGAAAACGCAGCGGAATTACAACTTTATAAACTTGTTTATAGGCTGAAAATATGTTCATTATGTGACCATATTAATGTAAAAACAAACCCATATATCAAAGGATCATTATATGTGAATACAAGCTATGAACATAATGAAAGTGTACATAAAATCACAGCTACATAAAGTTGTGATTAACTACCTTCTCTTCAGCTGAAATGTCGACCAAGGTAGAGTGATTAGATGCTAGAAATTCGGCCAAGGCTCCAAGGAAGGACCCCTCAAGCTAGTATACCCCAAGCACTATCACAAAACACCTTAGATGCTAGGATTGAACACCAAAACGAAGGGTAACTCTTCTGGAAAATCCTTTCAGCCGAGTTCTCTTCAACAAGAACAAGAAAACCCTTTTTCTTGTGTTGTTCTATTGCATGTGTGAGAGAGAAATGAGATGGAGTGAATGTGTATCTAATGTGTGTATGTTTTCAAGAAAAAGACAACAAAAACCAAGAGGAGGCCATCCTTAAGGGCGGCCGAAACCTCTTTGGATTCTTGTGATTTCCCCCCAAAAGTTAAATGAAATATAACACATTAACAAGTCATTTTTAAAAGTTGTTCATTCAATAAACCTTTTATTAGAATAACACATACACACTCACTAATTATTTGATGTTATTTAAATAACTTAAATAACATTACAAACAATATCTATAAACAAAATATCCATATAAATTGTTCAATCTCATATGCGAATTATTTAGAAAACCCATTTTCTAAATTTGGTGTTATTATTTAATTGCATGATCATATCATCAATTGAATAATTGTCGGTGATTGCAAAGCTTGTTATTGGGTATAACCCGACTTGGATCATAACTTACTAACCACATCAATATTCTAAGTGTCTTGGGCACACAGAATCCTACAATCTCCCACTTGCCCAAGATTCATAGAAGATTGATGCAAGCAGTAAATACCGCCTAACAACGGTTTACTGCCCTTAATACGCATGACTTATAGCCATTCAATAACATCATCCCATTCATTTATCCTACTTGAAATGATTTAGGTGAATTAATCATCTATCCTTTTGTTACAGATGTCATGTTAAATCCAAGGACACAGAATGATCATTCCTTGTTGATTTAACTTAATCAGGCCTTAGACATCTTGCTCTCAACGAATAAGAGGAACAAATTCCATCTTGACTACATACGTTTCTCACAAACACCTCGTGTCATACCTAAATATACCCTTATGTACTGTCCACTATTTCAGGACAGTGAAGAATAAGCTCAAGGTATAATACTTGGTGAATATCAAAACCCAATCTGTATCTCAGGTCGGAGGATACCCAATGATATTCGCCTTTACTCAAATTTACTTATGATCAATCAATAAGATTCCATGTAGTAAAATTCGAGATGCGGGTTAGTCCAATATTTGTATCCCATAAATATCTATGAACCTTGGTAGAAACCCATTGCTTTATATTCATCCTTATGAATATCAACCAATCCAAGTTCATAATAATCTTACCCTCACACTTGTTCCCACAAGTATGAACGACTACGGACATTTAGAGTAAACAATTTACTCATGGATTAAACATGCTAAGTTGGAACATTAATTGAAACATTATAACCAAATAATTTTATTCAAATAATAAAGAGTTCCACATATCCAAATACAAAATTTACAGATCAAATCCAATCACTAGAATATCGAAGTCCCATGGCACAAGTATGAGCTTCATGCTTTGCCTTTTCAAGGAGCTTCATGAGAGGATCCGCAATGTTTTGATCCGTGTGAACTTTGCGAATACATATCTTTCCCTTTTCAACTTCATCTCGTATGTAGTTGAATCTCCGCTTAATGTGCCTAGTCTTTTGATGAGCACGAGGTTCCTTGATTTGAGCAATCGCACCCTCGTTATCACAAAAGATCTCTAGGGGTTCCTGAATGGAAGGGACAACCCCTAGATCGGCAATGAATTTCTTCAACCATGCAGCTTCTTGAGCTGCCAATGAGGCGGCCACATATTCTGATTCTGTAGTTGATAGAGGCACCACATCCTGTTTGGAGCTCTTCCATGAGACCGCTCCTCCATTCAGAATGAAAATATATCCCGATTGTGACCGAGAATCATCACGATCGGTTTGGAAACTCGCATCCGTGTAACCTTTTACAACGAGTTCCTCATCACCAGATCCATAGATTAGGAACATATCTCTTGTCCTCCTTAGGTACTTAAGTATGTTCTTAACAGCCATCCAATGACTGTTTCCAGGATTTTGCTGGTAACGACTTGTCATGCTTAAGGCGCATGACACGTCCGGTCGAGTGCATATCATTGCATACATGATGGATCCAATAGCAGATGCGTATGGGACTTCCTTCATTTTATCTTGCTCATCCTTTGAGCTAGGACATTGAGTCGTACTCAATATCGTTCCTCTTTGAATAGGTATGGTACCTTTCTTAGAGTTCTCCATCTTTAACCTTTTCAAGATCTTATCAATGTATGCACTTTGATTCATACCAATCAACCGCCTTGATCTATCCCTATAGATCTTTATTCCCAGAATATAGGCGGCTTCTCCAAGATCCTTAATGGAAAAACAACTTCCAAGCCAGGTTTTTACACCTTCCAAGGTTGGAATGTCATTTCCAAATAGTAGTATGTCATCAACATACAATACCAGGAAAGTTATTGTGCTCCCACTAGCCTTCTTATACACACAAGCCATATCAGCGTTTTTGATGAAGCCAAATTTCTTTACCTCCTCATCAAAACGATGATTCCAGCTTCTTGATGCTTGTTTCAATCCATAGATTGATTTCTTTAACTTGTATACTTTATTAGGATGTTTTGGATCGACAAAACCTTCAGGCTGAACCATATAGACATCTTCCTCAAGATATCCATTTAGGAAAGCCGTTTTGACATCCATTTGCCAAATCTCATAATCATAATGAGCAGCTATGGCAAACAATATCCTTATAGACTTTAGCATCGCAACAGGTGAGAAGGTTTCATCATAATCAACCCCTTGAGTTTGAGTGAAACCCTTTGCTACAAGTCTAGCTTTATAAGTATCCAAGTTTCCATGCATATCAGTTTTCTTCTTGAAAACCCACTTACTTCCAACTATCTTGGAGTTAAGAGGTGGTTCAACAAGTTCCCAAACTTGATTGTCATACATGGATTGCATCTCAACGTTCATGGCCTCAAGCCATTTGTCTCAATCCAAATTGGACACTGCATCATGGTATGTGGTTGGTTCATCTGAATCTACCACATAGCATCCATCCATGAAAAATCCGTATCTTTCCGGTGGATTACTAGTTCTACCACTTCTGCGAACGTTTTGTGTGTATTGATCAACCGTTTGATCATTCTCAACATCCTCATGTTGAGTGTCAGTTTCAACCAAACGTGCATCGGGTCGTGGTTCTTGATCCTCCTCAAGATCCACTGTTCTACTGCTAGTTCCTTCCATAAGGAACTTTGCTTTTAAGAACTCACCCTTTCTGGCAACAAACACCTTTTGTTCCAGTGGATCATAGAAATAATATCCCATAGAATCTCTAGGGTATCCAACAAAGATACACTTGGTGGATCGGACTTCCAATTTGTTTGGGGTGGGAGTCTTAAGGTAAGCCTCACAACCCCAGACCCTTAAGTATGATAGGGATGGAACTCTTCCATGCCATATCTCAAAAGGTGTCCTTTCCACCTTTTTGGTTGGGGCCATATTTAAAATACGGGCCGCGGAGAGCAAAGCGAAACCCCAAAATGATAGAGGTAATGTGCTTCTAGCCATCATAGATCGGACCATATCCAATAAGGTTCGATTCCTCCTCTCAGACACACCATTATGTTGTGGTGTTCCAGGTGGAGTGAGTTGTGAGACAATCCCACAACTCCTACGATGATCTTGAAAAGCATCATTTAGGTATTCACCTCCTCTATTGGTGCGGAGAACTTTAATCGACTTGTTGAGTTGATTTTGTACTTCATTTTGAAAGATCTTGAACATTTCAAAACCTTCATCTTTGTGTCTAACACGTACACATACCCGTAGCGACTATAATCGTCGGTAAAGGTAATGAAGTATCTTTCACCATTCCTAGTCATTGGCTTAAAAGGACCACATACATCCGAATGTATGATTCCCAATAAATCTTTTGCCCTTTCGTTAGTTCCACTAAAGGGTGCCTTAGTCATTTTACCTTGTAAACAAGATTCACACACATCAAATGAATCACATTCACTTGTTTTTAAAAGACCATTCTTTTGTAGTGTTTGAATTCTTTTCTTGTTTATATGACCAAGACGACAATGCCAAAGATAGGTATCACTCAAATCCAACTTGAGTTTCTTTGTGCTAGTTTGGTACAATGAACTATTTAAAGTATTTTCATGAACCAATTCATAAATACCATTAATGGGAATAGCTTTAAAATAGAACATATCATTTAAAGAAACATGAATATCATTTTCAACAAAAGATAATACATAATCATAAAGTCTTAATTGGGATACAGAAATAATGTTCCTAGTCAGACTAGGAGCATACAAAACATTCTTCAAATAACATCCAAGCCACTTGGAAGTTTTAGGATGTAGTCCCCACGAGCTTCAACTTGGACTTTGGTTCCATTGCCCATGAAGAGACTAACATCCCCTTGATTGAAGTCCCTACTTCTTTTGAACCCCTGCAACAAATTGCAAATATGAGTTCCACATCCGGTATCTAATACCCATGTGTTAGAAGATGTAACATTAAGATCAATATGAATCATGTATATTGTACCTGAGGTCTGCCCGGCATCCCTCTTTGCTTTCAACTCTTGGAGATGGACGGACAATTTCTTGCCCAATGTCCAATCTCCCCACACTTGAAGCATGGGTCATTGGTAGCAACCTTTTGCTTCTTCTCTTGTGGTTTGGGTGGCACTCTTGCCACTCCTTTCCCTTTTCCCCATACGGGTCCTTTACCCTTGCAACCTTTGCCTTGGGTGCGGGATGAGGCCTTTTCTTGTTCCCACCTTCATTGATGGTGAGAACGGGTAAAACCCTTTTACCCATGGCCGCCTCGGCCGTTTTAAGCATTGAGTGAAGCTCACCAATGCTCTTGTCCCATGCATTCATGTTGTAATTCAACACAAATGTCTCGAACTTCTTGGTAAGGCCATTAAGGATCAAATCTGTGGCCAATTCCTTCGAGACGGGACAATTAAGCCTCTCAAGGCGGTCAATATGACTTTTCATCTTAAGTACATAAGATGAAACAGATTGGTTGTCGTCCATACGACATGCATGGAGTGCTCGAACCGTTTCGAAGCGCTCAACCCTTGCTTGCTGTTGGAACGTTTCCTTCAGCTGGGTTATCATGTCATAAGCTCCGTGATGTTCATACTCCGTTTGGAGATCCGGAGTCATGCTCGCTAGCATGAGACAAGACACTTGGACGGAGTCCTCAGTGTACTTCAGCCAATCGTTGAAGGCCTCCTCATCATCCTCAGTAGGTTGATCGGGGATAGGGTTGTCTAAAACATATGATCGTCTCTCTTGCTTGAGAACGATTCTCAAGTTTCGATACCAATCAATGAAATTATTATGATTTAGACGTTCCTTTTGGAGGATCGCTCGTAATGATTGGGTGGACGCGGATGAGTTATCATGATTGTCATTATTGGTGGCCATCTACAAAATATACAAAGATCTATTTAGTATTTTCGATATTGCTATTTTTAATAATTAATGCCTTTTAAGGTCATTTTTATATTAAAATCTAGAACCCAACATTAAATTTAAATTGTGGTTAAGTGACCTTTATCCCACGATTTAAATTAATAAGGTGGTCAACGATTGACGATTGCAACCATTTGCAACTTCTAGAGGTATGGGATCGACTTTAAACATCATATGTAAAGTCGGCATGTTAATCCCATCAACACCATTTGGAAACCATATTTAGGTGATCCATTTAACATGGTTTGCAAATCAAGTTATCCTACTTGCACACACGTGTGAGTTTACTCACATAAGTGGTTAGGTGACCTTTATCCCACCAATGTGGTATCCCCACCTTAAATCACAAGTTCCCTCTAAATGGTTAGGTGACCTTTATCCCATTAAGAGTTTCCAAATGACTCAAGTGTTGTGCAAAAGGACGGTGTTAAACTTGTTTGTCAAAAGTTTAGAGATTTCATAATTCTAGTTTAGAAAACTCTATGTACTTGTATTTGCATGCTTTCAAATACAAGATACCCTATGGTCCTTTTAAAAAACCCATTTTATTACGAAATCATTAATCCTTTTAATAACCATTTATTAACACTTAGTAAGAACCATTTTGTATTAGCTTGTTAAGATCATTTATATTAAGATTGTCCATCATATCCAAATATCATACAATCATTCATAAAATCACAATCAAACAAGCATAATATAAACAACCACAATGTGCATAACCATAGCTACTATTGTGACCACACTTGTTTGCCATCACAAGTGTGGTCATTTGGTCTTTCTTAAGGGTTGAATACAACACAAAAATGAGATCAACATAGACTCCCACTTGAACTTGCATCCATATGCTTCAAGTCCTTCTTTTGTGTCTCCTTCTTGTGCTTCCTTCCCGAGCATCCTCTTTTACAAAATATATATCCTAATACATATTTTCTAGTAAAAGGAAATTACTCCTAATCTATTATTACATCCCAATGAATAAATAGACAAAATACATTTTAAACAAAGCACAAATTAATATACAACCCCATTGAATGAATATAATCAAATAAATACATACAATCCAAACCAAACAACACAAGGTCTAAGCTAGGTTATGCACCAATATGAACATACATCATATCAACCAAAACATAACTATGAATCCCCTCAAAACCCACGAATTTTCAGCCAACATAAACTGAAAATTTTGGGTTTAGATATTGTCCAAACAACACAACATATCAACATACATATCTTTCATGGTTTAATCACAAGCATGTGTAATATAACCTTGAAAGTTGGGGATTCAACAAAACAGAATATAGCAGCCCTTAAAAGGGTTATAATTTCCCATAAAGCAATTATAAAGGACAAAGAACAAGCAAGCTATCCACATAACCGGCTCTTGATGCCATTGATGGGTTTGTTTGAACACAAGACATAGTTTAACCCGTTAAACTTTCAGAAAACGCAGCGGAATTACAACTTTATAAACTTGTTTATAGGCTGAAAATATGTTCATTATGTGACCATATTAATGTAAAAACAAACCCATATATCAAAGGATCATTATATGTGAATAAACAAGCTATGAACATAATGAAAGTGTACATGAAATCACAGCTACATAAAGCTATGATTAACTACCTTTCTCCAGCTGAAATGTCGACCAAGGTAGAGTGATTAGATGCTAGAAATTCGGCCAAGGGTCCAAGGAAGGACCCCTCAAGCTAGTATACCCCAAGCACTATCACAAAACACCTTAGATGCTAGGATTGAACACCAAAATGAAGGGTAACTCTTCTGGAAAATCCTTTCAGCCGAGTTCTCTTCAACAAGAACAAGAAAACCCTTTTTCTTGTGTTGTTCTTGTTAGGACCTGGTATTTGAACGAAATACCGAGTGATTAGCGTGTAAACCAGATCAAATAGTGCGGAATCCTATTTGATTGGCGATCCAATCAGTGAGAACACACGAAGAATCAATAAAAATTGAATCTAACGTTAGGAATCGATTGGGAATCGATCTAATGTGTTCTATGAACTTGGAGAACGAATTAAGAGGCTTCTGGACGGCTAGGGTACGTCTGGAGTTGGAATAGAATGAATGCTTACGTTTTTCCACGAATTGGGTTGTATTTATAGGTTAGTATTGTTCATTCGGGCGACTGGACCATAAGTATGGTTCAGTCGTGCGATTGAACCATGCGGTTGATTCATCCGCACGACTGAGTGTTCAGTCGTGCGACTGAGCCAATCTTATGTGTCAATCATACGACTGATCCAGTCTCCTGATTCAGTCGTGCGACTGAGTCAATCGTATGAAGTTATTCATGCGTGTGGTCCATTCGCATGGGCCATTCGCATGAGAACTTCATTATGTTAAGTTTGAATGTATTAATTAATATACCATTATGTGTAACCATTCAAACAATCACAACCTTAATTAACCAATTCAATATCGACTCATTAATGAAATATTAGACATTACAAATCACAAACAATCAATATCATTTCATTAATCATTTCAAATTACATCAGAATTAGATAAACAAGATCTATTACATTTCATATCATGATCTAGGGACATACATGTATCAACAAACTCCCCTTGGACCTAGATCTCTCTAATGTCTTGTTTTCTGCATCACCTCCTCATATTTCTTGTACTTGTCCTCTTTTGTGACTCCCGCGTGAATCTCAAACGCGAAGCAGAGTCTTATGACGTTCTGGAACTGGAGGGCTTGTACAATATCCTGCGTATCATAGAACAGTGGCCACTTGTATAAAGTGTAGACATCATTAGCTGACAAGTTGGTAAGCCACATTGGGTCGAATACCCTGATCGTATCCATTTGGCCCTCTTTGTTAAGGACTATGACCGCTTCTGCTGTTCTCCAATCGTAGTACCACCACTTAAAGTGTGGAGTGAAGTCCTGTGGCATTTCCTTGAGTGGGATTCTTGACATTGTGCGCGGAGGACTCCACTTCAACACTATCTTTGGCTTGCCAGTAATGGCATCAACCTCAGACCTTCTGATATACCTAGTAGGCTGTTGGGGTCTGAAGTTAACCCACCTGGTGTGGTACTCCTTCCTTAGGGCAGCCTCAAACCAGCCTGACATTTTCCTCGGGTCAGCATACAAAAGCTTTAGTTTGGCCAGCTGGTTGAGCTCAAAACCTGGTAGAGTCTTCAGATCATGTGGGAATCTGAAGTACTCTATGCCCTTTTCTCTCTTAACAGCATATACGTTAAGATCCTCAAAATACGCCCACGCTATGATCCTGCCAGACACCTTATGATGTTTCTTGACTCGGTAGAGTTTGGTGTAGGCATCATGTTTAGGTGCAGCGCATTGGGCTCTAACTTCTTCAAAACACGCAGCCCACTCAGCCTTTCGGATATTGACATCATCATTTGAGGCTTGGGCCGTTCCCTCTGCTTTCTCTGATTCTTGCTCCATCTTTTTTAACACCTCAAAAGTATCGCTGACGAGGGATTCACCCAGATTGGGGACCACATTTCCCTCATTGTCAGCATACTGAGGGTAGTGCTCGGCAGTGACATGTTGAATCTCGATTTCATCAACATCGTTGGGCTCTTAGTCACTGGTCGAGTCGCATGTGGAGCATCCTTCAATCTCATCTGGATTGAGCTTGAAGATCTCTGCGGTTGATCGTTTGATAGGTCGTGAATATTTCCCCTTCTTCAGGGGTATAACTCACCGACCTCCTTACGATCCCTTGAGATCAAGAATCATCGTTAGCTGAGTCTTGACCTGCTGAAGGGGAGCAACATCAACTCATCCCTTTGGTATTTGGATCTGTTTGATTTAAACATTCAACACATCAACCATTAGTAATTAATAAAACAGAAATGCATTAAACTTAATATAAACATTGAATACATAGGTTTAAATACATGATTCCAAATACAAAAGTAATAAATACATAAAATCTAGTGCTTTACTTTTGTCCTGGATCATCGGCTCGTCACTTGGTGGAGCAGAGGGGAAGCTGGTTTGATCTTGTCTATTCTTGGACTCCTCTCTTGACCTGAGTAGAGGCCGATGCAGCTGCATCTCCTCCTTTGCATCATCATCATCATCCTTCTCCTCTGACCTTTCTCTTCAGTTCCCTCATCCTCCTCAGTCTCATCTCATCATCCTCATCGTCATTCCTCATCATCATCATCACCATCATCTCGTCTCCCTTTGATCTTCAAGGGTTCCCTTAGATCCCATTAGCTTTAACATGATCGTCTTCTTCGCCTCCTCCAACTCCTCTATCTTCTTGTTTGATGTGACACTATGTGCCTGGAGTTGGGCTATCTCATGGCTCTGAGCAGCAATTGTTGGGCCTGCTCCTCTATCACTCGAGCCTGCTCTGCAATTGGTGAGACTGTGCAATACCAGGTCAGCAAGCTGGCGGATCTGAGCCGACTTCTCTTCGTCAGCAGCTAATAAGCGCATCACCAATCCTGTTGAGCGCAGAAAGCTGTTCCTCTACCCCAATTGGAGGTAGAGGTGATCCATAGTATGAGAGGGATGGGCTGAGGGTCCAGCTTGGTGGTTAGTGGTGGTGGTGGGTGGCTGTAGTGAAGATAGGGCTGGGTCTGTGAAATGGTGGTGGAGGGTGATGTGGGAGTGAAAGGTATGGTGGTAGATGGAATCTGTACAGTGGTGGGAGGTGGAGGTGTGGGGTGGGTGGTCGCGGTGGTAGATTGTGGTGGCTGTGTGGTGGATGTGGGCTGTTGGAAGTGGTAGTGGTGGGTGGTAGCGGTAGTGGCTGTGGTGTGGTAACGAAGGTCAAACGTCTCTTCTTCTTCTTAGCCGTAGGGCTGAGCCATCCTTTTCCTCCTCGTTCCCGTCGAGGTGGATGCTCCCCCTACAACACCTGCTAGCTGACTAGGTGCATAACTAGGATCAGTAGTTGTCTCTCCTGAGTCTCTTGGGCGTTCACCAACCGCCCTTAGCCCATACTCTGTGGGGAACAATTGCTTCCCACAGTTCGTGTCAAGGGCTCTCCTCGTCCGACTCCTCTTCCTCCGCACCAGGAACAAAAGTCCTGATGGAAATCCAGCAGACTCGGCTATGTCTCCAGCTGGGGTGGACACTGGAGGTATAACATCAGAAACTGTGACTCTCGGTGGAGTAGGCATATCATCCCCAGCGTCCCCACTGTCGTCATCATCATAATCATGCTCTGGGAGCAGTAGCCTCTCGTCATCTGAATCACTATCATCATGATGCCACTTGCGTCTCCCCGGCGCCACATATCTCTCATTGGCCAAGTGGTCGATCAACCTCTTAACCTGGGGCTTTACCTGCTTGCCCCTATACACTCTCATCCGGCCTAAAGTCGTGTCATCCATAATCTCCAAAGCAACTGCATCATGACTCTCCTTGGGAAGAAGTGGCAGCTTCTCGTTGAAGATCAGCTGTGTAGAAACCTAGGGTACATACAAAAACCCTCCTTCCCCTTAGCCTCCAGGTTCTCCACCAAATAAGAAAAGATCATGCTCGAAAAGCTGAAAGGGTGGTTCAGCACCAGTGCCACGTAGGCATTCTGAATTTGGTCTGATAGGTTGTCGAACCCACCCCTCCTGGAAGCAGTACACTTCAGGATCACATGCGCCAAGTACTTGTACTGGGGGCACAGGTTGCTCTTGTTGAGCACACCTGAGTTTATGTCCCCAACGTACTTGATCCTGAGAAAGCAGCCTCGGACAGTAAGTGGATGTAATCTGGTGGGGTGATCAGTATCGTCCCCAAACTCAAGAACTCTCTGGATATCAGCAGCTGTAACCTCAATATCATGGCCAAGAATAGAGCTCCGTATACTGTAGGGCTCACGAGAACGATCCACGGAGGCATTCTCCCAGAATGCCTAGTGTAATGACCTGTAAGGCGTACACGGTGTAGATATAGCCTTATGTATCCGGGAACGTCTAAGGAAAGCTATAATCTCTGTGAACTCGGCCCCGTTCCGAGTAGTATGATCCAAGTGAGCACATATGTTGTGCTTTGGATTAATGGACCATCTATCAGCCATTTGCCTGAAACACAAGACACAGAACCATTAGTACATAATACATCAAAATTCAGTTCTAAGTGTAATGTTTAATAACATTCTGATTCATTCGTGCGAATGAATCATGCGACTGAAGTCAGTCGGTTGTCCTTTCATGCGACTGAGCTCATTCGGGTGAATGAGACATGCGACTGAGTTCAATCTGCTGACTGAGTCTGCGATTGGTTCAATCGGCCGACTGAGCTCATTCGCATGGTTCATTCGCCGATTGAACCCAATCGCAAGATTCAATCGGTGCGATTGGAGTTCATTCGGACGACCAGTCGCATGTCCCACTGTTCAGTCGCCTGTGGTTCGAATCTTGATCAAAACAAGTGATTTAACATGGGTTACCGGTTCAATAGACTCGCCATCTCGTTACTAATAACCTATTATAATTAATTTTAACATTTTGCATAGTTTAGGTAGGTTATTAGGTCATTTTTCAGTCCATTTCTTGTGTTCATTAGAACATCGTGAAATTAGGGTTCCATTCTTCCGTTTTCGGTGAGATTTAACTTCAATCTACCTGTATAAACACCAGCGAACGTCAGAGAATCAATATCAATGTAAAATCACGGTCTAGCGAAATTTTGGCAGAGTAACGGTACAATGAGCGATTTGGGAGCGATTGAGGGTGATGAGTGAAATGCGATCGACTGGGCCCTTTAAATACTGAAACTAAGTTCAATCGGCCGACTGGCCTCATTCGCTCAGTTCATTCGGGCGACTGAGGCTCAATCGTGCGATTGGCCCAGTCAGTCGCATGCAGTTGGCCGACTGAGGTCCAGTCGGTCGACTGACTCATTCGTACCCTTTCATTCGCATCTTCAGTTGACCGAATGAATCTCAGTCGGTTGACTGACTCATTCGCCCCCTTCCATTCGGTCGAATGGATCATTCTGATAAGCCATTCGGGTGAATGGCTCAATCTCATGTCCAGTCGTGCGAATGGGAGCCATTCGATGGTTGGTCCATACTCATGTCCAATCATGCGAATGGGTCATACTTAGTAAATTTTTGCCATTTTGAACATTTTACATTTAAAACCCTTTTAACTTTTGAAATTAACATTATGAGCATTTGATCATCTCAGACATGATCATTTTAACTTGAAAACTTTTTGATCACCTCAGACGTGATCCTTTTAAACAATTTAGTCACCTCAGACGTGACCCTTTCAAACACTTGGTCACCTCAGATGTGACTCTTTTAAACTTTCAAAACACAAATGGTCATCTCAGACATGACCCTTTTAGTTGAGTTGATCCCTTACTGATTTTCATGATGTAGTCCGACAAACAAACAAACTAAAATGACTAAATAAATTAGAAGATTAAACTAAAGTATAAAAAATATAAAATTGTTTTGGCGTTTTGTGAGAGATAAATCCTAAGATGGAAATCTACGGGATTTGGTTCCGGAATAGGAGCTTCAACTCAGATTGACCACACCTGGACCAATTCAATTTTGGAAACATCATACAGGCAAGTCAAATCATTTGGGGACTTGTTATCAAAACCTTTTGATGCTCAATTCTTGGTTTTCATCCATAGTCATTACAAATTAAGGAAATCATACTTGGAACTATTAGATTCCCACATTGATTTGAACTTTCAAGAATTGCAGCCACGATGATTGTCAATATGTTTGTCCTCTTAAATCCATACATAGACTTTTGACATAAAACTGGTGATAGTGTTAGGTTTAATTAATCTCAACTAAAATTTGTGGATCCCCGCTTATATGGTAACTAACATTCCTCAGGAGCTTTTGAGCGGTCTACGGGTATTTACAAGAAGAGACTATTCTTAGAGCCTTCAAAGAGAAGCCAATCCTCAGGTCAGTGCCATCGCACAGCAGAGAGGGCGGCAAACAACAATGAATTCTAGAATATCTAGGTTATGCTTATCCTCAGGTCAGTGCCATCGCACAGCAGAGAGGCACACAACCTATCTCCTTGTTAGAGCAGCTTAATTTTAATTTGTACAAAATGCACCAACAACATAAGTCATTAGCTTGATAGCATTTGTCTTTCATTTTTTTTCGTGCTTTGCTCTATTTATGGTCATGCGCACACATTTGTGGCATTTACATGCTCATTACCCCTTATTGGAATATTGTTGATTGTGTTAACCAGTGATAAGGTGGAAGCCCACAGTCAGTTGAACAATTAGTTTGATCTTGAGATCACCAGTCAGGTCTAGTCATCTATTGTGTTGAATCTACCGACATATCATTTGTGGTTAGCAACCTCGAGGTCTACTCTCTTTGTGTTACCTTAGTAGTTACCAGTTTTCTATCATCTTCCCTTTTATATTGCTTTAGACTACACAGACTTATACTTTGAATCTTTGCATTTTTTCTAAATTAAATTTTCAAGTCCCTCTTGATTTGTTCCTGTGTATTATCATTTTCCAAAGGTTTTTAATCGGTATCACAAATACGATCTCCCTTATATCAGCTTTCCACTCCTTCTCCCTCATTTTTTTTAATGTTACTTGCTGACTTATTCTCCCCCTAAAATACTAAAATCATAACTGGTTAATTATTTTAGGATTTTAATAAACAGCAAAATAACAAGAGTTTAATTTAAACAGACTAAAATAAACAAATAAAATAAAATAAACAAGAAAAAATATACTAAACTACATCGAACTACACATGATCATCATCAAGAATAACATCACTTTTCTTTTTAACGCCGTTGACCTCTAGCAAATATTGAAAACGTGGTTTATCAAAGGCTTTAGTATAGAGGTCAGCACGTTGAAAATCAGTATTAATTTTTACCGCATCAATTAAGTTCTTTTCAAAATAGTCCCTTATGAAATGGTATTTAATACCGATATGTTTGGTCTTTGGATGTTGGACCGGATTTTTAGTTACTGCAATTGCAGCCGAGTTATCAACAAAAATAGGAGTAGAAGAAAACTTTAAACCGTAATCCCGCATTTGCTGTTGAATCCAGATGATTTGTGAACAGCAACTTGCAGCGGCAACGTATTCGGCTTCACAAGGTGACAATGCAACCGATGTCTGCTTCTTACACTGCCAGGTAACTAATCTTCTCCCAAAGAATTGACACCCTACTAATGTAGACTTGTAGTTCATCTTGCAGCCCCCGTAATCCGAGTCACTATACGCCGTGAGCTCAAAGTCATAATCATGAGGATACCACAACCCAAGTGTGGGTGTACCCTTCAGATAACGAAAAATCCTCTTGACCCCGATCAGATGGTTGACCTTAGGCTTGGCCTGATATCTAGAACATAAACATGTAGCATACATGAGGGATCCAATCATTCCTCGGTACATTGTGGCGTCTACTAGATCTCCATTTTCATAAGGTGCTATATCATGATTAGTAGCTAGTGGAGTCCTAGCAGCAGAAGCATTCTCCATGTCAAAACGACTGAGAATGTCTCCTACATACTTGGTCTGATGTAGATAGATCCCATTTGATGTCTGATCCACCTGTAACCCGAGAAAGAATTTCATCTCCCCCATAGCACTCATCTCAAACTCTTTCTTCATAACTGCTTCAAACTCTTTGCATAACTCTTCGTTCTTTGAACCGAAGATTATGTCATCGACATAGATCTGTACGAGCAGTAGGTCGCCATCTTTTTCTTTGATGAACAGCGTGCAGTCAATGACTCCCCTGCGAAAGCCGTGTTTCACAAGATGAGTCGAGAGTTTCTCATACCAGGCTCTTGGAGCTTGATGAAGCATGTATAAAGCCTTGTCGAGTTTGTAAACTCTATCTCGATGATAAGGATCTTCAAATCCCTCGGGTTGACTGACATAGACTGTTTCTCTGATTTCCCCATGAAGGAATGCACTCTTCACATCTAATTGGTAGACTTTAATCTTCATGTACGAGGCATAGGCAAGGAAGATACGAATGGCTTCCATCCTTGCCACGGGTGCAAACACTTCATTGTAGTCAATCCCCTCGATTTGGCGAAATCCCTGAACCACCAATCGAGCTTTGTTCCTGATAATGACCCCTTGGTCATCCTTCTTGCATTTCAAGACCCATTTGGTGCCAATGACCTTAGCACCTTTAGGTCTATCAACCAGAGTCCATACACCTAACTTCTTGAACTGAAGAAGTTCTTCTTGCATGGCACTCACCCACGCCTCATCATTTAGTGCATCACTGACATATTTTGGCTCAAACTGTGAGACAAAACACCGATAAGCACCATCATAAATGTAACCCTTCTCCATAACCGAGGCGTAATCAGCTGAGTATAGCTGATTTCGGGTTTGTACTCCTGATCTGACATCCCCAATGACATTGTGTAAGGGATGATAGACGTTTAGTCGTGATCCTGGAGTAGTAGGAACAGCTACCTCAGAGCCAAGATTATGAACATTTGGTTCTGCATCTGAGGTATTTGGAGTTTGAGGTTCCGAAGTCGAAGGTGCATCACTGGTGGATGCTTGTGGACTTTCAGGAACTGGAACCTGTTCCTCCTGACTGTTCTGATCATCTTCTTCAGCTTCATCTTCAGAGGAGGAGTCACTGTCGTCGACTACTCCCCCTGACTGAGTAGATGATTCTCCCTGTGAGCTAGATGATGTTGAATCATGAGATGGTGTATTCAAGATATCATACATCATCCGAGTAGCTAACTCATCATCCGAAGGAGAGAGAGGGATGTTGAAGGACTTGAAGAATCCATCATAGTCGAAAAAGTAGGCGGGTCCTTTGCCAGTAGGTGGTGTGGTATATTTCTGAACGTCAACATTACACCACACTTCTACTAGACCCGTTGAGTTGTTGTAAACCCTCTTGTTCGGTATGTTGTATCCTAGAAAGATTCCTTCATCAGCCTTCTCGCTGAATTTACCTTCTTGTGTTTTCTTCAGAAATGTGCACGGCGCGCCAAATGGTTCGAGATACTCCAAATTCGGTATGCGTCTTTGTAGTAGCTCGTAACATGTCTTTCCGTGGTGCTTGACTATCAGAAATCGATTCAGTGTATAACATGCATTAGCTACTGCCTCATTCCAGAATTGGATAGGCAGTTTCGAGTCTGCCAGCATGGTCCGTGTTGTCTCTATCAAGCTTCTGTTCTTCCTCTCAGCAACACCATTCATCTGAGGCGTGTAGGCAGAAGTGAATTGATGCACAATTCCCTTTTCCTTGCAGTAAGCCTCCATCCACTGATTCTTGAATTCCGTCCGTTGTCTGAGCATACTTGTCTTACCTTCAGCTTGTAGAGAGATTCTAGTGTGGTTACTAACTCCTTGAATGACTCAAATGTTTCTGATTTGGACTTCAGAAACATTACCCAAGAGAACCTTGAGTAGTCATCAGTAACCACAAAACAGTACAAGTCGCCTGCAATGCTCTTTGTACTGACTGGACCAAACAGATCCATGTGAAGAAGTTCAAGAGGAAGTTCTATTGAATGAACTTTCTTTTCCTTATGAGACTTCTTTGTCTGTTTGCCTTTTCTGCAAGCTACACAAAAATCAGGAAGCTGGAAGTTCTTGACATTAACTCCTCTCACAAGATCCTTTGAATCAAGTGATTCATCTTCCTTTGACTAATGTGTCCCATTCTCCTATGCCAGGAGATGGAATCCTTCTCAGTAGCTTTAGATAGAAAGCACTGAACCTCATGATCCGTTGTAGAAGCTGTTGACAGATCCAAAACATAAAGGTCTTTATATCTTGAAGCTGTCATCAGAACTTGGTCCTCTGGAATCACGTAGTCTTTCTTCAGCACGTAACACTTCTTGTTGTCGAAGATGACCTTAAATCCCTTATCACAGATTTGGGAAACAGAAAGTAAGTTATTTTGAAGTTGTTGAACGTAGTTCACCTTATCAAACTTAACTTTCTGATTTCCCACTTCTCCCTGAGCTGTGATATAGCCTCCCTTGTTTCCAGCAAACGAAACATGCCCTCCTTTTATTTGCTAGACGTTTGATAAAAGAGCCCTGTTTCCTGTCATGTGCCTGGATGCTCCGCTGTCTACAATCCACGTGTTAGTTTCAGCACTGTAGCGAACACCCTGCACATATAATGTAGAGAATTAGTTTAGGTTAGGAACCCAAGCCTTTACTGGCTTGGGTTTCCCAGAGGCATCACACATCATGAATTCAACCATGACCCTTAGAGGGTGAGGGTAGCTCAGGTTCCTTCTTGTCATCATTATCAGACACGCAGGATGACTTTTTTTTCCATAAGCCAGATTTGTGCAAAGCCTGTTGTGATAAACAGTCGATGGCTAAGGGTTGAACTTTAGGTCACTAGTTCTTCTAGGGAGTTAAAGAACTCCTCTTAGAAGACCTAGCTTGAATCCTGAAGTTCAATCTTCTTCCTAGGTGTCTGATAGTAAGGACAAAAGGAAGCAATGTGTCCACATTCTCCACCGTTGTAACACGACCTGCTATCAACTTTATGATTAAACTTTCTTTGTGGAGATGTGTGTGACACTCTAGTAACATCACTCAATTTAGGTTTTGACTCTGGTTCTTTGATGTTTTCTCTTTTTTAAACAAAGTAACTGTTTTAACATGTTTACATCTTTTTCTTTTTGGTTAACTGGTTTTTGACTTGAAACTTGTAAAAGATTAACATTTCAAGTTTTTTTAGGTTCTGATTTGACTCTGTTTGACCCTGACTTTAAGTTAACCTTTTCAAATTCCTTTTCCAGATTAACACAAGGCATTTTACCATTTGCCTTTGAAGTGGCCTCCTTTTGTTTGTTTCCTGATTCAATAGATGAACATGAGGAACCTGGATCACTAACAACAGGAGTGGACACCACATGATCCTTGATGGGGTTATTATTTATTGGTCTAGTCTTAGTGTTCATCAAGGTCTCAGGTGGTGGTGGAACCACTTTGTAACCCAATCCCTCCCCGTTGTTTCTTTCTCTCACTATGTGTTGGACAATGTGTGATGAACTTGATCAACTGTGCAGTTTCTGTTTTAATGAGTTTACTTCTACTTCTAGAACTGCCTTTTGCTTCTTAGTGTCTTCTAGGGAGTTTAGATATAGTACCTAATGTCATTACATTGGTTAAATGCAACTACTTCGGTTTCCCTAAGCTGTTTAGTCAAAATGTCTATCTTTTCTTTGTAACTATGCTCATTTTGTTTCAATACTCTATTAGCCTCAGTGCACAGTTGCAAATCTTTTGCTAAGTTATCATTATGGTCTAATAACCTAGCAAAATTTTCATCTATGCTATTTCTAAAAGTATTACAATCAGAACAAGCATGATTATCAAACATTTGGTCAGTGGTACTTACCTGAGTTGGTTCAGAAGAGTTAGCCATCAGCGCAACATTAGATGTCTCTGGTTCTGGTGATTCTGTCTTTTCTGTCTTTGCTGTGGTAGTCTCCTCTTTAGGCTTGTAGCTGACCTCAGTTGCAGTTGCTTCTTCACTATTTGACATCACTATCTCAACTGCTATATCTCCCTCACTGCGGAATCATTAATCCTAGCTCTACACTCGCAATGTTTGATTCCCCTGGAGAGACAAACCTAAAGCTCCAGTCCTGTCCTTCATCATCATGAGCAGTCAAGGCTTTTGGATCCTTGCTTGATGAAGTAGAACTAGTAGCTTGCTTGTCTTGACGAGTGAAGGACGAGAATGGGTTCCCGTTACCCGTCTTCTTTGGCTTAACACATTCTCTCTTAAAGTGCCCCTTCTCTCCACAGTTGAAGCAGGTCACTTTACTCTTGTCAAAGCCAAATGTGGTATCCTTAGTAGCTACCAAGTTCTGTCCGGTCTTTTTCACAAACTTCTTCGCCCTTCGGACAGCACTAGCTAAGGCCCACATAATATCCATCCTCTCCAGCTCCATCTCGTCCACCTACTCGTAGTCCTCATCTGCCAGGTGGCAGTTTCCAATCTTCCCAGCAACAAGTCCATCATAAGAATGAACCACTGCAGCCAAAAGATCCATGTGTTCTGAGCTACTCACAGTCACATTACCGAGGTTCTCGGTCTTCAGTTTAGTAGCATTTGCTTCAGATCCAATATAGTGGGTACAAGAAGACCCCGACGTGTCTGATCCTGAAGGAGAAGCATGTGAAGGACCGATGAGCTAGACACAAATGCAGTCTGGAGAGGTGCTCCAGATGTCTTAGCTTGAGGTGGCATTGTACAAGCTGGATTCTGAGTGTACGAAGACTTCTGAGCTCTATACTTCATCTAAGTGCTTCTTCTCGCAACTTTAGAATGAAGTCATTGATATCCAGCTTTGCCAGCATTTCATTCTGTCTCAGGTTAGACACGAATGAAGCCTACTTTTTTGGCAATCCGTCTGCAAAGTTAGTAACTTTTTCTTCCATGGTAGTAGCCACTCCATGTGTATGCAGTTCACTCATCAGATGGTAGAATCTATCTATAACATCATCCAAACTCTCGTTTCCCATCGATGAGAAGTTATCGAATTCCTTCTTTAACTCCTTAGCCTTGATTGCCTTCAGCGAAGCATTCCGTTGTACCTCTTTTCCAGCTCATCCCATAGTTTCTTGGACTGCTTATTCTCTGAGTACTAGTGGAAAATGTCTTTAGGGATAGACTGTGTAATCAATGCATAAACTCTCTTCTCTACATTATATTTAACTTTCTGCGCGTCTGTCATACCTCCTAAAGTAATCTTTACTCCATCGGCTCCCACCGGCGTACTATACCCAATCTCGATAGCTTCCCACAGATTTGGATCCACTCCATTGAGGTAGATCTCAAAACGTTGTTTCCAGTGGGGAAACTCATCTAACGTTAAGAGCTTTGGTGGTTTATTATGATTACCCACCTCACTCTCAAGTAACAGCAGATTCTGGATCCTTGAGTCCTTTCCAGCAGTAAAGGCTGACATTTGATCTTCCATGTCGAATAACTTTAAGTCTACTAAAACAAACTGTCAACTGGTGCGACTGAAGGATGCGATTGGGCTATCCGTTCGTATGAACTATGCGACTGGTTCAATCGTGCGGCTGAACTAAGCGATTGGTTCAGTCGTGCGAATGAAGCTGATGCGTATGAACACTGCGAACGAATGGTTCAATCGTACGAATGGAGATGCGACTAGGTCCAATCGTGCGTATGGGCAATGCGAATGGAGTCCATGATGGGTTGTTAGAACACCAAAACCGTAGTTTAACCATTTAAACTTACACAAAAACGCAGCGGAAGATTAGCATTATAACTTTGTTTATAAGCTGAAAATCATGTCCTTATGATGACATTTATATGTATAAAACAAACCCATAATCAAAGGATCATAATATGTGAATAAACAAGCTATGAACATATGTATATTTACATAAAATCACAACCACAATGAGCTGTGATTACTACCTCTTTCAGCAGCAAGAAAACCGACAGAAAAGTGGATGTTTGATGCTCAAAATCGGCCAAGACTTCAAGATTAGAAGTCCTCAAGCTTGTATACCCCAAGCCCTTGAAGCAAAAAACTCTTGTTAGGGAGAATAAACACCAAAATCAACTCCAAAACCCCTTCCTTTCTGCTGCTGTTCCGTAACCTTTGAGAGAGAAGGAGAGAGTTTTCTTTTTTTTTTGCATGTGAAGTAAGTGGGTTGGAGAGTCCAACACTCTTTCATAAAGAGTGTGAGTTACCAAGGGAAAGAAGGAACCCCATTGGTCCATGGGGGTGGCCGAAATTATTTAAAATTGGCTGGGATTCCCTCTCATTTTAATGTCTTGTGGACACATTAAAAGTTCATGGACCCTCTGGATTTAATGTGTGACAAGTGCAAGAACCATACTTATGTTTTATGCACTAATCTTTAATTAAACATTTTAATTAAAGATCACTAACATTGCATTATCTTATGTTATTTAAACCCTTTTAAATAACAATGTGATTAATAAAACCCATCAACAAATCATCCTTATGATTTGACCCATTTCACATATAATTGTTTAAAAAACCAATTTTCTAAATTTGATGTGTTATTATTCAATTTCATGATCACATCATCAATTAAATAATCGTTTGTGTTTGCAAAGCTTGTTATTTGGGTATAACCCGACTTGGATCATAACGTACTAACCACATCAATATTCTAAGTGTCTTGGGCACATAGAATCCTACAGTCCAGTCGTGCGATTGGCTCACTCGTGCGACTGAAGCTGCTGTTTTGCGAAAATTTCTAGGTTAAACGTGTTTTAGCCGTAAAAATTCGAAATTTCGCAAAGTCTAATCGCCTAAGTCCGTAGAAACCAAACTTTGATGAGCAGGGAACGTCCAAGATCACTTTTGACACAAAAGATTGCGTTTTTGATGTAAAAACACAAACTTTTTATCAATCTTGATTGAATCACACGTAATCAAGAGCCAAAGCTCTGATACCACTTGTTAGGACCTGGTATTTGAACGAAATACCGAGTGATTAGCGTGTAAACCAGATCAAATAGTGCGGAATCCTATTTGATTGGCGATCCAATCAGTGAGAACACACGAAGAATCAATAAAGAATTGAATCTAACGTTAGGAATCGATTGGGAATCGATCTAATGTGTTCTATGAACTTGGAGAACGAATTGAGAGGCTTCTGGACGGCTAGGGTACGTCTGGAGTCGGAATAGAATGAATGCTTACGTTTTTCCACGAATTGGGTTGTATTTATAGGTTAGTATTGTTCATTCGGGCGACTGGACCATAAGTATGGTTCAGTCGTGCGATTGAACCATGCGGTTGATTCATCCGCACGACTGAGTGTTCAGTCGTGCGACTGAGCCAATCTTATGTGTCAATCATACGACTGATCCAGTCTCCTGATTCAGTCGTGCGACTGAGTCAATCGTATGAAGTTATTCATACGTGTGGTCCATTCGCATGGGCCATTCGCATGAGAACTTCATTATGTTAAGTTTGAATGTATTAATTAATATAACATTATGTGTAACCATTCAAACAATCACAAACCTAATTAACCAATTCAATATCGACTCATTAATGAAATATTAGACATTACAAATCACAAACAATCAATATCATTTCATTAAACATTTCAAATTACATCAGAATTAGATAAACAAGATCTATTACATTTCATATCATGATCTAGGGACATACATCTATCAACAGTTCTATTGCATGTGTGAGAGAGAAATGAGATGGAGTGAATGTGTATCTAATGTGTGTATGTTTTCAAGAAAAAGACAACAAAAACCAAGAGGAGGCCATCCTTAAGGGCGGCCGAAACCTCTTTGGTTTCTTTTGATTTCCCCCCAAAAGTTAAATGAAATATAACACATTAACAAGTCATTTTTAAAAGTTGTTCATTCAATAACCTTTTATTAGAATAACACATACACACTCACTAATTATTTGATGTTATTTAAATAACTTAAATAACATTACAAACAATATCTATAAACAAAATATCCATATAAATTGTTCAATCTCATATGCAACTTATTTAGAAAATCCATTTTCTAAATTTGGTGTTATTATTTAATTGCATGATCATATCATCAATTGAATAATTGTCGGTGATTGTGTAACACCCCGAAAAGTCGAAACGAGTCATTAAAGATAATGGGCTTAAATAATGGGTATTTAATAAAAGAAGGAAATGGGTTATGGGCCAAATTGGGTTTATGGACAAGAGCCTAAGTGATTAAGGCCCATAATCAGCCCTTAACCAACCCAAATCAGCTCCATCTCCATCATTACAACCCTAGCCACCAAAATTCGTAGAGAGAGAAAGTAGAGAGAGAAAGTGAAGAAAACTCAAGATTTGAAGCTTCCAAGGTGAAGAGGTTGAAGATCTGGGTGTTGGAGCATCAAGATCTAAGAAAGAAGCAACAAATCCAGGTAAGAATCGACCTCTAAACCCTTCTGTAGATCAAACCCGGATTCTAGGGTTTTGGGTTTTGAAAAGTTGCAAAGAATCGCATAAAGGTCACATTTTTACGTATGAAAACATGTATAAAGCTTAGATTTAGCCTCATGGATGATAAACTAAGAGATTGGACGTAAAAAGTTATGATTTTGGGTTAAAAACGGTCTGGTCCGTAATTTTTATGCGATCTGCGAAACTGCGTATTCACCCGGCGAATTTGCATATTCAATCAGCGAAACTGTGGATCTTCCTGCGAAATTATAGTTTCGCAGGTAGTTTCGCAGACATGTTTTTCCAACGAAAGTTGGGCGAAACTGGCAGCAATGCTGGCAGCGAAGATGCCAGCGAAACTGCCAGCGAAGGTGCTAGCGAAACTAGCAGCGAAAACTGCTGGTGAAACTAGCAGCGAAACTGTTGGCGAACCTAGCTGCGAAATTGCTGATCTTGCAGCGAAATTAGCAGCGAATTTAGGCAGAAATTAACCCTTTAAGTGTTAGCTATTCTGCAGGCTGCGTAGAGTGATCCTAGCCTTGTAAGCTTAGCCTAGAAGTTATTCGTGGTATCCAGGTGAGTTCTAGATCCCCTATTTTATAAGTTTTTCCATGTTTTGGGGCTATTATGCATACTAAATTTACGTTTTTAAATGACCAAGATTTTAAGGGGTTTTAACAGGAAGAACGATTTTTTCTATAAGTAAAGGTGCTATATAAATGTTCTATAAGTAAAGGTCAGCCCGGCCCCAGCCAGGGGCGTTGCCCCTTGGACCCCACTAGGGGCTGCTGCCCCTAGGACCCGCTGTCAGGGGCTGCCGCCCCTGAACCCATGCTGTCCCGCGGCGTTTCGGTTATGTTTTATGATGATTTACTTGGCCTGATGTGTACTTAATAAGTTAAGTATTATATATACTAAAGTGGAAGATGATATTAATGAAAGCGAAACTTAATGAATGTTACCCCCCGGCCCGTATGATGATGAAAAGTCTTGCAAGCACCATGATAGACTTCATTATGTGAGTCTGATGTATGATGATGGATCTGTATTCATGAGCGGGCTATGTGCCTTGCAGTGTGGATCAACTGTCGGGGGTTAGCTACCGTTTTCATGTGTACCGACAGGGATTGGCATTTGTTGTCAATCAACATGGAGCTCTTGCTTTGTGCAATCTCGTTTATGATGAAAGTGAAAGATAATGAAAGAATGAAAGATAATGAACATGCTTATTTGATTCAAGTAATGTTTATTCTATGTTTGTACGCATGGTCATTATATGAAGGATAAAGATTATATTTTCTTATAATATTTAAAACTAGAACTCGCTCAGCGAAGCTTACTTTTATGCATAATAGTTGCAGGTAAGTGCTGATGCTGAGGATGGCACACGGAGCTACTTGGGGAGCTATGGATGGCATTCCTACTTATGAAATCTTTATTGTAATTTAATAACAATTAGCATGTTTTGTTTGAAATTAAAGGACAAGTGTATGAGTACAATAGATTTCTATGTTTTAATGAATGTCTAATTATTTCCGCTGCAATGTTTTATTATTAAACTGATTTTATGCTATGATTAACCAACTGTGAGGCTTCCCGGGAACGGGGCCTTACAGATTGCAAAGCTTGTTATTGGGTATAACCCGACTTGGATCATAACGTACTAACCACATCAATATTCTAAGTGTCTTGGGCACATAGAATCCTACACAATCTTCATCACTCCGGCCATCATCAACCATCATTTGCAGCTGGATGATGAAGAAGGTGAGTTGTCCTTCCCAAAGGAAGCTGTTAATCATTCCTTGAGCAGATGGGCTATGAGGGAGATTTCTCTGTAAAGACCTTCAGGAAAGAGAAGGTCTCATCCTAGTGGAAATACCTGCTCCATGTGATGATGCACAGCTTGTCAAACAAGCATGGAGGGTGGGACCAGATTCCTAAGGATCTCTCCTTTATAGTGCATGGAATGGTTCAAGGGGTCAAGTTCAGGTACTCTCAGTTTGTTTATACCAATTTACTTGCAAACTTGGACTCCTTAGAGTATTACATGTTTCCTAGATATGTTCAGCACATTCTTACTGTGAACTGGGCTCACAGTTGAGGGAAACAAGTAATATTCTTAAATTGGGACAGATGAAGCCCGGCATCTTTAAAATAAAAGAAGCCAACTGTAGGCTTCTCAGGGGTAGAAACAGCCCTAGTCCCCAAATGTTAGAGCTCATTGCTCAAGGTGACAACCTAGCAACACAAGCTAGTGTTGAACCCACACCTTCTTCTTCTTACCACTAAAAAGACCACAAATAACCCTCACCTACCAAAGAAAATCCAAACGAACCCCTGCTCAAGCTATTGAGTCTGTGCAGGTCCCCATATACTCACCTTTACAGGAGGAAGTGGACACTAGAGCTCCCACTTCCCCTGAGGAGCAAACCACTCCCATTTCTTCAATTATCAGGGATGAGGTTCCTCATGCTCACCCTAATGAGCTCACAAGCCCAACAGCCTTAAGCCTTCACTCTGAGTCTCAACACTCAAGTGAACAACCTTCAAGGGACAGTTACCATCCCCAGCCTTTAGATCTAAATCAACCCATTCCCAACCTATCCTTCTATACTGATGAAGACTTAGGATTCAGTGAGTACCATGAGTCTCTCTTCTCCTCCCCTACTCAAAGAGAGATGAGTACCTCTGATTCTCCTCAGTCTATCCCACATCAGTCACCTGTTACTGAGGTGGACACTTTTGAACATGTTCAGGATGTCCATATGGAAGAGGCTCTCACTTCTGCAAGTGATTACATCATTAAGACCTCAACCATGGCAACTCAGCCCACTGGCATCTCAACTGAGATTGCTAGTGAGCAGAGGAAAACCAGCAGCCAAGAACCTCAAGCTGGTGGTGAGAGAGAGGACTTTGGTCCAATCATCTCATCCCCCAATGATTCTTCTGATGAAGAAGAGGGGAATTTGAGACTAAAGGTGCAAAAACTGTCAAAAACATGCTCCTATTTAGTCTCTAAGGTTAGTCACCTTGAATCTCAGGTGACTACCTTACAAAACAGGGTCAATGATCAGCAACTTCAGATTTCATATCTTAAGGAAAAACTAGCTGGGAGACCTTTAAGGAGAGCTCAACCAGGAACACAAGAACCTGTGGAAGTGATTGACTTATCCTCCAGCTCACCTATGCAAGTGGGTGATGCTACCAAAAAGGGGGAGAAAGTTATTGCAGCCACAGAACCTGGGAGTTCTTCACAGAGAATGGACATAGAGGACTCACCATCCTCACTTGCAGTTGTGCATTCTCAGCAACTTCCTCAAGTTCACATTAATGTGGACTCTATAGACTCTATCATCAGGAGTCTCTTTGAGGAAGGTATACCAAGGGCTGTGTCATCTCCACCACAAGGAACTTCAAACTACATCATAAGGTGGAGGTATGATGCTGACAGAAGAGCCCTTATTCTTCACAGAGTTCAAGGGCAACAAGAAGTATTTGATTTTCAAAGCTTGAACTTCTATGAAAGATTGGATCTAGTCAATATGCACTTGTCAATCCAAACAACTCATGACAGGCTGACAGATTGGCTCAAAGAATCCAAGACAGGATCCTTGCAGAGTTACTTTAAGAAGGAGACTTAGGCAATCAGGCAATGTCATCGGTCAACTGGATGTTGAGGTGGACCCTAAGATTAGTTTCATAGGGGAAACCTTGACTGAAGGCCCAGTGGCAGAACCTGAGACCCCTTGTCTCATCATCAACAACTGCTGCAGAGGTTCACACTCCTTCTGAGACACCTGCTGGTGAAGGTGTTTCTCAGCCTCTCTCTGGCCAGAGCATGGATGCTACACCAAGCAATGAAGGCCAAGCCTCTATCCACCCTGAGTCACAAAGGTCTGTGGGTGACAAAGGGAAAAGGATTATGACTCCTGAGGAAATTGAGGAGAGAAAGAGAGAGGAAAAGGAAGCTAAGGGGAGAAAGTTCCTCTGGGTCTTCAAGCTTTATGCAAGCTGCAATCAGGGCTGCCCCCAGACCAAATACTCAAGATGATGAGTTGAGGGCAGTCAGGATTACTTATTTACAGACCAGGAACTATGATATTGATGAAATCATCTCCCTCCCCTTAGAAGAATTGAATGAACTGGCTGACATGGAAGTGTCAAGAGAGATAAAAAAAAGAGGATGCAAGGCTACTTCTCCAATTCAAAGAGGAGAGGAGACAGAAAAGACTCTACAAGCATGCTCCCACTCTCTCTCCAGTTCAAGAAAGTCCTGTACAAGAAGATGTGGCTCCACAAGAACCTCAGGTAGACAAAGAAGAAGATAGGATCAAAATGATCAACTACCTGAGTGCCACAGGCTTCTATCAGGCAGATGCACTTCTTCCCCTTGTCCTATGACTTCATTGAGTTTGAGTACTTAAAACAACTTGAACTTGAGCTAGTCAAAGAAAGAAAGACAACTAAAAGAAGCTAAGGGAAGAAGCTGCAAAGTCAAGAGCCATCATCCAAAAGAGTATGAAGAAGTCTGCTGATAGACAAAGGATGATGAGCTTCTTGAAGCTATATGGATTCTCCGGAAGGAGACTTGGCCCTATGTCTCTATCCACAATGGATGAGCATATAAGGGTGATCAAGCAGAAGATTAAGAGTGGTGAACTGATTGACTTACACTCTCTTCCAAGTCAAGTCCCACCTGAAGTGGAGGTTAAGTTGAACAACCTGAGACACCTCAACCCGGACCTCCAGCTGAGCCTCAGCAAGCTTCATCTTCTGATCCAAGCAGGGTCAAACTCCCTCTCCTTCTGAACCTGTGAGGGAGGAACACCCAACTGAGAAAGACAAGGATGATCAACAAGGTGCTGCAGACCAGTCTTCTCAGTTAAAGTCATCTAAGAGGAAGAAGAGAATGGCTTCTAAACCAAAGTCAAAGAAGAAGAAGCCTAAGTCATCTACCTCTACACCTCAGGCTGAGTCAGATCAACCTGAGGAAGTGCATGATGAGGCAGCCCAATCAACTCCAATGCAAGTGGCTCCTCTGACAGCTGAGACACCCATCTTGTCCTGGACTTACTCTACCACCAATCCAAAGATGGCATGTAATCAGAGATCAAGGTGTTGAGAATGTCTATACTTGGCAAGACATAATCAACTTACCTCTGCATGATCTCTTTGAGATGAGAAGATACTATGAAGGTCTGAATGATCCTACCATCTAATGAAGAAGGGTATGGTCATGATTGTACTGAAGACCACTAACATCTGAAGATCTTCTAAATGTTTTGGTAGCATCAGCCTAGGGGGAGTTTGTAAGGATTCCTTTAAGTCTGATGCAACCAAAACATCCAATGTCTCTCTGCAACAAATGCACTAAGTACTGAAGTAAGAATGCTTCGGAAGTTTTACACCATACACTAGAAAAACTCTAAGTGTAAAATCTTCCGAAGCCAAGACCAATATCTTCCGAAGCCAAACATGAAGTCTTCCGAAGCCTCAGAGACAAAGTCTTCCGAAGCTTCATCTATGAAGACAGATTTCTTCCGAAGACTTTTAGTAACATGCTTTATCTGATGTACTGTTCCATAAAGCTGGACACCTTTCCGCTGCATCTCTGTAAAGTCACCAACTTACATGAGTTGGTGAAAAGGTCCATGCTTTTGGTAACTGTACATTGAGGTCTTGAGTCTGTAACTTTCTACTTTATGTACTTTATCCTTTTGTAATAGATAAGGATGTGAGCTATGGCATGTCATAGTCACAAGGTCAAAAGGCAGATATGCCTTTTGATCCTACAATTGATTTTGTTTGTGTCTAGTCAATTGTATCCAGCTGGCTTTCAAAGTATAGCCGGCTGTAGGTTGTAGTATAAGTATTCCAAGTTCTTGTATCTTTCTTTATGCTTTGTAACACTTGTAAAAGAACTTGAGAAAGCAATATACTGCCTCCTTGAAACCCAACTCTCTTGTTCTGTCTCTTTACTTTACTTGTGTTCTTTGCATCAATATATTGGTTAATCCAGTTCACTGTTTGATCAAGTTTAGTTATTCTCCTCTTTGTGTTGTTGTGTTGTAATTGTTCAAACCCTTAAACGGTCCTGCAACTTTATCTAAGATACCTTAACTTTAGTATTGTAGTATATACTTTAGTCTTAGGTTTCCAACTGGTACCAAGTAGTCCGGCTGTAGATCGAGTGTATGTAGTTTCTCATTGTAACTCACTTTTGTTCATGCTTGTAAGAGTCTTGTATCCTTTGGTTTGAGAAGTAATATATAAGCAAGTGCCCTTGGAAATTATTTCTTTGTTTTCTTTTGCTACTTATTAGATTATTATCAACTCTTAGAGAGATTTACTTCATCTAATTGAGTGTAATATAAGTAGTTTTTGAGAGAAATCCAGTGTTTAAGTGACAGAACCCGTCCTGCCATGTATTTACAACACACCAACACACACACACACAACACTCTTCTCTATATATCCTCTATTGTCTGTCTCTCGTCTATATAGAACTAATATGTATATATATACTAAATATTATATCTATTAGTATATATATATTATCTATATGTATATATATATGTAGATACATACTATATATCATATATATTATATACTCTTACTATGTACTTATATAACTCTCTGGTACATATCTTAGTATTCTCTCTATATATGTATTTCTCATGTCTCTCCTATATATCTCTGTCTATCTCTCTCCTCTTCTCTCTATCTCTCTTCTCTCTGTCTCTCATCTCTATATGTCTCTATTTCTCTCTGTCTCTCATCTCTGTCTCTCTCTCTCTCTCTCTCGTCTCTCTCTCTCTCTCTCTCTGTCTCTCTGTCTTTCCTCTGTCTCTCTCTCTCTCTCTCTCTCTCCTCTCTGTCTCTCTGCCTCTCTCTCTCTCTCTCTCTCCTCTCTCTCTCTCTCTGTGTGTGTCTATGTGTGTGTGTCTGTCTGTCTCCTCTCTCGTCTCTCTTCCCTCTCTCCCTCTCGCTCTCTCCCCCCCTCTCTCTCTCTCTCTCTCCTCTCTCTCTCTCTACTCTCCCCTATCTCTCTCTCCCTCTCTCTCTCTCTCTTGTATCCCTATCTCCTGTACCCTCTTACCCCCTCTATCTCTCTCTCTCATAACTCAACCCATCCCCACCTATCCTTCTAATACTCATGAAGACTTAGGATTCAGTGAGTACCATGAGTCTCTCTTCTCCTTCCCTACTCAAAGAGAGATGAGTACCTCTGATTCTCCTCAGTCTATCCCAAATCAGTCACTTGTTACTGAGTGGGCACTTCTGAACATGTCAGGATGTCCATATGGAAGAGGCTCTCACTTCTGCATGATTACATCATTAAGACCTCAACCATGGCAACTCAGCCCACTGGCATCTCAAATGAGATTGCTAGTGAGTAGAGGAAAACCAGCAGCCAAGAACCTCAAGCTGGTGGTAAGAGAGAGGACTTTGGTCCAATCATCTCATCCCCTAATGATTCTTCTGATGAAGAGAGGGAATTTGAGACTAAAGGTGCAAAAACTGTCAAAAACATGCTCCTATTTAGTCTCAAAGGTTAGTCACCTTGAATCTCAGGTGACTACCTTACAAACAGAGTCAATGATCAGCAACTTCAGATTTCATATCTTAAGGAAAACTAGCTGGGAGACCTTTAAGGAGAGCTCAACCAGAACACAAGAACCTGTGAAAGTGATTGACTTATCCTCCAGCTCACCTATGCAAGTGGGTGTGATGCTACCAAAAAAGGGGAGAAAGTTATTGCAGCCACAGAACCCGGGAGTTCTTCACAGAGAATGGACATAGAGGACTCACCATCCTCACTTGTAGTTGTGCATTCTTAGCAACTTCCTCAAGTTCACATTAATATGGACTCTATAGACTCTATCATCAGGAGTCTCTTTGAGGAAGGAATACCAAGGGTTGTGTCATCTCCACCACAAGGAACTTCAAACTACATCATAAGGTGGAGGTATGATGCTGACAGAAGAGCCCTTATTCTTCACAGAGTTCAAGGGCAACAAGAAGTATTTGATTTTCAAAGCTTGAACTTCTATGAAATAATGGATCTAGTCAATATGCCACTTGTCAATCCAAGCAACTCAAGACAGGCTGACAGATTGGCTCAAAGAATCCAAGATAGGATCCTTGCAGAGTTTACTTTAAGATGGAGACTTAGGCAATCAGGCAATGTCATCGGTCAACTGGATGTCGAGGTGGACCCTAAGATTAGTTTCATAGGGGAAACC
The DNA here is from genome assembly GCA_025215565.1 of Flaveria ramosissima. Lineage (NCBI taxonomy): Eukaryota > Viridiplantae > Streptophyta > Magnoliopsida > Asterales > Asteraceae > Flaveria > Flaveria ramosissima. Next base: position 43,417,693 of record CM046030.1, read on the forward strand.
TTGACTGAAGGCCTAGTGGCAGAACCTGAAACCC
>CM046030.1:43420226-43847643 GCA_025215565.1 Flaveria ramosissima
CAACAACTGGACAATTATTCAATGGTTTTCATTATTATAAATAAAAAGAAGCTTTTTTAAACTTTTATTTGTATTTCAATGGATGGTGAGGGTGAACCCTTTATAAATTGCGAGGTATGAAAAGAGAACTACAAACCTACAAACCTTTAGGTTTTATTACATATCAGAATACTTCACTTAAAGTTTGCTTCAAGAGTTACCATAAATAATATAAACAGAATTCCGTTTGGAGAAAGCAACAAAGTTGCATGACACAATTTCTTATCCCAGTCAACACGCAACAAGCATGCTGAATGCACAGTTGAACAACATTCATTCAGAAACACATCCAGATTCCTAAATATTAACCTTAATTCAGCCCAACATCAACCGTGTGACTTCAAAATCAACTCTACACGCATTTTTGTTATTCAAGTCTAGCTACATTTTTATTCTATTCACATTTCTGTCGAGATCAATTTCAATAATGACATCCTTGTTTAAAGATGATCAATCTTGTGAAGCATCTAGAGATGCATCCACAAGCAACAGATCAAACTTTGATCAAGAAACCGGGTCTTCAAATACATTACAAACAGGCCAAACCGAAGACGACTTAGAGAAAGGTTCCCCGTCCATATGCCTTCCTATCCAAATGGACAGAAACCTTGTTAGAATTGTAAGAAACTGTATTTAAACTATCCCTCTTAGAGTAAGCTAAAATTATTGATAATTAACATGACTTGCAGGTTGTAGCAGAAATGTTGGGGAGTTTTATAGTTATGTTCAGCATAGGTGGGATAATAGCAAGCACAGAACTGATGAGAGGTGTAGGTCTACTTGAGTACGCAGTCACGGCCGGATTAGCAGTTATTGTGGTGGTTTTCTCTATCGGCCACATTTCTGGTGCTCATGTTAACCCTGCAGTAACCATAGCTTTTGCTACTGTTGGTCCGTTTCCGTGGAAACGGGTACGTATTTATTCATTACAAGACTAATCTTATCTAGCTACTTGTAGAAGTCCTAACTTATATATTGATTGATTCATGGTGTGTTGGAAAAGGTTCCGTTGTATATAGGGGCTCAAGTAGCTGGCTGTACTTTTGCGACGTATACAGGAACGATGGTGTATGGCATGAAATCTGAGGTTCTGATAACTAGACCACTTGTTGGAACGAGTGCAGCATTCTGGGCGGAGTTCATGGCATCCTTCTTCGTTCTGTTTCTTACCGCTTCGTTGGTTCATGCACCTCCATCTGTATGTATACCCTCCCTCCCTCTACATTGATATTGGTATAAATAATTCAAAATTTCATGAAAACTGATTTATGATCTATTTGTATTTTGTTTTCGGAAAAATTCTCGAATTATCCCTTTGACCCACAAACAATGTTTCACAAAATGTCCTTTTGACGAGCCACTACTCCAAATTGTCCCCCAAACTGTGGTCGTCCGACCATATAAGTAGGTTTGAATGACCGTATGATCAGTGGCCAAGATTTAGCCATGCGTCTCCACACTAGCGTCATGACTGTGTTGTGCTTCATCAGGAATATAACCGACCATGTTTAGCGTTACTTGTCACCGTCGCGGCGAACTTACGTCTTGCCATATTTTTATAGGGGAGAGATAACTTGAAAACCAAGTTATAAATGAAAACCATAAAAAATAGAAGTTATATATATGTAAGTACATGTTACAAACTGTACAACTAAGAGTTACGTATATGTAGCGGTTATGTATATGTAAGTATGTGATACCAAGTGTACAACTAAAAGTTACGTACATATAACTCATACATGTTACGTATATGAAAGTCGTTTCGTCACCATCGTCGTTCCTTCGAGTTTAATTTAAAAATTATATAATAACCTCAAGAAATAAGGTTGAATTTTACTTAAATATATTTAAAACAATTAAAAAGTTAAATCAATTATGTGATTGAATAGTGGTAATTTTCTTGATTTTTAATTATAAACATGGTTTTCATTTGTTACATATATATAATGTTTAAAATGAATGTCTTAAACAAATGGGACATGCCTTTCACAAGCCTGTTTTCACTTCCTTATAGAAAGTAGGCTGCTACCGAACTCATTAGCAAGCGAACGGCATCATGACATACGTAAGTCGCCACGGCTGTGACAAGAAACGCCAAACATGGTCGGTTATATTCCCCGATGAAGCACAACACGGTCGTTACGCCCATGTTAGGACACGTGGCTAAATCTTGGCTGCTGATTGTACAACCGTTCTACCTACTTATATGGTCGAATGACCATAGTTTGGGGGGATAGTTTGGAGCAGTGGCTGGTCAAAGGGATATTTTGAGAATGTTTCCTTTGTTTTTTTGATTCTATACTAAAAGGATAGGATGTGTTCTTTAATAAATCTCTGGCTTGATGAATACTTGTCTTTCTCTATGTTGGGCATCGTTGGAAATTTCTGGAAATTAATCTTCAAGGCGCCTTACAATATCAAGTCCTAACAAACATTATACTTAATTGCGATAATATTTTTATCATCAAGATAAGTTTTTGGAGTGGTATGGATGGTAACACCTAAATTAGCTCCCTCACGCTTTCAAGACCAAATATGCTTACCTCTGGTCGAGTTTCAAGCCCACTTGTGGCAATAACCATGTACACCTCCAACCAACCAATTCATAATCTACAGCTACGCTCTACTTATCATCAGAGCTACAGCTCTAGAGCTCTCATCACCTGTATACACACACACACATACACTCTCCCTCTCTCCCTCTAAACCTACTCCTATTCTACTCTAGAGCTTTGGCTCTCGTTGAGGACTTGTATAAATCATGATATTAGTTTGTAGCAAGAGTCCTCTATGAAGCATGAGCTTGGATGTGCTTTAAAGGATCCATGGTCACCAGCTTTGAGCCACTAACAATATTTGACAAAATGTCAATTGCCAATCCAAAATCCGGTCGCTAGATCCGGTCTCACAAACAAAACAGCATGCCAATACAAAACTCAAATCTTTATTAGGCTTGTCCCGAATACTTGATCACTTAAACAACCAGATCTCTATATGGTGATAGTCAGGTACACATGCGGAAGGCGATGCATAATGACAATAGTTCGGTAGTGTAGGCGGTGATGGTGTAGAACGGTGGAAGTGAAGGGCGACGATGACGGTGGCGCAACGCAATAATGGTGGCGGTCGGCAGAGGTTAGGTGTTGATGTTAACCACACAAGGGGCGTTTAGGATTTTGTAACTTTTGCTAACTTAGGTTTTTGTGTATCTCTTCTTAAGCTCTTTAACTTAGTCCTCTAGTTAGGGTTAGATTAATTCGTAGTTAACAATTAACTTAGTCCCCAAGTTAGGGAATTACATATTATTCATTTATAGCTATCTCATAATCACAGATAACCAACAACTTCGATCATTTCAATTATATAACAATTATATATAATTATATGTAACTAATATTATCTATATAACTAAAAATTAATTAAATTTATCTTATATATTATCAAACGCTTATTTTATAGTGCTTTATAACAAAATTAGTCAAGAGTTCCCGTTTCTAGTTCAAATTATAAAATTAAGTTGCCATAGTTATTTGATAAATTATTATCTCATCAATTTACCTGATTGACTTGTTTAACTCTCTAAACAATATATTGTTAATTGTTACATGTGGCATAAATCTTTAATTCTCTCTTGGTATCAATGTTGTCAACTATTTGTTTATTTTACACACGTCTCGATCATTGTTAACAACATAGACAGTGACAGACGTCTAGCTATATCTCACTACTCCCACTTAGATACAACATTCTGTAAAAGTTTCTATGATTCCTAAGCAGCTCAAGTACCCCTCATATTCAGAATACTAATAATAATTTGTTAGTTATATTATTTGTAATAGACACCCGTTGAACATGAAACGTGGATCAACTTACATTTTCATATGATGTTTAAACATTCTCTTCTCGATCAAGATTCAAAGTGATCTATCAAACTCTCAGTTTGGTATGGCCATTGTAATATCTGACCCCTCACACCATCAATATTGTACGCTTTTCCCACGAGTAGCTTGTGGATTTTCATTTGGTGTCCCGGGTAAAACTTATCATGTAGGTCACCCATCCTTAGACTGCAGCCACTTGAGCACGTTTAACTGGAGAATTCTCTTATCCACACCCAAAGTGCCTAAAGCGCGTTGGTGATATTAGACACGAAATATTGCTTACGAACCCCACATTTCTCATGTCCACGACCGATGTGGGATTTCCCTAATATATTACATCATCCCCTTTTGAACTCATTGTCCTTGATGAGGTTTGCCCCATCATCCTATTCATGGATGTGGGATTTTCCTAGGGTGTCCCTCTTGACATCCATGGGTCTCACCATGATCAATGAGATTTACCCCACCATCCTGAAAGATACAAGAGTGCCTCTAATACCATTTGTAACATATGGCCCCTTACACCATCAATATCGTCTACTTTGGCTACGAGGAGCTCATAGATTTGCTTTGGGTTCCCCAGGTGACAACATTTGAGGGAAGGTACCCATCCCTAGACTGTTGTCATTTAAGCATATTTAATTGTGGAGTTCTCCTGTCATCCAAGCCTAAGCACCCAAAATACGTTGATGATATTAGAGGAAAGTATTTCTTATAAACTGAGCATCTCTACTATCTATGGTTGATGTGGGATTTGCCTAGAGTGTTACAGCCATGCGTATATAGTAGTTTGAATATACGAAGACGCCATAAATGATAATTACTCACATAATGCAAAGGAATAGAATTTATTTATTACTACACAAAACTCCCAATAATTATTCTTATTGCTACCAAATTCAAAAGAAAAATCATCAAATAATATAAAAAGGTAATCTTTTGTAAAATCAAATATTTATATGTGTCTTAGCTCTGAGGACACATTGATAATATCATTTTTTTTAAAATCCACTATATATGAAGTGGTTTGAAGTGAATTACTTCTAACATTCATTCACTATTCATTTCCTAATGAATATATGTGAACTTGTTCTCCAACTTTATGGAATTTCATTTAATGAACCAATCATTTAATTCAAGACAGTCTTAATTTCAATTTATGCCCATCTACCTAATCGGCTACGGAATTTTCATATTTTATTCATATATCCTTTCTAATCGGCTACGGAGTTTTCACATTATATTCATATACCCTTAACGTACTAAAATTTGAACATGATTGATAAATATATTCTTGACATTTGCTCTTGATATCCAAGTCATTTAAATGTTACTATTACGTTCAAGAAATATCATAATACTAAGGTAGGGTTTGGTATACTGGAATAAAGGCTGAAATAAAAATGAACCATTGAGACTGAATGGAGAAAAAATTTTGGTTGGTGAAGGAAATGGAATTGATGATTACAAAGGTAATGCCATTCCCTCTCAACACACCAAAATCTTCCATCCACCCCCTTCTTTTTATTCAGTCCATCCTTCTTCCATCCTTAGTCATCACAACCACCCACCCAACTACCACTACCGGCTGCCACAACCACCACCACCGCCATTCACCAGCACTAACAACCACCATGGCTGCCACCAGTTACCAGCACCACCCACCACTACCAACAACCACTACTAATAACCACCACCACTAACTGCAACTACCATCAGCCACCACCCACCACCACCAAGAACCACTGGCCACCAACACCCACCACTGGTTGGAACCACTAGCCGCCACCAACACTGGTCACCACCACCGATGTCCACCAGTAGTAACCACCAGCCGCCGCCACCACCACCACTGACCGCCACCACCCACCACCATCGAGAACGACCACCGCCCACCACCCACCACTGCATGTAATCATCGGCCATCGCTGCCACTGGCCACCAGTATTCGAAACCACCATCGGTCACCGCCGGCCTCCACCACCACCGGTCAACAGCATCATGACCGCTTCTATATTCTATTCCTTCTTCATTTCCTTCCTAACAAAAAAATTTAAAGTTAAATTCATTTCACAACCATAGTTAACCAAATAGTGTAATGGAATTTAATGATTAATTTTCATCGTTCATCTATTTCATTCCCTCATGTATTTATTTCTTCGTCCATTCAATTAATTGATGCCAAATACACCATAATAGATTCTTATATCCTATTTGACAATCCAAGGTTAAAACATGTCATGTTAACTTTTGAGATTTGAACTTAGTTGAATGGGAAGGCCAAACTTAGATCCATAATTACTTTATAAGATTAAAACATGTCTATTAACTTTTCACATTTTGACTTGGTTAAATGGGAATGCCAAACTTAGATCCATGATTACATTATTCACTTCTATCTTGTTCTTTCAAGATAATCATACTCATAGAAACTATATATGAAACTTTCCTCAAACACTTTCCTTTTAAAATCTATCTAACCTTTCTTTTAGATTTCATGCATGTCGTAATTCCAACTGCCACATCTCATGTTGCGTTATGGTTTTATCCTCTTTTAGACCTTATTCAAAGTATATACTATATTATTTAAAATCTAATCAAGTGCCATTAACTATTTTATTTTGGTTAATGATGCATCATAACCTATTACGCTTTATAATAACTCACATTAAATTTTAAAGGTGCTCAACACCCTTCCTTACTCGTATGACATATCCGAATTTCACAAAGTTTATTCTCATCACATGAGTAATATGTGAATGTTAAAAATCACTAAATTTTTATAATCGTCTTGTGAACACTTTAAAAATTATATTAATTTAAAGATATCTAAGTAGCTAACTAATAAGGGAAACTTTTTGTTAATGCAACGAGTTGTCTAAAAAATCATTAGATTGGTTTCACATATGTTTCCAAACTAGTTTTGGATTCTATGTTAGAATTTTACTTCAATATGTCTCACATATGGTCTTGTAAACTCAAGAATTTAATAAGGGTATCTATATATACTCTTGGTCTAACACATAACTAACATTATTTGCAAGTAGATATCTCGTGGAAACTATTCCTCGTATTTCCATACATGTCTATCATGTATCACTATACATCTTTCAGTAAGAAAAGAAAATGGGGTATCTAATACATTCTTAGTATACATATGTGCGGGCCCCTTCTATTTACTTTTAAATAGGTGTATAATACATAGAAGTTCAAAATGTTTTACTTTAGCCCAAACAAGCTTAGGAAAAATTATCCTAACTAGTTTCAAGTAACTACTAATTTTGTCTAAACTTAATAGGTTAGCTAAATAAGACTTAGACAAACATAATACTAAGACACTACAATACAAAAGTGAGACATACAAATAATCTTCAAGCTTTTGTTATCATGAATATGCATCCAAAATATGTGCTGCCGTTAGCCTTTACTTCTCTTGGATCTATGATAAGAGGTTATGGACTAAATTCCTAGACTTGTGCTTTGACACCAACTTTATATTTTGGATTTTGAATTCTTTTAAATAATTTGTTTATCATTCAAGTCTTCTTAAGTATGATTAATCTTTGCTTGTTTTCGTAAATAACCCTTTCTTTGAATCTTATCTATAAATATAGTTTGCTCACGTCCTACTTCTACATGTATGATATCTTAATTTATGTCATAACTATAATGAGACATCCCACAAACTTTCTTTGACTTCCCTCATAAGGACTTTCTCTTATATTACACATAAAAAAGATCTTTATTTTCTTAGATAAGACTATATGTATTTACGTAACATTTTATTGTTATTCCTAATGTCATAATGTTAGCAACTACTTGCCCTATGTTTCGAAATTCAAAATTTTGGTAGGGTCATTTAGATGATTACTTTTAAAGATCTAAAGATGTCAATCACTCATTTTAAGAAAGTTCGCAAACCTCTTTTCACTTTAAGTCTCTTCATATAATGACAGATATAGTTTTTTTATTTTGTAGGATTCTTATATCTTTTTGATTTGGAATTAAGACCTTTTATTGAAAAGTAATCTTATGATATGATTAAGCTAATCTTACCATAAAAATTTGAGCCACTTTTCATTCTTAGTCTTAAAGTATCTCATAAGATCTCTATGGTATGGATTGGATGACAAAACAATTTTGTTATCTTGAATCGACTGATTTGTAAGTATCATTTTATCTCATATATTGATTCCAAGTTGTTTAATTAGGATTGTTATATTTTATGTTCATGTGTGTATTATTTTATTTACACATCTAATAGATTTTCGTGATTCATTGCATCTTATAAATATTTTGAATTATCAATTCAATTTGGCAGTTGTATATGATATGCCGTATTTATCATAATAAGTTCAATAATTTTATTTTGGATAAAATTGTTCAATCATGGAATATGTAAGCAAAGATAAAAATAGAAAATCCTCATTCGAAACAAATAAAACATCATTACATGATATGATACATGTAAACTTAAATCTTTAAAACTTTCATTACAAAGTGATCTTCAAGTTTCTTTGGTTATCCTTTTCTTTATTTTCTTTTCCTCCGTTCCATCCATCTCCGTTAAAAGAATTTGAATTTATAAAAAGTCTCACTTTTAATAAATAAATGAATAGGGAATATTTCTTAGATACCTACAGTTAATGCTATAAGACATTCCCATTCTACGACTGCCTCAAGAATTTGTTTTACTTGACACCTAAGTTTAGGTGTTCGTTTTTGTAAGGCCCCGTTCCCGGGACGCTTACCGTTGGATCCTCATCGCGCATAAAACATATAATTTCATTTAACTTTCATAAAACGTTGCAGCAGAAACATTTCAACCAACATTTCATTTAATAATAAAGGCTTTTGCAATTTAATACATCGTTTTCCAATTACAAAATACATGTTCTATTTCATTACAAAAGCATTATAAATATGGATGCTATCCAAAAGAGCTGAGTAACTGCCCCATGCCATCCTTTGAAACATTACCTGCCAACTGGAAACACATAAAAGTCAGCGTTGCTGAGTGAGTTCTAGTTTTATAATAAAACATACTTTTCTTTCATTAAACCGTTCATTACATTCATACGATCACACATCATACGTACACATAGGTAACATTTATTATCTTCATCATTCATTCATTAACTTCTGTTCATTCATCATGCGTCATTAACCCTTCACATTCTTCCATCATTACATCTTTTCTTTCTATCAAAACCATAAACTTTACCCTTCAATTTCCTGGTACTGGACGTAGGCCTATCATAGACCTTCTATAATGGTGCACAGCACCTTTGGCCACAGTACCTAAGATAAAGTTCAGGATCATTACATCTGTTATTTCATCACGTTCTAGATCATCGTCAATAGCTATACCCAAACTATATGGCTATTGGGCCGAAGTTCATAAATGACTTCCACACTGCACATAGCCTGGCACCAGCACCGGGGTAAGCGACAAAGATCCCACCCATATACTACACCCCAACGATATGCATAACTCGAGTACTGGGCCGGAGTTGATAAATGACTTCCACACTGCACATAGCCTGGCACCAGCACCGAGGTGAGTAATCACTACTCCACCCCTAACGATATGCATAACTCGAGTACTGGGCCGAAGTTCATAAATGACTTCCACACTGCACATAGCCTGGCACCAGCACCGAGGTGAGTAATCACTATGCACCATGTACCATAACGTTGGTCAGTCAGAAAGACTGGAACCCCGCGAGTATTCTTAAGGGTTAGCTAAACCATACGCAGTTGAGCTTACGTTTTTTTAGAGCCGTGCATCTCTGTACATTTTGCTTGCAAGGCTTTCTTTACTTTCATTCATTCATTAATGCATGTATTCATTCATTCATCATGTTCCTCTTTTCATTATCTTCCACTTTACGTTACATAATACTTTCATTTCATTCATTTACATTCGACGTAAAGCCTCGGGAAAATAATCACACATATTAAGGAACAAAAACATAAACATAAAAATACAGCATCACCATATAGGCATCATCATACATACATAACACACATCATACATACTATGCATCACACGCACCACCATGCATAACATCATACATAACATCATACATCATCATCAGCATGCCCAACATAACGTCTATGACCTCAAAGTCAACTTACATGAACTTCCGGGAACCTCCCTAATCAAAACCCACAACTGCATTTTCCCTCGAAAGTCATAAGATAAACCGTTGTTCTTTCAGGCGTATGAGCCCTACTTGGGCGTATGGACACCCTCCAGTCGCATGGCCTTCCAGGCGACTGAACACTTAGGCGAATGGACATCAGGCGAATGGACCCTATGCGAATGGACCTATGGGCGAACGGACATCTATGCGTATGGATTCTCAGTCGCATAGCTTTCATGCGTATGGCCTTCAGTCGCATGACTTCAAGCGCATGGGCTTCAGTCGCATACCCTTCGTGCGAATGAACCTTAGTCGCATGGCCTCCATGCGCATGGACCTCAGTCGCATGGACCTCAGTCGCATAACCTTCATGCGAATGAACCTCAGTCGCATAACCTTCAATTGCATGCCTTACAGGCACATGAACTTCAGTCGCATGACTATGATGCGTATGGACCTCAGTCGCATGGCAATCGTGCGCATGGACTTCAGTCGCACGCCAATCGGCCGTATGGCCTCCAATCGCACTCCAGTCGGTCGCCTAGCCCTAGCTGATGCATAATACAGTTCAGCCGAACGCAAACTGCCCTTTTCGGCCTCCAAGCTCTTCCAAACTTGATTTTAGCCCAAATCAACCATCCTAAACCTTAGAAACGCCTACCATAACATCATTCAAGCACACATAAGCCCGAAATCCAACCCCACACGCTCAAACACATACACATACGCATTCAAACGGGTTCAACACCCAACTTTTCAAAAACAGGGTTAGATGTGTTCCAGCCCTAAAATCATTTGAAAACATGTAAAGAGGTGTCCTAGAACTCACACAAACGATCCCGGCAAGAAGAGCTTCAATTCAACCCGCTACACTTCGATTTTCACGCTCGAATCCACCCGAACCAAGCTTTTCTCCCTTTTCTTCTCCACTCCTCTCTTCTTGGCTGAAAAATGGTGAGTGTGCGGTGTCTTCCCCCTTTTATACTCTCACTCATCCTAATTTCTCCTGTTTGGCAAGTTTGGTCCCCCGACTTTGGACTTTATTTCTTTTTCTTCTTTCGTCGGCTTCAAAGAAAATTTCCGGGTGTTACAAGTCCACCCCCTTATATAGGTTTCGTCCCCGAAACCTGTTATTCCTTGAAAAAACGTGGACAATGTTGTCTCATCTCTTCTTCCGTCTCCCACGTAGACTCAGATCCCCTTTCTGTGCTTCCACTGTACGCGCACAAGTGGAACCACTTTATTCCTCAGCCAATTCTCTTTTCGATCGATGATTGCCACTGGTTGCTCCACATAATTAAGCCGTTCATCTACCTCGATATCATCCAGTGGGACAACCATATCTTCGTCTGCCAAATACTTCCTCACATGAGATACGTGGAATGTCGGGTGAATCCCACTTAGCTCATCTGGTAACTCCAAGCTATAGGCCGCCTCTCCTACTCGAGCCATGACTCTGAAAGGCCCTATGTACCTCGGGCTCAACTTGCCCCGCTTTCGGAGCTGAATGATACTTTTCCAAGGTGAGGCTTTTAACATAACTCTATCACCCACCTGGAACTCGATCGGCCTACGTCTCCTTTCGGCATACGACTTGTGTCTATCTTTGGCTGCCTTCATAAAGGCTTTGATCCTCTCGAGCTTCTCAGTCGTAGCCTCGATCACCTTAAACCGTCACCGTGACCCCGTCAAGCGCTGTCAACCATATCATCTTCTTGCGAAACACAATGTTCGCCTCGAAGTCCGCTAACCAATCCATCCCGAGAACCAAATCAAAGGGCGTATCTACATTCTTATTACTAATAGGCAATATAGCACAGATAGTATCAAAAATAAAACTTCTACTAGCGCCAGAATCGAGCGACACAAAGGATAAAGGTTGATTTACTAGAAACGTACCTGACACAACATCGGGGTCCGTCCTAGCTTCCTCCGATCTTCTTCACTCCCGAACTTTCCGCCCTCGGCTTCTTGCAATCCCTGCTCATGTGGGCTTCCCCACCACACGAATAACACCTCCTCACACCGCAGTTCTTCGCCACATGTCTGGTCCTTCCACAACGGAAATAGCCATTAGTGCCCAATCTACATTCCCCGGGGTGTTTGTGTCCACACTTGTCACACCTTTCCAACCCCGCATCAGGTATGACCACACGCTGGTCATCCACCCGTGCACCTTTGTTACTTGGAGTGGCTTCGCCACGTCCCAATCGCTTCCCGTTCCCATCCCGATCACCCTATCCTTTCTTGCTAACTTCTGTCACCACCACAGATCTTTCATCGTATAATCTCCCCGCCAAATCAATCGCCGACCTAAATGTGCTCGGTCGGGCAGCGATCATGTGCCTACGGATATCCGCCGGCAAGCCCTGAATGTACCTCTTAATCTTTCATGACAGAGGCGTCACCTGATCCGGCACTAGCCGTGCCATTTCGTTTAACTTCGTGGTATATTGCTGATGTGTCATGGTTCCTGCCTCCAACTGCAAGAATTCTCTTTCAACTTTGTCCATCTCACGGTGAGGATAGAACTCCTCAATCACCATCCTCTTCAACTATGCCCACCTCATCCTCCCGATAACCCTGCTTCCCTCAACTTGGACAATATTGTCCCACCAACACAGAGCTGAGTCCATAAAAGAGTGGGCAGCAAACTTTACTTTCTGATCCTCCCGACATTCGCTGATGTTAAAAATAGCTTCCATTTCTCTCACCCACTAGTGAGCAACAGCAGCGGTGCCATTTCCATCGAAAGTAGGGGGCTTGCATTGTTGAAACGCCCCATAGTTACAGCCTCGTGCCACCTCCGGCGCAGGCTCTTCTTCTTCCGCTTCTTCATCATCAGAGAGAACCGTTTCAGGCTCCGGTTGCTCCCATCCTCCCGAGGACATGTTCCACTCTTTCCTTTCTCCTTCCTTTACAACCTTAATCACTTCGGTCACCACAGACGGTAGGATCATCTGCATGACCTGATGAACCTCCTCTACAACTGCCTCTTTCATTGAGGCCCTCAAATTCGCACTCTCATCACCGCCTCCAGATGAGGGGTCTCAGGTTCTTCATGAGCCACCTCTTCGGCCCTAGGCCTTCCTCTTGTGACCCGTGGTTCAGCACCACGTCCACCACCACCTCCACCACGAGAAGCTTTAGACGATCTACCACCGGCCATCCTAACACACACTGAAAGATTCAAACACCAACACGGTCATTCAAGGGAACAACTCAGTTTATGTCAAGTATAGTAAGTCCCTAATTAAAGTGGTGAGTTGTGATTAGCCACTTACTTTACTCTTCATACCCCGAGCATTACCTATCCTGACTACATCAGTATCTAAATCTACATACGGCACATAAACCACATAACATGCGCACGTAATACCGGTTATCATTAAGAAAATACGTTGATGACACGCAGCTACTCAGATTGGCATCCCATTCCCTTTCCATCCCATTCTCAGTTTAAGTTAAGGTTTATTTTGAAAATTTACCCGTTTCACTTAAACTTTGCCTCTGATACCAACTTGTAAGGCCCCGTTCCCGGGACGCTTACCGTTGGATCCTCATCGCGCATAAAACATATAATTTATTTAACTTTCATAAAACGTTGCAGCGGAAACATTTCAACCAACATTTCATTTAATAATAAAGGCTTTTTCAATTTATTACATCGTTTTCCAATTACAAAATACATGTTCTATTTCATTACAAAAGCATTATAAATATGGACGCCATCCAAAAGAGCCGAGTAACCGCCCCGTGCCATCCTCAGCAACATTACCTGCCAACTGGAAACACATAAAAGTCAGCGTTGCTGAGTGAGTTCTAGTTTTATAATAAAACACACTTTTCTTTCATTAAACCGTTCTTTACATTCATGCGATCACACATCATATGTACACATAGGTAACATTTATTATCTTCATCATTCATTCATTAACTTCTGTTCATTCATCGTGCGTCATTAACCCTTCACATTCTTCTATCATTACATCTTTTCTTTCTATCAAAACCATAAACTTTACCCTTCAGTTTCCTGGTACCGGACCTAGGCCTATCATAGACCTTCTATAACGGTGCACAACACCTCTGGCCACAGTACCTAAGATAAAGTTCAGGATCATTACATCTGTTATTTCATCACGTTCTGGATCAGCATCAACAGCTATGCCCCAAACTATATGGCTACTGGGCCGAAGTTCATAAATGACTTCGACACTGCACATAGCCTAGCACCAGCATCGGGGTAAGCGACAAAGATCCCACCCATATACTACACCCCCAACGATAAGCATAACTCGAGTACTGGGCCGAAGTTCTTAAATGAGTTCCACACTGCACATAGCCTGGCACCAGCACCGAGGTGAGTAATCACTACTCCACCCCCAACGATATGCATAACTCGAGTACTAGGCCCAAGCTCATAAATGACTTCCACACTTCACATAGCCTGGCACCAGCACCGAGGTGAGTAATCACTATACACCATGTACCACAATGTTGGTCAGTCACAAAGACTGGAACCCCCGCGAGTATTCTTAAGGGTTAGCTAAACCATACACAGTTGAGCTTACGGCATTTTAGAGCCGTGCACCTCTATACATTTTGCTTGCAAGCCTTTCTTTACTTTCATTCGTTCATTAATGCATGTATTCATTCATTCATCATGTTCCTCTTTTCATTATCTTTCACTTTACGTTACATAATACTTTCAATTCATTCATTTACATTCGACGTAAAGCCACGGGAAAATAATCACACATATTAAGGAACATAAACATAAACATAAACATACAGCATCACCACACATGCATCATCATACATACATAACACACATCATACAGACTATGCATCACACGCACAACCATGCATAACATCATACATCATCATCAGCATGCCCAACATAACGTCTATGACCTCAAAGTCAACTTACACGAACTTCTGGGAACCTCCCTAATCAAAACCCACAATTGCACTTTCCCTTGAAAGTCATAAGATAAACCGTTGTTCTTTCGGGCGTATGAGCCCTACTTGGGCGTATGGATACCCTCCAGTCGCATGGCCTTCCAGGCGATTGAACACTTAGGCGAATGGACATCAGGCGAATGGACCCTATGCGAATGGACCTGTGGGCGAATGGACATCTACGCGTATGGACTCTCAGTCGCATTGCTTTCATGCGTATGGCCTTCAGTCGCATGGGCTTCAGTCGCATACCCTTCGTGCGAATGAACCTCAGTCGCATGGCCTCCAGACGCATGGATCTCAGTCGCATAACCTTCGTGCGAATGAACCTCAGTCGCATAACCTTCAATCGCATGCCTTACAGGCACATGAACTTCAGTCGCATGACTATCATGCGTATGGACCTCAGTCGCATGGCAATCGTGCGCATGGACTTTACTCACACGCCAATCGGTCGTAGGGCCTCCAATCACACTCAAGTCGACCGCCTAGCCCTAGCTAATGTAGAATGCAGTTTAGCCGAACTCAAACTGCCCTTTTCGGCCTCCAAGCTCTTCCAAAATTGATTTTAGGCTAAATCAACCATCCTAAACCTTAGAAACGCCTACCATAACATCATTCAAGCACACACAAGCCCAAAATCCACCCCACGCGCATCAAACACATACACATACGCATTCAAACGGGTTCAACACCCAACTTTTCAAAAACGGGTTTTAGATGTGTTTCAGCCCCAAAATCGTTTGAAAACATGTAAAAGAGGGGTCCTAGAACTCACACAAACGATCCCGACAAGAAGAGCTTCGATTCAACCCGCTACACTTTGATTTTCACGCTCGAAACCACCCTAACCAAGCTTTTCTCCCTTTTCTCCTTTTTCTTCTCCTCTCCTCTCTTCTTGGCTGAAAAATGGTGAGTGTGCGGTGTCTTTCCCCTTTTATACTCCCACTCATCCTACCTTCTCCCGTTTGGCAAGTTTTGTCCCCCGACTTTGGACTTTATTTCTTTTTCTTCTTTTGTCGGCTTCAAAGAAAATTTCCGAGTGTTACAGTTTCTTACTCTCACCAATAAATTCTCTCATCATCTTATTTCGAGTTGCAACATATAGTTCCTTTTTATTAGTACTATAATGATCAACAAACACGTCATTGACAAAGTGAGAGTCTAAGTGTATGCTAGTTTACTGAAGCTCATCAACTTTGTACCTCATGATTTAAGCATGATTAGGATTCTTATTTTTTGGTTGTCTCAATATGATCCTTTATGAATTCATAAGGATTCTTATGATACTCTAGATGTAAACTTTCCTTCACATCCGTGATCATGTTAGTTGTTTACAAAAGTGGCTCTGATACCAGTATTACTATTCACGCATAGGATTTACAACAATTTCAAATATCACAAAGGAATAAAAAACACGAGCCAATCTAGGCCAAAACTCTAAATTGCTCACTAGATTCCAATGCCAAATATTCAATAACACCTATATGAGGTTTAAAATATTATTTTTGCAAAACCACTAATGATAACCTTAATTATCCCTGAAAAATATGAATAATTATCTAGCTTGTCCCAAATTTGATCACCAAAACATTTGGCTATATTTCTATTGATAGTCACATACTTGTTCACGTAATCAACATGCAAGAAACATACAATGCCCAAGACGATGGTGAAGTGTGACAAAGCGATGAAATATGAAAGCAATGTGGAGACAGTGGTCTGGTGGTCAAGGCGGCGACGAAGAAGGGCGACAAAGCAGGTAGTGACAACATGAGGAGACAAGGGATTAGGATGTTAAACTTTTGCTCACTTTAGGTTTTTGTGTACTATTTATTAAATTTATTAACCCCTTATTTATATTGAAGAATTAATTTGCTCCCTAAGTTTGGAATAGATTAATTACATATTATCACTTACGATTATCTAATAACCATAAATAACTAATAACTTTGATTATTTTAATTATAAAGCAGTTATATAAAATCATATGTAACTAAAGTTATCTAAGTAACTAATAATTAATTTTACATATCTCATACATATAACTAACAGCTTATTTTGTAACTCTTAACTACAAAAGAGTTTATTAGTTTCCCTTTGTAATTTCCAAGTTACAAAAAGTCATAGTTATGTCATATAGAACTATCACACCAAAATAGTTGTTTATTATAAACTTGTTTAAGTCTTTAAAGAATCATTTGTTATTACTCGTGATGTATCTCGTTAATCTTATCTTGGTTGTCATTACTCCGACATACAATCCAACAACAAAACTCTATTTAGGATTGTAGTGTGCATGTAGGTTTCCAATTTCATATTTCCCAAATTGCTAGGATATTATTCATATTAAATGAATTTTTGACTGAAATATTTCACTGGTACTCACCAATTTGGATTGCATTATTATGACAAAACTTTAAACTGTTACAATTATTGAAATTAGGAAGTTATATTAGCAGGAAAACTATTAAGAACAAAACCAACCCTCAGTATGTTAATTACTTATGGTTTGCCCCAGCACCAACTTATTTTTATTAATCATACTTGTAGCTAATCAGCTCCTCATCATACTTCCTACTCATGACGGTACAACTAGTGCTTAGCTGCAATTGATGCTTTAATTGCTACTAGTTGTCAAGTTGTTTCATGATGAGTTGCCACTTGGTATTGTTAGCACTTACTTGCTACTAATAACAACTTATTTATGATTTTATAAATTATGAAACTTTCATCAAATAAGCAAATCTGAAGCAACTTCTAATGTTTAATAAAGTAGCAACTTCCTACTACCCCTTGGAGCCCACTCGGATGATATCACACAAAATGATAAGGATGTATTGCCCTCTTCGAACCACTCAAGTTGTAGGAGGCTTCGCCCCTAGAAACATAGAGGTTCCTTGGTGTCAGGAATTATAATATTCGTAGACAATCGTATACTTCATAAAACTTACTGAAATTGATGTTTATTGTAAATTTACTTTTGTGTTAAAGTAAACATAAGTAAAATAAAATAAATTTGGTGAAACTAAAATCATAAGCATAAAAGTCTAAAGGACTTATGGATGTAATTAACCATCTTTCCCACCATATAAGGTTATTGTTAGGATTTTCCATGTTGTTTCAAGCTTTAAAAACTAGACCCAAGAAGCACAACTGAAATCTTAATCAAATTAAGATGGAAAACCTTTCAAGCCATCCATTTTCAAAACAAAAGAAAACAAAAATACCATGCCATAGTATGTTTAGAATACGATACCTTGATCGGCTACTTTACATTACCACAAAAGAGATGGCACACAGTGCAGTCGTATTCAGATGCTAGTCCTTATTTCAAGAATCTGAAATCACAAACCTTTTGTGATTCCTGTTTACTATGATCCAAAGTACCAAACTTTCATCAAACACGTCGAATAATCCAAGTACGAAACTATCTAGTTGTAATGATTTGAATCACGATAAAATAGTGACAATGAAAACTAACAAGCAGAGATTGCACCGGCCATAACAACCGTGACGAGGCAGTGGTCGGTAGTAAGTTTCTTTGGCAGTGGTCATCGATGGTGCCACGAGGTGGTCGCGACCGGTAGTAATGACACGGCAGTGCCAATTGATGAATGAGAGAGAAAGGGAGAGAGGAAAACTTTATGATTTTCAAAATTTTGGGGTATGATTTTTTAGTTCGAATCCGATTCAAATACTATTGTGATTATCCTTATTTAAAATATAAACCTTTTATATTTATAAACACTCATACACACACACACACACATATATATATATATATATATATATATATATATATATATATATATATATATATATATATATATATATATATGTATATATATGTGTATATATATGTATATATATGTGCATTTTAAAAAACCAATAGAAACTAAGTAAACTTAATAAAACATCTCCATAACCACAAGATGACACGTGTCATGTTTGAAAAAAACAAATGTTTTTTTCTCGTTCTCTTTTACAATCATTCTATATTATATCTATCATAGTAACCAAGAGAAGTTGATTTGATGATTTCTTTTAACATAAATGATTTCACCTTTGTACTTTCCATCCTCAAAATTTCAATTATCACAGTTTACATCTTTAGCTTCTATATACTTGTTATTTGTCTATAAATACTTTAACACATGTTTAAGACATATTTTAATGAAGAAAGAGTAACTGAAGATAAAATGGTTCTCGATACTTTAACGTATGTGTAAAAGATAATTCTAAATACTTTAACACATGTGTATATAATTCAATGAAGACGTTAACACATTGGTAAATAACTTTTAATATAACTCATGCAACAATCGAGCATTGGAAAAGATAAAAATCATGTGTAATAATTAATTAAATATGTGTAAAAGAAAATTACACAAATCAAAAGGAATTTACATCTAAAACTTAAAAAATCTTTACAAATTAGAAAAAAAAATCTACATGCTCATTTGTTGATTTTGTTGTTCACAAATCAAATCATGGAAATAACTTGACTTGAAGAATAAAACAAAGATGTAATATGATTTAACAACTATTTAAAGTAGAAAAATATAAAACTAAAGAAAAAAATAAGAATTTTACATATGTGAATAATCAGTTTTGACATATGTGTGTATATAGTTTACACATGTGTAGTTACACATGTGCGATTTTTTGTTTACACATGTGTAAAACTAATATTTAATAAACCTAATAAAAAGAGTTATGACAACCAAAAAAAGATATAATTAACCACCTACATACACATGTGTAATAATCTAACATCACCGGCTACACGTGTAAAACTCACTCTACACGTATTTAAATTCAAAAAATCCAGTAAAATAGATCTAACTAAGGTAAACTATATATATTTAAGCATCCACATAGACATGTTTATACTAAAAAATTAGTAAACATATATCTAACCAACCGAAAAAGGTATCATTAAGCATCCACATGCACATATGTAATAATCCAAATACACACTTTAAACCTATATTTTAAAGAAAAATGTTTGAGTAGTGTCGTAAAAAACATCACCAACTAGTGAACCCAAATCTAACCTTGAACACCAACAAAGCGTTCTTCCAGATCTAACATCAAACAACAACCAAAAAATCCATATCTAACCTTTAACATCAACAAACTAAAACTAGATTATGAAGTCGCTGGATCGGTAGACATCCGAGCATGTTCTTGACGGAAGGATAAACAACCAAAACCAAAAGTCAAATCAATAACACGAACTATCAAAAATTGGTTTCATTGATAAAACCTAACGATTACAAGCTCGTTACAACATAAGAATCAAGACTCTTGGCAAGGGGAGATCGAGCATGATCTCCCCTCTCATCCGGCAGCCCTAGGCTCCGGGCAGACTTCCTCTCAAAAACCCTTTTTCCTCTACACATTGAAACTGGTATATATAGGCCTCGGCCCATATTAGATGCGACTGGGCCCATTCGTTCAATTGGACCATGCGTATGGTTCAATCGTACGACTGGACCATGCGTATGGTTCAATCATACGACTGGACCATACTTATGGTTCAGTCTTACGAATGTCCCAATCGCATCTCTCAGTCGCACGGCTGGTCCATTAGAATGGCTAAGTCGTAGGACTGAGTCTCATTCGCATATGCTCCTGTGAATGACCTAGTTTCATGTGTTTACAACATATCAGGTGTAATACATTAAGCCTAGACTATTCGACAAGCGACAGACACACTATATATGACTATATATGCTCCAACAAATTCCCCCTTGGACGTTGCTTGCAAATAGTAGATAACACCTCTTACAATCTTCAGTCAATCTTTGCTCTAGTTGTCAATAGAATCAAACGAAAACCATATTAGCCAACATTGCCGATCCGTCAGCTTGCTACAATATCCTTGAAAATGAATTTAGGCACAATAGCTTTCGTTTACTTTGAAGAACACCATCATAGCAGCAAGATTCCCCATATGACTGATTTTTCCAGATAATGACATGAACAGTTTTCTATTGCTTCAATCTTCACACAGGCTAACCTGATTAACATTAACACCTGCAGAAATTCCCCCTCACATTCAGCATATCCCAATATATAAACGTTGTGCTCTCTTGGCGTCTTCATACGGTGTATTAGGCAAAAGGTAGAAGGTTACAATCCACAGCTGACAATCTTAACTAAATCAGCGTGCACTCAGATTCATCATCAGAAACCGGCTCACATCATCACTTTCTGATTGCGTCTTCAATTTCTCTATACATGAATTCCCCCTAAGAATGAGAATCCTCGTTGTGCGGATAGATATAACTTGATTGGCCCATAAAGAGTCGGATGCTCCTGACTACCCCACAAAATCAGCACCGACTGCTGAAATCTTCTCTTCTCTCTTTCATGTTCCAATTACATTCACCTATTCTGAAATCCGACGAATAATGGGGTATACATCGAACTTATTTGACAAAAGAACCTCAGGGTGAGTATGCTTTGCTCATCCTCAAATCTGTGCAAGAAGCAGTTCCAGACTCCTTTTTTTTCTTTTTTTTGGTCTGGAACAAATATGGATGAGTCAATGCGGATGGCTCATTCGTGCAATTGAACATACGACTGGTCCAGTCACACGATTGAACATACGACTGGTCCAGTCGCACGAATTAGCATGGTCCAGTCGTACGAATGGTCCCTTCGCATGGCCCAGTCGCATGAATGGGTCTGCACGTAGATTTTCAGATCTGCAGCCGCCAGGGCTGCCAAAAACCCTAATCTGATGAATTTTACATGAACCGAAACAAAATAGGCATCATCAGATTCGCAAGGGTTATAGGAACGTGGTTTCGAGTTCGATTTTAACACAGAAACACCACACGTAACAAGATCTGAGCAAAACAAGAAGAACACGAAGTGGGTTTAGCGTCAAGATCTAAAATTAGATCTAGAAATCAAGAGCTTGGGTTGCTAGAATGATTGTTAGATCATTCCAGCAGTAACCGGCTCTGATACCAATTGTGAAGTCGCTGGATTGGTAGACATCCGAGCATGTTCTTGACGGAAGGATAAACAACCAAAACCAAAAGTCAAATCAATAACACGAACTATCAAAAATTGGTTTCATTGATAAAACCTAACGATTACAAGCTCGTTACAACATAAGAATCAAGACTCTTGGCAAGGGGAGATCGAGCATGATCTCCCCTCTCATCCCGCAGCCCTAGGCTCCGGGCAGACTTCCTCTCAAAAACCCTTTTTCCTCTACACATTGAAACTGGTATATATAGGCCTCGGCCCATATTAGATGCGACTGGGCCCATTCGTGCGATTGGACCATGCGTATGGTTCAATCGTATGACTGGACCATGCAAATGGTTCAATCGTACGATTGGACCATACTTATGGTTCAGTCTTACGAATGTCCCAATCGCATCTCTCACTCGCACGGCTGGTCCATTAGCATGGCTCAGTCGTACGACTGAGTCTCATTCGCATATGCTCCTGCGAATGACCCAGTTTCATGTGTTTACAACATATCAGGTGTAATACATTAAGTCTAGACTATTCGACAAGCGACGAACAAACTATATATGACTATATATGCTCCAACATAGATCTAGTTTTAATGAAGAATGTTTAAGTAGTTCCCTAAAAACCACCAACCAAAAAACAAGATCTAACATTAAACACTAACAAAAAGTGTTTCTAAACATGAAATAACAACAAAAAAGAACCTAAATCTAACCTTGAACACAAACATACAAAAGCTAGACTTAGTTAGGTAATTAACTCGTCGTTGTTGCCGTCATAGATGGTGGTCAACCACCCATGAAAGCTTTCGCGTCTATGGTCACCCTTGGTGTCTCTCTTGTCTGTTATTATTATAGTTCATTAATTAAGCAAGAGGGACTATATTTTTAGAGTATATATATATATATATATATATATATATATATATATATATATATATATATATATATATATATATATATATATATATATATATATATATATATATATATATATATATATAATATACACACATATAATTTCAAAGACCAAATTATCCCTTTTTGGTCATTATGTATAGATTGTCCCACTAGAGTTGAAATTATATGTGTGTATATTACATATATATATATATATATATATATATATATATATATATATATATCATTATTATATATTATTTATCTTAACAATTAATTAACTATTTTAATTAATAAAAATATATGTATATATATGCATATATTAATACATATACCTGTATATCTTCATAGTTTCTTTACTATCTTCTAATAAAAATTCTTTTAATATTTTATAAATATTCTCTAATAATAATTACTTGTTATTTATATAAATCTAATTTACATAAATAACCCTCAGATAATTACAATTGGCATATTCCACTAATAGACTTTTATTTAATCAACAATTGTTTTTCCAAATAATAGATTGTCAATTTCCACTGTAATGCTTACAACCTTTTCATTCCGTTGAAATGATAGCCAATGTATGACCATAAGGATCAACTCCGCTAGCAGTATTGATTTGTGTTGATGCTTGAGCACCCTAGATCCGATAGTTATGTTATTTTCTCGCTAATTTCACTTACTCACATTCTAACTTGTTCAAACAAACTTTTATCATAGTGTTGGAAGTTGGCCTTTGTTCTCACTTTTGCAAGGCTATACATTTAGTCATATTATGCATATATACTCTGATTGTCCTTGATAGGCTTTGCAATCGCTTTGTATTAAAACCCTGTATCATAAACTTTTGCATAAATGATAGATTTTATGAGTTTTTTACTTTAATAATCACTCCCGTAAAGTGATATCAAGTATTAATATGTTTTTAATAGCCACCACGTTTTGCTATGTAGAATACAGTTAACTTATTCCAAGTTCTAGAAGTAACCCTTAAGCCATATTGGTCCTAATATAACCCCACTAAAGATGGTATTTTTGCATTTTTCCACCATTCTATATGAAATGAAATCTGAACATGTGCATATATGAGCATACATCATGTTTTGTTATAATGAAAACTTTATCTTTTTTCAGAAGTTGCATAACATCCACACATGTAGAGAAAAGAGTATACATAGTCATGCATATTTTTTCTTCAGATATAATATTCTTTCATCGATAGATAGATTATGTACCTAAATTGGTTGCTAAGGTTTAGAGATAGTGGTTAAAAATTGTTGTATAGTGGTGGTGGTGGTACTTGATGGTGATGCTTACCATTGCATTTGGTAAATATGCACGTTTGAGAGTTTCAAACTTTTGATGGGTTGAGGGTGGTGGGTTTATATATATAAAGAACACATAGATCTACCAAATTTAGAGAGTAAATTCAAGAAGCTAATATATTTATGTATGAATATATGTGTCCACCATATTAATATTTATTATATTCATAACTTATTAGTCAATTAAACCTGCAGAGGGAAACTAAGTAAAAATGCGAGTTAAAAGAGTAAACTTGATATTTTACAGTATTTTAAAATATCTTGTTAAGTTGAACAAATCATAAATAGAAAGAGTACATGACCAGCTTGTAAATTATTTCTAATATCCACAGTTCTTACAATATATTTTATTATTTATAACAAGTCTCATGATTCTAGTTATTATATTTATCATTATTTTTAAAAAATATCATAATTATTTTCATAAAAGACAACTTTGCTTCAAATTGTTAATTATTTTTGTTTGTATAGGTGACCCAGTTTTCAGGATTCATTGTAGCAGTTGCAATTGCTCTTGGAGTTCTAATCACGGGGTAATCATACATAAATTAGTACATGTGTTATATCAGCATTTCCTATTATGTTAATAGACTCTAAGATAATTTCTTTTTATTAGACCAATATCAGGAGGATCAATGAATCCTGCAAGGTCATTGGGACCTGCGATCGTATCATTTAAGTATCAAGGTTTGTGGATATATCTAACGGCTCCGACACTTGGCGCCATTTGTGGTGCATTCATGCTTCGTATGTTAAAGCCTTGTACCTCTATTACTTCCCCTTCCTCTTCCCCCTCCCAGCGGTCTCAATTTATTCAGATCGATTAATAAGCTACTTGTAATTTTGTTTATGCTTAATATATATAGTAAGCTTGTTTTAAGTACAATTTTAGCCATTTTAAACCGACAGGTTTGTATGTAAATAAACATCAATACCATATATACGTAAACATTTATTTTTCATTCAATCAGGTTCAATGAAAAAACAAATGTAAAAAACTAAAGGTTTTTGTAACATACTAAAGACAAAACATTAAAAGCCAATGCTTTCTTGAACATATTAACGACTAATGTTTCTTAATCCGAATGGTAACTTACTAAATAGTTTTAGTTTCTGAAAAATAAAAAGTTAGGATGACTAATAGGTAAGCCTTTTGTTTTATACTTTAACCAAATGTTAAATTACCTTAAAAGTTGGTAGAAAAAAGTAAATGATACATTATAAACATATTTACATGTATAGGGATGATTAAATAAAAAGTTCTTTTACTTACGAAACCTAAATAGTATTAGAAAAATAACACATGACAACTATAACAAACTTCGTTTGAACTCATTTTGATGATGTTAGAACCAACTCATCTAACTCTATCATCTTAATTATTTTAAGGGGGGAGCGCTTAGCCATGGTAAATTTTATTAACTAACAATCATGTTACAAGCAAATTACATCCCTCTCCGAGGCATTTACAATGGTGGGAGGAAACAACAAACAAAATAAAACATACTAATGGACAAAAGGCCATACTTTAGAATAATATACTAGTCCTAATTAACAAAATAAAACATAATAATTTACATGTATTGCATATGGGCGTGTAGTCATATTTCTCCAACCCAGTATAATCTATAACCGACGAATAGTGCAAATAGCCCATAAAACCATTATCCTTGTAAGTTGTAACACCCCGGAAAGTCAATAGAAGTCATTTAATAATAATGGGCTTCATTAAGGTATATTTAATAAAAATAAAGGAAGCAAATGGGTCGTGGACCAAATTAGCCTTGTGGACATAGAGATTTAAGTGGTTAAAGACCTATAATCAGCCCCTTAAACCACCTAACCAGCCATCATCTTCTCCATTTTCAACCCTAGCCACCACTTCAAAAGAGGAGAGAGTAGAGAGAGAAAGTGAAAAAAACTCAAGATTTGGAGCGTCATTGTTTGAGGAATTGAAGATCCGAGTGTTAAAGCATCAAAGAAATGAGCAAGAAATCTAGGTAAGAATCAGCCTCTAAATGCCTTTGTAGGTCAAACCCGAATTCTAGGGTTTTGGGTTTTGTAAAGTTGTAAAGAGTCACATAAGTCGCATTTTTACGTATGAAATCATTCAAAAAGTTTAGATATAGCTTCATTGATGAAAAACTAAGGATTCAGACGTAAAAAGTTGCGATTTTGGGTTAAAAACGGGCTGATTCGTCATTATTATACGTCCTACAAAACTGTCTTCGCGTCCTGCAAAATTGTGTGTTCATACTTTCGTAGCCATGAATTCGAATGAAAGTTGGGCGAAATTTCCATGCGAAACTAGCAGCGAAACTGGCAGCAAAACTTCGTGCGAAACTACTGCCGAAACTAACTTATATGCAGGCCATGTACCGTGATCCTAGCTTATAAAGCTTAGACTAGAAGCTACTTACTATAACCAAGTGAGTTCTAGATCCTCTTATTTATAAGTTTTTCTATGTTTTAGGGTTGTTATGCATACTAAATATCTGTTTTTTAATGGTAAATATTTCAAGAGGTTTTAACAGGAAGATAGAATTCTCTATAACAAAATGTGCTATATAATTGCTTCAAAATAGAATTTCTTCGGCCCCAGCTAGGGGCGTTGCCCCTTGGACCCCACTAGGGGATGTTGCCCCTTGGACCCCACTAGGGGCTGCTGCCCCTAGAACCCCGCTGTTAGGGGCTGCCGCCCCCGAACCCCCGCTGTCCCACGGAGGGTCGGATATGTTTTTATGGTGAATGGTACTTGGTATGTTGTGTGCTTACCAAGTAAAGTATTGTATATTAAAACAGAAGATAATATTAATGAAACGTGGAACTTAACGAATGTTACCCGGGCCCATATGATGATGAAAAGTCTTACAAGCACTATGATGGATGTAAGGTTTCATATAAGGCTGATGCACCCAAAATATTCAAAGTCTTTCCTGAATGCATGCACTGAAGTGCAGAGTAGAAATGCCTCGGAACTTTTACACCATTCACTACAAAATATTCTAAGTGTAAAATCTTGCGAAGCCAAGACCAACATCTTCCAAAGCCAAAAGTGAAGTCTTCCGAAGCTTCAAAGACAAAGTCTTCCGAAGCCA
Source organism: Flaveria ramosissima (assembly GCA_025215565.1). NCBI lineage: Eukaryota > Viridiplantae > Streptophyta > Magnoliopsida > Asterales > Asteraceae > Flaveria > Flaveria ramosissima. The sequence goes on from CM046030.1 coordinate 43,447,588, forward strand.
AGAAGTGAAGACAGATTTCTTCTGAAGACTTTTGAACACATGCTTTATCTGATGTACTTTTCCATAAAGCTGGACCACCTTTCCGCTACAACTCTATTAAGTCACCAACTTACATGAGTTGGTGAAAAGGTCCATGCTTTTGGTAACTATACATTAAGGTCTTGAGTCTGTGCTTTCTACTTTGTGTACTTTTATCCTTTTTGTAATATTTTAGGATGTGAGCTATGACATGTCATAGTCACTAGTCAAAAGGCAATCTGCCTTTTGACTCTACATTTGATTTTATTGTCTAGTTCCAATGTTTTCAGCTGGCCTTCAAAGTATGGCCGGCTGTAGGATGTAGTATAAAGTATCTCAGGTCGTTGTAACTTTCTTCATGCTTTGTAATACTTGTAAAGAACTTGAGAGCAATATACAACATTCTTGAAAACCAATACTTGTGTTGTTTGCTTCTTGTTCTGTCACATATTTACTTGTGTTCTTAGTATCAAACATATAAATTACCACTTCCCTATTTGATCTGTTAAGTGTTCTAAAGATCTCTCCTCATTATAAGATCTCACCATCTTAAGATCCCTCACATACATAACATACTTAACAACGCTAATGGCAGCTATCACTAAGGCTGATATGGAAACTGAAACAATGACAAAGTCCCCATGATCACTCCTAAAGACTTTGATACTTGGTGTCAAAGAATGGAAGGCTTTATCAAGTCTCAAGACTCCAGGATGTGGGAATCTGTTGTCTCGAGACCTTACATACCAAGCACCTCGTCAGCTGCTGCTGGAGGTGGTATGATTCCAAAGGTTATGGCTGACTATTCTGATGAAGACAAAAAAAGAATAGAGATTATCAGAAAGCCATAACAACTCTTCAAACTTCTCTTCCAAACTCCATATACAGAGGCTTCAAAAAGTGCAAAACAACTAAACAGCTATGGGAGGCACTGAAGCTGATGTATGAGGGATCAACTGAAGCCAAGAAGAACAAGAAGGATCTCCTGAAGCAGCAGTTTGAAATCTTCACCTTCAAATCAGTTAAAACCATGACTCAACAATACTTTAGGTATGTTGAAATTATGGAAACTCTAATGGATGTTGGAGTGACTCTTGTGAACATGGACATTGTAAGGAAGTTCATGTCCTCTCTTCCCAGAAAATGGACACATTACCACCATAAGACTCTTACTTTAGCAAAGTTGTATGGTAATCTTAGTGGATACCAAATGGAGATGAATATGCAAGGTTCATCTGGTAACTCCAGCAATCAACTGAGTTCAACCCTTCATGTGGTTGAAAGAGATAGCATTGAACCACAACATCATCTTATATGTACCCTGACAACTCATAAAACGGTCATTTCATCATCTTCCTGGAGACACCAATACCATGGAGATATTTTAGCAAATGGCAACTTTCTCTTGAAAGAGACAAGCTTTTTACATGCTTTTGTGTCTGCTGATGAAAGCACAGCAACTTTCTCTTCAACCTTGAAGACCTGGACTAAATCAATCCAGATGACCTGCAATACATGGAGATATTTTAGCAAATGGCTCTTCTCACTTATAGAGCCAAGAAATTCTACAAGAGGAAAGGGAGGAAGTTTTCGAGCAATGCAACCAGTGGAAAGTTTGGGCTAGACAAAAGCAAAGTGTTACAACTGTAACCTGATAGGAGACTTTGCAAGGGAGTGTAAGGCACCAAGGAAAAATGGTGTCCAAACACAAGCCAGACCAAACTATACTGAAAGAGCTCCCCAAAATGAGAAGCCAAAGCAGCAAGTTGTAGTTGCTGTTGAAGAGGGAGGGTTTGACTGGAGCTGTCAGGTGGAAGATGCATCTTCAAACCAAGAACTTATGGCAGACCATGATGAATCAAAGGTATTGAAACATCTCTATACACCTGAATGTGTTGCTAAAGTAAACAGATACAGGTCCTACAACTTAGAGATGAGATCTGGAGATTGGTGATCTAAAAGAAGTTCAAGGTGAGAAGGTGAAGTTAGTTGGGACACAATCAGAAGAGAAGGGCAAAAAGAAGCATGCTACCACATCCACTGTTGAGGAAAACAAGAAGAGTACTCCAATGTGTCAATGTGAAAAAGCCCTGGCAGCAGAGAAGGTGGTGATGGGTCTTCTTTAGAGGTAATACAGGACATGTGCTCTCCTGCTTGTAAGATAAGGTTATTTGGTGTGTATAAAGCAAATCGTCTGTTGCTTGACAATGAAAAGGATTTAAAACGAATTAATGATGAGCTTAAGCTAAATGAGTCTAAATATTTTGTTAAATTAAATGAAGCTTTAAAAGAAAATGATCATTTAAAAAGAATTGTTTTAGAAAGAAATGTTGAAATAAACACTTTGACTGAAAGAATCGCTCTTGCTGAGTTTGAAACAAGTAGACTTCAGTCAAAACTTGACAAATGGATAATTTCAGGAATGAAACATGACGATTTGTGTAAATCACAACGGGGGACTAGGATCAAAACAGGTTTGGGTTATGAAAATGCTTCAGTTTATCCTCCTCGTAGTACTTATTGTTATTCCCATATGCCAGTTCCACACCCTTCAAATGATTTCATTCAAAGAGATACTAACAGTCTGTCTGCAGGTTTAGAAGGTGTTAATTCTATGGACGTGCATGAGGAGTACAGTTATGGACCGAAGAGTAGGCTTGGATGCAATAGTTTTAGTACACCTAAACCTCAACAGTCTGTTTTAGATCATAGTTCTAGTTTAAGTAATGTTTTTGTTTCTTAAAAGTCTGTCTGAAACATTGACTAAGTGTGTTCAAGTGGTTTTTCCACTTCTTTATTGAATGATTTCAGATGTAATGATGATGCTTCAAATGCTTGTGTGAATGAGGTTGTGAATGATTCTGTTATTGATTGTAAAGATAAAACAAAGAGTAACTGCTTTGTAAAATTCTTTTCTCATCCCATTCCATCATTTACCCCAATTAACATTTCACAATCTAATGAAAGGGTAATATCATCTTCTAATGCAAGCATAAGTGGTAAAAGTTTCATATGTACTTTAAATGATGATGCATCAACATTTGTAAATAATCATTCTTTAAAAGACAAAATCAGAACCAGAGAAATGTATGAGACCTACAGTGATAATGATTCTAGCTTATCTGAGTGTGATGAAGAAATATGCATAGATAAAATTCCTGATTTGTTGCATAACAGACCTATATCAAAAATCCTATTGCTTTAGATGTGGTAAAGATGATCAAGTAGTTAAAAACTGTCCTGGGCTTCATCACAAACATGTACATAAGACTTCTTTTGGCAGTATATTAACTCATCTTGTTAATAATTTCTTTTGCAAAAGATCTTCTGTCCTAAAACCTAAAGTTGTTCAAACATGGTTCCTATCTCAACCGGTTAAATTGGTCATTCTATTTTTGCAGGAGTCGTCCACTAAAGCTGTAAATAGTTTTTTGCATGTTGATAGTGGATGCTCTAGACATATGACAGGGTTGAAGGATTTGTTGACAAATTATCGTATCATCAATGGAGGGTATGTAGCATTTGCTGGTGACAAGAAAGTTGGTAAGATAATTTGTCAAGGCGAGGTATCAAATGGATCTCTTACTTTGGATAAAGTCAATTTTATGCCAGATCTAGCATTCAATCTTTTGAGCGTCTCTCAAATTTGTGACAAAGACATTCCGGTTTTATTCCTCTCAAATGAATATTTATTTCTGAAATCCGGGTTTTCTATTTCTGATGAGATGGTGCTCATGCGAGCTCCAAGAAAGAATTATACTTATCTTCTTGATATGGGATCTAAAGAATCTACCTCTACTGTCACTTGCCTTCTATCTAAAGCTTCATCATCTGAATTATTCTTGTGGATCGCAGATAGGGCCATGTTAATTTCAAAAATATTAACAAATTGGTTAAAAACAATCTTGTTAGGGGATTACCATTAAAAGACTTTTCTGTTGTTGAGAAATGTATGGCCTATGCCAAAGGAAAACAACATAAGAAACCTCATAAACCAAAACTTGAAAATAGCATTTCAAATCCCCTCGAGTTATTTTTTTTAAAGTTATAAAAGAAAGAATAAAAGTGAAGGAGAAGAAAGAAAAGCTATAAAACCCAAGTTGAGGGATAAAAAGTGTCCAAAAGGACAAAACTTTTAAAAGTTGGTGATAAAGGTGGTATGGCGCCCTTGAGCCTACACACACACTCAATCAGATTTTGTAGAGAGAGAAAGTGAAGAAGAGCAGAAACTCTCGGATATTTGAAGAAGAACCAGAAAAGATCGAATTCAAGGTAAGAATTCATGGTTTTATGATGTTCTTGACTGGCCTTTGCCTCGGTTGCATGCTTATGTGTGTTTGTGTGTTCGGTGGTGTGTGTTTGGTGGGTTTCTAGGTGGTAGAACTCAATTGCATTCGGGTTTTTGAAGGAAGTCATACCCAAAAGGCTGCTAAGGTGAGTTCTAGAACCCCCTTTTTACTTGTTTTGAACTGATTTAGGGCTGGAAATGCATGTATGAAACTTTTTATAAAAATGGGTATTTCACTCGTATGTTATGTATGTATGTTTGCGGGAGGGGTGTGATTTTGGGTATTTATGATGTTATGATGATGCTATGTGCTTGTTTTGATGCTTAGAATGTAAGATATGAGTTTATAGCATGTTAGTTTGATGATGGGGACAAATTATGATGATTGGTTGTAAGTGTTGGCTGCCCATGCGCCTGAAATAGGCCCATGCGCCCAACGGACTTGAATGCCTAAGTGCCCCATGCGCCCAAAACCCCATGCACCCAAATACTATCCATGCGCCTAGAAATGTGCCCAAATAACTCTGTGTTGCCCATGCGCCTCAATAGTGCCCATGCGCCTGGAAGTTCCCCATGCGCCTAAGTGTTCCCCACGCGCCTAAGTGTTCCCCACGCGCCCAGAAGGCCATGCGCCAAATAGTGCCCATGCGCCTAAGACTTAGATTATTTTTTTGATTTTTGGGGAAAAAGTGAAATGTAGGTTTGACTTGGGAGGTCTCGGGGGGTAATGAAAGTTGAACTTTTGAGGTCATAGATGATGCGATGGGTGATGTATGATGTGGCATGATGATGATGTGTGATTGATGCTATGCTTATGCATGATGATGTATGATTATGTATGATGTGTTTTCTTATGTTCCTTATTACGTATTATGACGTGACTTTACGTGGTATGTTTATGATAATGAACAAAAAGTATTATCTTAACAAAGCGAAAGATTTAAGATAATGAAAGTGGAACATAATGAATGAACGAATGAAAGTCTTGCAAGCAAATGAAAGGAGGTTCACAAGTCATTGAGAGTTGTCAGCTCAACTGTGTGTTACAGCGTGCGATCTTGGCTAACCCTTAAGGGTTCACACGCAGGGGGAGTTAGTCTGTGTGACTACTCCATACGTGCGATATGTGTGATATGGGGTCCTTGTCGCTTAACCCTAGATGATATGGCTTTGTGCTCAAGAGGGAGGTTAAGCATATGATAGGACCTAGATAGAAGTGAAAGATAATGAAAGTACAAAAAGTGCGATAAGTACGAAATGTGCAAAACGTGCGATATGTACGAAACGAACGATGATGAAGATAATAATTATTACTTTGATGTACGTATGATGTGTGATCACGTGCGATAGTAAAGAAAATGTTTTAACGAATGGAAGGTAATATAAAGTTTAATAAAACTAGAACTCACTCAGCAACGCTGACTTTTATGTGTTTCCAGTTGGCAGGTAATTGTTGCTGAGGATGGCACGAGGTGGCTACTTGACTCATTTTGGGATGGCATTCTTTTGTATTATGTTTTTGCATTGTAATGCCGAACAAACAATATTTTGTAATGAATGTTGTATTATTTTGCAAAAGAGATTATTATAATGAAATGAAATGTTTGATTAAATGTTTTCGCTGCAATGTTTTATTAAAGTTAATGTAAATATATGTTTTATGTGCGAAGTTGACCAACTGTGAGCGTCCGGGGAACGGGGCCTTACAAGTTGGTATCAGAGCTAAAGTTTAAGTGAAATGGGTAAATTTTCAAAAGAAACCTAAACTTAAACTGAAAATGGGATTAAGTGAAGGGATGCCAGTCCGAGTAGCTGCGTGCCATCAGGTATTTCTGTAATGATAACCGTTATTACGTGCACATGTTATGTGGTTTATGTGCCTTTAGTAGATTTATATACTGATGTAGTTAGGATAGGAAATGTTTAGGGTATGAAGAGTAAAGTAAGTGGCTAATCACAACTGGCCACTGTAATTAGGGACTTACTATACTTGACATAAACTGAGCTATTCCCTTGAATGACCGTGTTAGTGTTTGAATCTTATAGTGTTTTTAGAGGATGGCAGGTGGTAGATCTTTGAAGGGTTCATGTGGTGGAGGTCGTGGTGGACGTGGTGCTGGACCACGGGTCACAAGAGGAAGACTCAGAGCTGAAGAGGTGGTTCATGAAGAACTTGAGACCCCTCATCTGGAGGCGGGGGATGAGAGTGCTAACTTGAGAGCCTCAGTGAAAGAGGCTGTTGTGGAAGAGGTGCATCAGGTCATGTAGACGATCTTGTCGTCTGTGGTGACCGAAGTGATCAAGGCGGTAAGGGACGGAGAAAGGAAGGAAAGGAATAGGCCTACGGGCGACAGGGGCAGCCCGAGACTGAGACGGTTGTCTCTTCTGATGAAGAGGAAGAGGAAGAGCATGTGCCTGAGGCAGCACGAGGCTGTAACTACGGGGCATTTCAAAGATGCAAGCCCCCGACCTTTGATGGAAATGGCACTGCTGCTGCTGCTTACCGATGAGTGAGAAAGATGGAGGCTGTTCTAGATATCAGCGAGTGTCGAGATGATCAGAAGGTAAAGTTTGCCACTCATTCATTTATGGACTCGGCTCTTTGTTGGTGGGACAATATTGTCCAACCCGACGGTAGCAGGGAAATTGGAAGAATGAGGTGGCCGGAGTTGAGGAAATTGGTGATCGAGGAGTTTTGTCCTCACCGAGAGATGGACAAGGTGGAAAGGGAGTTCCTGCAGCTGGAGGCGGGAACCATGACACATCAGCAATACACCACCAAGTTTAACGAGATGGCACGGCTAGTGGCGGATCAGGTGACACCCCTGTCACGGAAGATCAAGAGGTACATTCAGGGCTTGCCGGCGGACATCCGCAGGCATATGATCGCCGCCCGACCAAGCACGTTCAGGTTGGCGGTTGACTTGGCGGGGAGACTGTATGATGAGAGGGAGGTGGTGGTGGCTGAGGTGAGCAAGAAAAGTGGTGGTGATCGGGACGGGAACGGGAAGAGGTTTTAACATGGCGGGACCGCCCCAAACAACAAAGCTGCGAGGGTGGGTGACCGGCGTGTGGTCACATCTGGTGCAAGATCAAAGAGATTTGATAAATGCGGGAAGGAGCATTCGTGGCAATTCAAATGGGGATCCAACATTTGCTTCAAATGTGGGAAGCCTGGTCATATGGCTATAGATTGTGGAGTTATAAGGTGTTATAACAGTGGGGAAAATGGCCATTTGAGCAGGGATTGCAAGAAGCCGAGGGCCGAAGGTTCTGGTGCAGGGAAGAAGGCAGCCGGGACTGAAGGGCAGAGGGTGAGTGCCTGGGCGTTCCCGATGACGCAGGAGAAGGCTAGGACGGACCCCGATGTTGTGTCAGGTACGTTTCTAGTAAACCAAACTCTTGCTTCTGTGTTATTTGATTCTGGTGCTAGTAAAAGTTTTATTTCTACTGCTTTCTGTGCTAAATTGTCTATTAGTAGTAGGAGTGTAGATAAGCCCTTTGATGTAGAAACTGGCATAGGTAAGTCTACCAGGATCTTTGAGGTGATAGAAGGTTGTGACGTAGAATTAGAAGTCACAAGTTTCCTGTTAGACCATTCGTGATGACCTTAGGCGGTGTTGATACATATGTACTTAGTTTAGGAGTTTAATGTAAATGTCTGTCATGGCTTACATATATTTAATCAATGAGGTGAATGAAATACAATATGTGATTGATGCTTATAATGTTTAATGTTTCATTGTTTATTGTGTGATAAAGTATATTGAACTAACTATATAGGTTTGAGGTTATTGTGCATAGTTTTTAGTCAATAATGATTGAGAAACGTGTTCAAACTTAATCGTACGAAGTCTTCATGCGAATGTACCATGCTAATGGACCATACATATGAATACTTCATGCTAATGATCCAGTCGCACGACTGAACCAGACGACTGAATCAGTCGTACGAAAGAGACATGGTATTGACTTAGTCGCACGACTGAACCTTCAGTCGTGCGTATGAATCAGTCGCATGAGTCAGTCGCACGACTGAACCATGCTAATGGTTCAGTCGCACGAATGAAGACTGCAAACCTATAAATACCACTTAATTCGTGGAAAAACAAAAACTTTAGACATATACTAATAACCTAGCCGTCCAGAGCGTCCAGAAAGCCTGTTCCAAGTTTATAGTTTGCATCTAATTGTTCTCTACTCATTATTAACGTTTCTTCAATCGTTAGATTGATCGTGATTGCGTTCTCACTGATTGGATCGCCAATAAAATAGGATTCCACATTATTTGATCTGATTTCACGCATTATCAGTTGGTATTCCGTACGTACACGGTCCTGACAAGTGGTATCAGAGCTTTGGCTCTTTATTTTGCGTGTGATTCGAGTAGTCTCGGTGTAAAAATCACGCTTTCATTCAAAAGAGTCACTTTGTTGAGTAAAACAGTGTTTTCGATGTCTCCAGGTCTAAAAGTTTTCGTAATTCGGCATACGGTAGATTATGGTTCTTGAAAAAACGTGTTTTTGTGTTAAAGTATCAAAAACCTTCGAATTTTATAAAACAGCAGCCTTTAGTCGCACGATTGGCTCAATCGCACGACTGAACTCTATCGCACACCCAGTCGCACGATTGAACTCAGTCGCTCATCCATTCGTACGAATGAACATCTTCATTCGCACACATCAATCGCACCTCCATCCGCATGACTGAACAACTCCAGTCGCATAGGCCATCCGCATTTGTCCAATCGCACTATTGACTCATCTCATCTATCCATTCGCACGAGTGAATTAAAGTTGTTCTCAAAGTTCAAAGTTAATACAAATAGAAGATCAGTTTTCAGCGTTTACTGCTGGGAAAGACTCACGCATCCAGAACCTTCTGCTTCTAGAGAATGAGGTTGGAAATCACAATAAACCGCCTAAGCTTATAATGTTGGATGACTATCCACAATGGAAACATCGGTTCGAGATCTATCTTAATGGAGTTGATCCCAACCTTTGGGAGTCTATTGAGACAGGGTATAGTATGCCAGTTGGTGTTGATGGTGTTAAATTAACTTTGGGAGGTATGACTGACGGTCAGAAAGTGAAGTACAATGTTGAAAAGAAGGTGTATGCCCTGTTGACCCAGTCAATACCAAAAGATATATTCCATTAGTTTTCTGAGAACAAACAGGCAAAGAAGTTATGGGAAGCGTTGGAGAAAAGGTATGATGGGAATGCATCGTTGAAAGCTTTGAAGGCAAAGGCTCTGAAGAAGGAGTTTGACAACTTCTCTTCAATGGGAAAAGAAAGCTTGGATGATGTTATCGATAGGTTGTACCATTTGGATTAGTGAACTGCACACTCACGGGGTTACCACGTCTTTGGAAGATAAGGTGTCAAGTTTTGCAGATGGTTTGCCAGAGAAATAGGACTCGTTTGTGTCTAATCTGAGACAGAACAATATTCTGTCAAGGTTGGATATAAATGACTTCATATTGAAGTTGAGAGAGGAAGAACTGAGGATGAAATACAAGTCACAGAAAGGATCCTACGACCAGAATCCTTCACTTTATAACTCAACTCCCAATCCAACCCGCTCAGGAGCACCTCTTCAAACTGCCTTTGTGTGTAGTTCAGCAGCTCCTTCCAATCCACTGCTTCAGGATCAGAAACGTCAGGGTTGTCTTGCACCCAATATATAGTATCTGAATCCAATGCTACTAAGTTGAAGACCGAGAATCTCGGTAATATTACTGTGGAGGTTGCAAAGGAGCACATGGACCTTCTAGCTGTAGTTGTTCATTCTTATGATGGTCTAGTTGCAGGAAAAATTGGTAATTGCCATCTTGCCGATGAAGACTACGAGCAGGTGGATGAAAATGAACTAGAAAGAATGAATATTATGTGGGCTTTGGCAAGTGCTGTCAGGAGAGCTAAAAAGTTTGTGAAAAAGACTGGATAGAACTTGGTAGCCACAAAAGATACTACCTTTGGTTTCAACAAAACCAAGGTCACCTGTTATTGTGGTGAAAAGGGGCATTTCAAACGTGAATGTGTAAAGCCCAAGAAAACAGGTAACGAAAATCCATTCTCCACCTTCAACCGTCAAGAAAAAGACATGGTTGGAACTAGTTCTTTAAATAAAGAGACTAAGGCACTAACTGCTCAAGATGATGAAGGACAAGACTGGTCTTTCCGTTTTGTCTCTCCTGGAGAATCAAACATTGCTTGTGTCGAAGCATTGGATGATGGGTCTGCCAGTGAAGGTGATATTGCAGCTGAGCAAGTTGTGTCAGATTCAGAAGAGGCTATGAATGTAGTAATCACCTAGTTGAAGAGGAACTCAGAACGACATGTTCAGAATCTCCAGCATCCGAAGCATCTAATTCTGGATTGATGGCTGATTCATTTGAATCTTCGCAGGTAAGTACAAAAGATCATTTTTTTTAAAAACATGCGTGTAATGATTGTAACAAATTTAGAGAAAGCATTGATCTTAAGTTTGCTAGGTTATTAGGCCACAATGATAGCTTAGTAAATGATTTACAACTGTGCACAGAAGCTAATCGGATTTTAAAACAAAACGAGTGCAGTTACAAAGAGAAAATAGAACTTTTAAATAAACAATTAAGGGAAACCGAGGTTGTTGCTTTTAATCAAGCAAATGATATAAAGTTTTATTTAAACTCTTTGGAAGAAACAAAGAAACAAAAAGCAGTTTTAGAAGTCAAAGTCAACTCATTAAAACAAAAACTGCACAGTAGGACCAGTTCCTCTCACATAGTTCAAAACTTAGTGAAAGAACGAAACACTGGGGAAGGGTTGGGTTACAAAGTAGTTCCACCACCACATGTGTCACACCCTCAAAATCCACGTGCGGAGTTTTACCGCGAGGCGTGTGAACAAACCACGATCACAGTCAATAGTTACTCAGAACGACTCTATATGCCATATTTAAAATATAATCAACCAAAGTTCAAACTTTAAAACCATGCGGAAGCGTTTTGTAAGTAAAGAAACCCAAAGTATATAAATGCATAATATGGCAAAACACGCGCCAACCCAAATGAGCAAACATTAATAAATAGAAACCAACAAAGATGTCTTTACAACAGAGTCTTAATATGCATGATGAACCCGTGTAGTGCTCCTAATGGCAAGCGAAGTTAACGACCTGAGAATAGCATACTAAAAATGTCAACACAACGGTTGGTGAGTTCAAGAGTTGGCGTTCAAATATAAACAATTTAACAGTTGTGATATATAAGCAGTGTATTGTAACAGATAGCTAGTCTATTAACAATAAATATTAATTCATAGTGATTTCGCAATTGAAGCTGACTGTGATAAGTTGTTGCCTCCTGTCATGCCTTACCAGGTCGTGACAATGTTTAATAGGACAAATTGCACCCAGTTGACCTCGAGTCACACAGGTGGGGCTCGTCAGACCCAGTAGTACTACCCAAGTTTCCCCGCTATTCAATATTAACAATTCGAAAGTGTGAGGACTTTTCCATGATAAACACTATATTAATATTATACACAACTTAAATATTTAAAGCGTTTGTAAATTACCAGTATGCTATCTCGCCCAAAAGAGATAAAGTAAACAGTGGGGCATGAACTCACCTGATATGCGTACAACTACTTAGGGTTTACTTTGGAGGAAGAAGTGAACATACAACCTTAAGAGGTTACCTAGATCATGTAAGTACATAAGTACATGTAAACAGAGAACATGTGGAACCCTAAGCACACTACAACCAAAGACTCAAGGTTTCAGAAAACAGACATGTTTGACTCAGTTGACCCGTTTGACCCGTTGGTGACATCATGAGTTACAATTCAACTAAGCAAACGTGAACATATAACATACATGGTTAACATTCAACTGAATCACATGAGGTGCTACATAACCCAATGCATAACTTAGATCATCATACCACTAAATATCATACAAGTCATGCGAATCTAAAACATTAACATGTCCATAAGTTATAACATAACTAACACGCCACACAAAGATCAAATCACGCACTACATGCCATGTGAAGCCACTCACGACTTCACATCCTAAACCCTGCCAATCCTACTAAGTAGGGGCCTCAGATTCGCACGCGTGTATGATGATCACAATCATATTCATTAACCATGTTCATTGCATTCAACATACACCACAATAATTAATTTCCAGTCCCAAACATGATGTCTTAATTAGTAATCAACCATCAACATCATACATGATCATCAAAGTCCATACATCACCCATGATTATTCAAGCATTCCATACAACTAAATTAACATATTCTATCACATTATAAATCATCCATGAACGTACTAACATGCTCCTAATATCCCAAACATGCTCAAACCATCATCTTTAAAATTTTGTGCAAATAAAGTTTCCCTTTTAGGAAAGTACATTCCAAAATCTATCAAACACCCAACGTATTCATGAATTCATTAATAATACACCAATTCAAGTTCATATCAACATCTAAGCATGATGAACAATACCCAATCATCATAATCCATCAATCATCATGAACAGAAGTTTCCACTTTTGGCAAGGTATGAACTAGACTACATCATACATAGATTTCTTGCACCAAAATCATTATCTAATACTCATGAACTATTATCAAGCACATTACATCACCAACCCTTTGCAATTCATTAACATTCAACATTAAAAGTTTTCTACTTTTGGCAAACTATGAACTACAACTTCCATTCCAAGGTTTCTAGCATTCATATCATCAATCTATCATACATACATCATCATAAACCCTTCAACAACATCAATCCATCATCAAATCATCATATCATGAAAATAAAGTTACTATTATTAGTAACTATGAACACAACCTTCAATTCATCAATTTCTTGCAAGATCAATGTAATTTAGCATTCATACAACCTACTAACCATCATACATTCATAATACAATCATCAATCTCACATAATCACATGAATGTCGAATTAGGGTTTATCTTGAATTAAAGTTCATGATCAATTCATCAAAAACGTATCATTCTTGCATAATCAACGTTAAACAACATGTATACTATCTAACTAACATACTAAAATCAACAAATAACCAATAATTCAACATCATCATCACCCAATCGAACCTAGGGCTTCGGCCAACTTGCAAATCCCACAAAAAACATCAAAACTAACCTTAATTCTTGCAAAGGAACACGATTTGATGTTGCTAACTTGTTGTATGGCCTGAAATCGAACCAAAATCGCAGCAAACACCTTGTTCTTGGCTGATTTCAAAGTGGACAGGGGTAGAGGATGGGGGTCGCGGCCGATGGGGGTTCTAGGGTTGGGTTTTTTTGTTTTAATTAACTTAATTATCCATAATTACCCTTTTAACCCTTATAATTTGTATTTTATAAAGTTTAAACTTTTAAACTCTTTGTAAAGTGTTTTTAACTTAATAATATAAACATATAAACCAATGATAACAATTATATATTTTATCTTTATAAAAACACAAGACATACAAATTAATACGCACGTTTCCACGTTACGCGATTAATTTCCTAATTAGTATTTAAAACACGCAAACATATAAGCATAATGCAATAATCATAATTTTTATTAGATTATTATTAGTTTGTCATTATTAATTATTTTAAAGTCACCAACGTTAAACGACAACTAGTGTGTTCTTACGACACGTGCATGCAAGACTTAACGGAACTAACGGAGTTTGGTAACGGAAAATTACCGGATGTCACATACGTAGCTATATTCGCCTTCATGTTAGGCCACCAGTAGTGCGCCTTTAGGTCATGGTACATCTTGTCGGATCCAGGATGTATAGAATACTTAGATTTGTGTGCCTCACTCATAACTAAATTCCTTAGATTTCCATAGATAGGCACCCAAAGTCTATCCATGAAGTATCAAATTCCATCCTCTTTCACCACTAGTTGTTTATCCATTCCCCTTAACGACTCAGAACCAACATTTTCCGCTTTTAAGGCTTCTATCTATGCCTCCTTAACTTGTTCAGGCAGTTGAGTACTGATAGTAAGCTGTAAAGCTCGCACCCGCTGGGTTTAGCTGTTTCTTTCCGGCTTAAGGCATCAGCAACCACATTCGCCTTTCCCGGATGATACTTGATAGCGCAATCATAATCGTTTAGTAGCTCCACCCAACGTTGCTGCCTCATATTCAACTCCTTTTGCTCGAAGATATGTTGAAGACTCTTGTGATCGGTGTAAATAGTGCACTTGGTACCGTACAAGTAATGTCTCCAAATCTTTAAGGCAAAAACCACTCCTTGAATGGATGCATCAAGACACAACCCAATCCTTGAATGGATGCATCACAATACACCATGAAATCATTCGTTCCCTCTGGTAGTGCCAATATCGGTGCACTGCAGAGTTTCTGTTTAAACGATTGAAAAGCCGATTCTTGACTCTCACCCCATTTGTATGTCGTTCCTTTGTGAGTCAAGGCTGTGAGAGGTTGTGCGATCTTAGAGAATCCCTCTATAAATCGTTGGTAATATCCTGCTAATCCCAGAAATTGCCTTATCTCGCTGGGCGTTTTGGGTATAGTCCAATTCTTTATCGCCTCAATCTTAGCAGGATCAACATGTATCCCTTTCTCATTAACAATATGACATAGAAGTTGCACTTCTCGTATCCAAAAGTCACACTTAGAGAATTTGGCATACAACTGCTCATTCTTCAATAGTTTTAAGATCATTCGTAAGTGCTCTTCATGATCCTCCTTGGTCCTATCAGTATATTATCGATAAACACAATGACGAACTTATCGAGATAGGGTTTGCACACACGGTTCATGAGGTCCATGAACATAGCAGGTGCATTAGTCAACCCAAAAGGCATGACCAAGAACTCATAATGACCATAACGAGTACGAAACGCAGTTTTGGGAATGTCTTCTTCTGGGACTGTAAGTTGATGATAGCCGGATCTCAAGTCAATCTTCAAATAATAGCTTGATCCCTGAAGCTGATCAAACAAGTCATCGATACGAGGTAAAGGGTATCGGTTCTTGACTGTTACTTTGTTTAACTCCCTATAATCGATGCACATCTGGAATGTGCCATCCTTCTTCTTAACAAAAAGGACAGGGGCTCCCCAAGGTGATATGCTAGGTCAAATAAAGCCCTTATCTAAAAGCTCCTGAAGTTGTGATGACAGTTCTTGTAGTTCGTTCGGTGCTAATCGATAAGGTGCTCTAGCAATCGGGGCTACGCCGGGAGTCAACTCGATTTGGAATTCCACTTTGCGGTGAGGTGGTAGTCCAGGAAGATCCTCTGGAAACACCTCAGGATAGTCACACACTACGGGAATGTCCTCCATTCTTCTTTCTTACGCTTTCTTATCGGTGACGAGTGCTAGAATAGCCAAACGACCTTTTCGCAACAACTTTTGGGCTTTCATGTATGAGATGATGCCTATCACCGCACCACTCCTATCACCTCTGACTGTAAGGATTTCGTCACCAACCGGAATCCGTATGATTTTCTCATGACATATGACTTCCGCTTGCTTGCTAGAGAGCCAATCCATGCCTATCACTACATCAAAACTCCCCAGCGTAACAGGCATAAGATCTATAGCGAAAGTATGACCGGCAAGCTCTATCTTACAATCTCTAAGGATATGCGTTACATGGATCTGTTTACCATTGGCCAATTCTACGGTGTATTTAGATTCTAAGGCGGAGGGTATATCACTTAAAAGACTACAGAACTTTAAGGACACGAAGCTCCTATCGGCTCCAGTATCGAATAGTACCGTAGCAAAACAACCATTAACAGAAAACCTACCAGTAACAGTTGTGGGGTTATTTAGAGCCTCACCTGAGCCAATGACGAAGGCTCTCCCTTTGGCTCCATCTTTGTTGCTGCCATTACCAGTACCATTGCCACCATTGTTATTGTTACCGTGGTTGTTGTGGCCATTGCCGTTATTGCCATTACCATTCTTCCGCAGTTGTGGGCAGTTTCTCCTGTAATGCCCTTCCTTCCCACATCTAAAACAACCTTTGGGAGTCTCTTGAGGTTTTTGTGGCTTCCTTAACAGTTCACCATGACAATCCTTAGCAGCGTGTCCAATCTTACCATAGCGTTGACACTTGAAATTATCACACCTTCCCACATGATGGTAATTACACCGAGTGCACTTCGGATGTTTACCACCATAACCACTGGGTCCTTGATTATTTGAAGCCGTCTGGTTGAAGTTACGGTTATAACCAAACCTCTGTTGCTGCTGAACTGGCTGTTGTTGTTGTTGTTGAGATTGGGGTTGACCGCTGGATGATGATGATTTGTTGTTGTTGGAACTATCCCACTTCCTCTTGTTGTCGGACACGCTCGCCACAACGCCCCGCTTAGGTAGGCGTCCTTGCTTCACTGCTTGATCAGTTAGCTTATGAGCTAACTGGATGGCTTGCTGAATCGTGGTCGGGTTAGAAGCAGTCACCATGCTTTGAATTTCGGGTACTAATCCACGTATGTAATGCTTAACCCTCTTGTGCATTTCGTTCACCATCTCCGCGCATAGGGTGGCTAGTTCATGGGTTCGGGTGGTGTAGGCCTCGATTTCCGAGCCCTGCATCTTAAGTTGCCAGAACTCCATCTCCAGCTTTTGTACTTCATTTCGAGGACAGTACTCCTTAGTCGTCCTCTCCTTGAATTTAGTCCAGGGAAGCTCATTTGCCATCGCTTGTCCTAGCATCTGGACTTGCGCGTTCCAGCGGGATAGAGCGGCACCTTCCAGAGTCCCGGTGGCATATTTCACCTGATTAACAGGTGGGCAGTTGCATTTGGAGAAAACAGACTCTGTCTTCTCAAGCCATCGTACTAGTCCTACAGCCCCTTCAGTACCACTCTAGGTGTGTGGTTTACAGTCCATAAAGTACTTATAGGTCCACACCGGTGGTCCTGCTTTAACACAACAAACATTGATTAGACATCCTATATGGTTACTTAGATATTTGGTTTAACTTTCTATCATTGTTTACCTGCTGGCTGTCCCATCTGGGCAGCAGCCACCGCTGCCTGAACATGCTCGTTTATCAGGGCAGCTAATTCAGCAGGGGTCATGTTTACAGCACCACCGCCATGGTCTCCGGCGCCACGTCCACGTCCGCGCCCACCCCACGTCCATGTCCACGTCCACGGGCGTCCATTTTTTCACTTTTACATTCACAAATACAATAATGAGTAACATCAAACACATTTATCTCATTGAAGTACAGTAAACAGTAAGAAATAATGAATCATCACAACCACAACATTCATAACAAAAATGATAACCAAGATAAATAAATTGTAAATAAGTCACAATGTATCCACCAATGTCATAATTTAAGTTTGTCGTTAGGGTGGGGAAACAACCCTTCCCACATAGGTTTCAAAAGAGAGAAAACACTACATAGTCCAAGTCATATATAAAGGAAATCAATTGACGACATCCGACCATCGCTGTCATCTTCTGCCTCCACCGGTTCCTCCTCCCCGGGCTCCTCCTCGGGATCCTCATCCCCAGGGTCCTCTGCAGGAGCAGGAGCTATGGCAATCTGAAGCTCTGCCAATTGGGCTTCTAAGGTAGCAATTCTAATATCAGCTACTGCATCCCGCTGTTCATGAGCAGCCACGCATCCTCTAAGTGCTATAATACCATCTTCCATGTGGTGACACCCGTTTAGGGTCTTCCCGTGTTGCTCCTCGAGTTCATCCACTTGATGTCATAGTTTGTACACCTCGTGCTGTAGTGTACAAACATCACTCGTGAGTCGCCTGACTCGTTGCTGCTCAGTATCCAGTGCTGCCACCAGTGCAGCAATCAGTTGCTCATTGGACTACACCGTCCGCGGAAGTGAAGCCATTGGCTGATCAGCGTTGCTCCTAGTCATGGGCCTCGGAACAGGTACACGCTCCCTATACATTATGTGATTAACGAACTTGGGGTAGAAAATCCAGTCTCGTGGGGGGTCACGCTTCATCAATGCAAAAGGTTGATCCCAATCAATCTCCCCTCGAGCATAAGCTAGACGGGGCCAGTCGGGTCCATTGTCGGGTACAGGTGCGGGAGGTGGGGACTCAGATTGTGTAGGTGATGCAGGTCGCTTACGCGGAGTTCTCGATGACGATGCCATGCTGCAGAGAGTGTGATGTGTATGCCAATGAGTATATAGTAGAGGAAAATAAGGCACACGTAACTAACTAACTGTGTGCGGTTATAGTCTAGTGTGTATGCAACCTAGTTCCCTATAACCAAAGGCTCTGATACCAATCTGTCACACCCTCAAAATCCACGTGCGGAGTTTTACCGCGAGGCGTGTGAACAAACCAGGATCACAGTCAATAGTTACTCAGAACGACCCAAATGAGCAAACATTAATAAATAGAAACCAACAAAGATGTCTTTAAAACAGAGTCTTAATATGCATGATGAACCTGTTAGGACCTGGTATTTGAACGAAATACCTAGTAATTAGCGTGTAAACCAGATCAAATAGTGCGGAATCCTATTTGATTGGCGATCCAATCAGTGAGAACACACGAAGAATCAATCAAGAATTGAATCTAACGTTAGAAGTCGATTAGGAATCGATCTAATGTGTTCTGTGAACTTGGAGAACGATTTGGGAGGCTTCTGGACGGCTAGGGTACGTCTGGAGTCGTAATGGTATGAATGCTTACGTTTTTCCACGAATTGGGTCTATTTATAGGTTAGTATTGTTCAATCATGCGGCTGGACCATAAGTATGGTTCAGTCGTGCGATTGAACCATGAGGTTGATTCATCCGCACGAGTGAGTATTCAGTCGTGCGACTGAGCCCATCTTATGTGTCAATCATATGACTGATCCAGTCTCCTGGTTCAGTCGTGCGACTGAGTCAATCGTATGAAGTTATTCATGCGTGTGGTCCATTCGCATGGGCCATTCGCATGAGAACTTCATTTAGTTAAGTTTGAATGTTTTAATTAATATAACATAATGTGTAACCATTCAAACAATCATAAACCCAATTAATCAACTCAATAACAACTCATTAATGAAATGTTAGACATTACAAATCACAAACAATCCATATCATTTCATTAATCAATTCATATTACATCATAGTCAGACAAACAAGATCTATTACATTACAAATCATGATCTAGGGATATACATGCATCAACAAACTCCCCCTTGGACCTAGATCTCTCTAATCTCTTGTCTTCTGCATAACCTCCTTGTATTTCTTGTACTTCTCCTCTTTTGTGACTCCCGCGTGAATTTCAAACGCGAAGCAGAGTCGTATAACGTTTTGGAACTGGAGGGCTTGTACAATATCTTGCGTGTCATAGAACAGTGGCCACTTGTATAATGTATAGACATCATTAGCCGACAAGTTGGTAAGCCACATCGGGTCGAATACCCTGATCGTATCCATTTGTCCCTCTTTGCTTAGGACTATGACCGCTTCAGCTGTTCTCCAATCATAGTACCACCACTTAAAGTGTGGAGTGAATTCCTGTGGCATTTCCCTGAGTGGGATTCTTGACATTGTGCGCGAAGGACTCCACTTCAACACTATCTTGGGTTTGCCAGTAATGGCATCAACCTCAGACCTTCTTATGTACCTAGTCGGCTGTTGGGGTCTGAAGTTAACCCATCTGGTGTGGTACTCCTTCTTAAGGGCAGCCTCGAACCAGCCTGACATCTTCCTCGGGTCAGCATACAAAAGCTTTAGCTTAGCCAGCTGGTTGAGCTCAAAACCTGGTAGAGTCTTTAGATCATGTGGGAATCTGAAGTACTCTATGCCCTGTTCTCTCTTAACTGCATAAGCATTAAGATCATCAAAATACGCCCATGCTATAATCCTGCCAGACACCTTGTGGTGTTTCTTGACTCTGTAGAGCTTGGTGTAGGCATCTTTCTTCGGTGCAGCACGTTGGGCTCTAACTTCTTCAAAACATGCAGCCCACTCAGCCTTTCGAATGTCAACATCATCATTTGAGGCTTGGGCTGTTCCTTCTGCTTTCTCAGTTTCCTGCTCCATCTTGTTCAACACCTCAAAAGTATCACTGACGAGGGACTCACCCAGATTGGGGACCACATTACCCTCATTGTCAGCGTACTGAGGGTACTACTCTGTGGTGATATCTTCGACTCGACTTCATCAACATCGTTGAGCTCTTCATCACTAGTCGAATCGCATGTTGAAGCATCTTTAACTATTTCATCCGGATTGAGCTTGAAAATCTCTGCGAGTTACTCGTTAGATAGGTCATGAATTATTTCCCCTTCTTCAGGGGTATAACTCACAGACCTTCTTACGATCCCTTGCAGATCAAGAATCATGGTTAGTTGAGTCTTGACCTGTTGAAGGGGAGCAACATCAAACTCATCTCTTTGATAATTTGGATCTGTTTGATTTAAACATTCATCACTAAATCAATTAAGTAATATACATTAACTTAATATATAAACATTCAATCCATTGTTTTCAGTACATGATTCAAACACAAAAATAAATAAATACATAAACGTCTAGTCTTTACTTTTATCTTGAATCATAGTCTCATCACTCGGAGGAGCAGAGGTGGTAGCTGACTGGTCCTGTCTGTTCTTCGACCTCCTCTCTTGACCTGAAGCAGAGGCCGATGCAGCCGCATCCCCTCCTTCTGCTTCATCATCATCGTCCTTCCCCTCTGTCCTCTCTCCGTCTGTTTCCTCCTCATCCTCTGTATCATCCTCTTCATCTTCATCATCATCTTCATCATCATCATCACCATCATCTCCATCATCTCCATCCCCTTCCTTGATCTTTAAGGGCTCATCCTTTGATCCCTTGAGCCGCAGCATGATGGTCTTGTTGGTGGTCTCCAACTCCTCTATCCGTTTAGCTGATTGGGCATGCTGCTCCTGGAGTTGGGACATCTCTACACGCTGTGCATCCATCAGCTGAGCCTGCTGCTCTATAACACGAGCCTGTTCTGCCATCTGGTGAGATTGGGCAGCAGTCAGGTCGGTAAGCTGTCGGATCTGTGCAGCTTTCTCCTCATCGACAGCTAGTAAGCGCATCACCATCCGGTTGAGCGCTGACAGCTGTTCCTCTACCCTGATTGGAGGTAAAGGTGATCCATATGTGTGTGAGGACTGGGCTGACGGTCCTGCATGGTGTGAGGTGGTGGTGGTGGTGGCTGTAGTGAAGATGGGTCGGTAAAATGGTGGAGGTGATGTGGGTGTAAATGGTATGGTGGTGGATGGGATATGTACTGTAGTGGTAGGTATGGTGGTGGCTGTGGTAGCTGTGGTGGATGTGGTGGCTGTGGTAGCTGTGGTGGTGGATGGTATAGCTGTGGAGGTGGTAGTGGTGGCTGTGGTGGTGGATGTAGAGGCTACGGTAGTAACGAAGGTCAACCGACGCTTCTTCTTCTTCATACCATGGGGCTGAGCCTTCCTCTTCCTCCTCGTCCCTGTGGAGGTGGATGCTCCCCCTACAACTCAGCCTGCTGAACCCGGAGCATAACTCGGGTCAGTCTCAGTCTCTCTGGAGTCTCTCGGGTGTTCACCAACCACCTGTAGCCCATGTTCTGTGGGAACAACCTTGCTTCCCACAGTTCGCATGAGGGGCTCCTCATCAGACTCCTCCTCCTCCTCATCACCAAGAACAAAATCCTGATGAAATCCGGCTGTCTCAGTAACATCTCCAGCTGGGGCAGACACTGGGGGTATAACATCTGACACTGTGCCTCTCGGTGGAGCAGGCATATCGTCCCCAGCGTCTCCACTATCATCATCATCCGAGTCAATCTCTGGAAGTAGCAGCCTCTCATCATCAGAGTCACTGTCCTCATGACGCCATTTGCGTCTGCCTGGTGCTACATACCTCTCGTTGGCCAGGTGGCCAATCAATCTCTTAACTTGGGGCTTCACCTGCTTCCCCCGATAAACCCTCATCCGACCCAGAGTCGTATCATCCATGATCTCCAGTGCCACTGCATCATGACTCTCTTTGGGCAGATGTGGTAGCTTCTCGTTGAAGATGAGCTGTAAAAACCTGGGGTACATACAAAACCCCTCCTTTCCCTTTGCCTCCAAGTTCTCCACCAGATAGGAGAATATCATGCTAGAAAAGCTGAAGGGGTGGTTCAGCACCAGTGCCACGTAGGCATTTTGGATCTGGTCTGAGAGGTCGTCGAACCCACCCCTCCTCAAAAAGCTACAAGCCTAAAGAGGAGACTACCACAGCAAAGATAGAAAAGACAGAATCACCAGAACCAGAGACTTCTGATGCTGCGTTGATGGCTAACTCTTTTGAACCAACTCAGGTAAGTACCACTGACCAAATGTTTGATAATCATGCTTGTTCTGATTGTGATACATTTAGAAATAGCATAGATGAGAAATTTGTTAGGTTATTAGATCATAATGATAACTTAGTAAAAGATTTGCAACTGTGCACTGAGGCTAATAGAGTAGTAAAACAAAATGAGCATAGTTACAAAGAAAAGATAGACCTTTTGACTAAACAGCTTAGGGAAACCGAAGTAGTTGCATTTAACCAAGCTAATGACATTAGGTACTATCTAAACTCCCTAGAAGACACTAAGAAACAAAAGGCAGTTCTAGAAGTAGAAGTAAACTCATTAAAACAGAAACTGCACAGTTGGACAAGTTCATCACACATAGTCCAACACTTAGTGAGAGAAAGAAACAACGGGGAGGGTTTGGGTTATAAAGTGGTTCCACCACCACCTGAGACCTTGATGAATACTAAGACCAGACCAATAAATAATAACCCCATCAAGGATCATGTGGTGTCTACTCCTCTTGTTAGTGATCCAGATTCCTCATGTTCATCTATTGAATCTGGAAACAAACAAAAGGAGGCCACTTCAAAGGCAAAGGGTAAAATGCCTTGTGTTAATCTGGAAAAGGAATTTGAAAAGGTTAACTTAAAGTCAGGGTCAAACAGAGTCAAATCAGAACCTAAAAAGACTTCTAATGTTAATCTTTCACATGTTTCAAGTCAAAAACCAGTTAACCAAAAGGAAAAAGATGTTAAGAATGTTAGAACAATTAACTTTGTTAAACCAGAGAAAACATCAAAAGAACAAGAGTCAAAACCTAAATTGAGTGATGTTACTAGAGTGTCACACACGTCTCCTCAAAGAAAGTTTAATCATAAAGTTGATAGCAGGTCGTGCTACAACTGTGGAGAGTGTGGACACATTGCTTCCTATTGTCCTTATTATCAGACACCTAGGAAGAAGATTGAACTTCAGGACTCAAAACCTAGGTCTTCTAAGAGGAGTTCTTTAACTCCACCTAGAAGAACTAGTGAACCTAAAGTTCAACCTGTTAGCCAGTCGACTGTTTATCACAAACAGGCATTGCACAAATCTGGCTTATGGAAAGAGAAGTCATCCTCTTTGTCTGATAATGATGACAAGCAGGAACCTGAGCTACCCTCACCCTCTAAGGGTCAATGGGTTGAATTCATGATGTGTGATGCCTCTGGGAAACCCAAGCCAGTAAAGGCTTGGGTTCCTAACCTAAACTAATCCTTTACTTTGTATGTGCACGGTGTTCGCTACAGTGCTGAAACTAACACGTGGATTGTAGACAGCGGAGCATCCAGGCACATGACAGGAAACAGGGCTCTCTTATCAAACGTCAAGCAAATAAAAGGAGGGCATGTTTCGTTTGCTGGAAACAAGGGAGGCATATCACAGCTCAGGGAGAAGTGGGAAATCAGAAAGTTAAGTTTGATAAGGTGAACTACGTTCAACAACTTCAGAATAACTTACTTTCTGTTTCCCAAATCTGTGATAAGGGATTTAAGGTTATCTTCGACAACAAGAAGTGTTACGTGCTGAAGAAAGACTACGTGATCCCAGAGGACCAAGTTCTGATGACTGCTTCAAGATATAAAGACCTTTATGTTTTGGATCTGTCAACAGCTTCTACAACGGATCATGAGGTTCAGTGCTTTCTATCTAAAGCTACTGAGAAGGATTCCATCTCCTGGCATAGGAGAATGGGACACATTAGTCAAAGGAAGATGAATCACTTGATTCAGAGGGATCTTGTGAGAGGAGTTAATGTCAAGAACTTCCAGCTTCCTGATTTTTGTGTAGCTTGCAAGAAAGGAAAACAGACGAAGAAGTCTCATAAGGAAAAGAAAGTTCATTCAATAGAACTTCCTTTTGAACTTCTTCACATGGATCTGTTTGGTCCAGTCAGTACAAAGAGCATTGCAGGCGACTTGTACTGTTTTGTGGTTACTGATGACTACTCAAGGTTCTCTTGGGTAATGTTTCTGAAGTCCAAATAAGAAACATTTGAGTCATTCAAGGAGTTGGTAACCACACTGGAATCTCTCTACAAGCTGAAAGTGAGACAAGTACGCTCAGACAACGGGACGGAGTTCAAGAACCAGTGGATGGAGGCTTACTGCAAGGAAAAGGGAATTGTGCATCAATTCACTTCTTCCTACACGCCTCAGATGAATGGCGTTGCTGAGAGTAAGAACAGAAGCTTGATAGAGACAGCACGGACTATGCTGGCAGACTCGAAACTGCTTATCCAATTCTGGAATGAGGCAGTGGCAAATGCATGTTATACACAGAATCTAGTTCTGATTGTCAAGCGCCACGTAAAGACATGTTACAAGCTACTACAAAGACGCAAACCGAATTTGGAGTATCTCGAACCATCTGGCGCCCCGTGCACACTTCTGAAGAAGACAGAAGAAGGTATATTTAGCGAGAAGGCTGATGAAGGAATCTTCCTAGGATACAACATACCGAACAAGCGAGTTTACAACAACTCAACGGGTCTAGTAGAAGTGTGGTGTAATGTTGACGTTTAGAGATATACCACACCACCTACTGGCAAAGGACCCGCCTACTTTTTCGACTATGATGGATTCTTCAAGTCCTCCAACATCCCTATCTCTCCTTCGTATGATGAGTTAGCTACTAGAATGATGTATGATATCTTGAATACACCATCTAGCTCACAGGGAGAATCATCTACTCAGTCAGGGGGAGTAGTCGACGACAGTGACTCCTCCTCTGAAGATGAAGCTGAAGAAGATGACCAGAACAGTCAGGAGGAACAGGTTCCAGTTCCTGAAAGTCCACAAGCATCTACCACTGATGGACCTTCGACTTCGGAACCTCAAACTCCAACTACCTCAGATGCAGAACCAAATGTTCATAATCTTGGCTCTGAGGTAGCTGTTCCTACTACTCCAGGATCAGGACTAAACGTCTATCATCCCCTAGACAATGTCATTGGGGATGTCAGATCAGGAGTACAAACCCGAAATCAGCTATACTCAGCTGATTACGCCTCGGTTATGGAGAAGGGTTACATTCATGATGGTGCTTATCGGTGTTTTGTCTCGCAGTTTGAGCCAAAATACGTCAATGATGCACTAAATGATGAGGCGTGGGTGAGTGCCATGCAAGAAGAACTTCTTCAGTTCAAGAAATTAGGTGTATGGACTCTGGTTGATAGACCTAAAGGTGCTAAGGTCATTGGCACCAAATGGGTCTTGAAATGCAAGAAGGATGACCAAGGGGTCATTATCAGGAACAAGGCTCGATTGGTGGTTCAAGGATTTCGCCAAGTCGAGGGAATTGACTACAATGAAGTGTTTGCACCCGTGGCTAGGATGGAAGCCATCCGTATCTTCCTTGCCTATGCCTCGTACATGAAGATTAAAGTCTACCAACTAGATGTGAAGAGTGCATTCCTTCATGGAGAAATCAGAGAAACAGTCTATGTCAGTCAACCCGAGGGACTTGAAGATCCTTATCATCGGGATAGAGTTTACAAACTCGACAAGGCTTTATACGGCTTCATCAAGCTCCAAGAGCCTGGTATGAGAAACTCTCGACTCATCTTGTGAACAACGGCTTTCGCAGGGGAGTCATTGACTGCACGCTATTCATCAAAGAAAAAGATGGCGACCTACTG
Organism: Flaveria ramosissima; assembly: GCA_025215565.1. NCBI lineage: Eukaryota > Viridiplantae > Streptophyta > Magnoliopsida > Asterales > Asteraceae > Flaveria > Flaveria ramosissima. The sequence goes on from CM046030.1 coordinate 43,473,876, forward strand.
CTCGTACAGATCTATGTTGATGACATAATCTTCGGTTCAAAGAACGAAGAGTTATGCAAAGAGTTTGAAGTAGTTATGAAAGAAAGAGTTTGAGATGAGTGCTATGGGGGAGATGAAGTTCTTTCTCAGGGTTAAAGGTGGAGTCAGACACCATGGGATCTTTCTACATCAGACCAAGATGTAGAGACATTCTCAGTCTTGCATGGAGATGCTGCTGCTGGGACTCCACTGGCTACGAATCACGATATAGCACCTGATGAAAATGGAGATCTTGTAGATGCCACGATGTACGCAAGAGATGATTGGATCCCTCATGTATCTCACTCCTCAAGACCTGATATCATGTATGCTACATGTTTATGTTCTGAGATCAGGCTAAACCTAAGGTCAACCATCGGGAGCGGGTCAAGAGGATTTTTGTTATCTGAAGGGTACACCCACACATGGGTGTGGTATCCTCATGACGATGACTTTGAGCTTAACGCGTATAGTGACTCGGATTACGGGGGCTGCAAGATGAACTACAAGTCTACATCAGCAGGGTCAATTCTTTGGGAGAAGATTAGTTACCTGGCAGTGTAAGAAGAAGACATCGGTTGCATTGTCAACCTGTGAAGCCGAATACGTTGCTGCTGGCAAGTTGCGGTTCACAAATCATCTGGATTCAACAGCAAATGCGGGATTTACGGTTTAAAGTTCTCTTCTACTCCTATTTTTGTTGAGACTCTACTGCAATGCAGTAACTAAAAATCCGGTCCAACATCCAAAGACCAAACATATCGGTATAAATACCATTCATAAGAGAGATTGTTTTGAAAAGAACTTAATTGATGTGGTAAAAAAAAATACTGATTTTCAACGCGCTGACCTCTATACTAAAGCCTTTGATAAACCACGTTTTCAATATTTGCTAGAGGTCAACGGCGTTAAAAGAAAAGTGACGTTATTCCTGATGATGATCATGTGTAGTCCGATGAGTTCAGTAAATTTTTTCTTTTTATTTTATTGTTATTTGTTTTATTTTAGTCTGTTAATTTAAACTCATGTTATTTTGCTGTTTATTAAAATCCTAAAATAATTAACCAGTTATGATTTTAGTATTTTAGGGGGATAACATTAAAAAAACGAGGGAGAAGGAGTGGATAGCTGATATAAGGTAGATCGTATCTATGATACCGATTCAAACCCTTTGGAAAATGATAGTACACAGGAACAAATCAAGAGGGACTTTAAAAATTTAATTTAGAAAAGATGCAAAAATTCAAAGTATAAGTCTGTGTAGTCTAAGCAATATAAAAGGGAAGATGATAGAAAAACTTGGCAACTACTAAGTAAACACAACGAGAGTAGACCTAGAGGTTGCTAGACCACAAATGATATGTCGGTAGATTCAACACAATAGATGATTAGACCTGACTGGTGATCTCAAGATCAAACTAAGTTGTTCAACTGACTGTGGGCTTCCATCTTATCACTGGTTAAACAACAATCAACAATATTCCAATAAGGGGTAATGAGCATGTAAACGCCACGCATGTGTGCGGATGACCATAAATAGAGCAAAGCAAGAAAAAAATGAAAGACAAATGCTATCAAGCTAATGACTTATGTTGTTGGTGCATTTTGTGCAAAATAAAATTAAGCTGCTCTAACAAGGAGATAGGTTGTGTGCCTCTCTGCTGTGCGATGGCACTGACCTGAGGATAAGCATAACCTAGATATTCTAGAATTCATTGTTGTTTGCCGCCTCTCTGCTGTGCGATGGCACTGACCTGAGGACTGGCTTCTCTTTGAAAGCTCTAAGAATAGTCTCTTCTTGTAATAATACCCGTAGACCGCTCAAAAGATCCTGAGGAATGTTGATTACCATATAAGTGTGGGATCCACAAATGTTAGTTGAAATAATTAAACCTAAAACTATCACCAGTCTGTGTCAAAAGTCTGTGTATGGATTTAAGTGGACAAACATATTGACAATCATTGTGGCTGCAACTCTTGAAAGTTCAAATCAATGTGGTAATCTAATAGTTCCAGTATGATTTCCTAAACTTGCTAACGACTCAGGATGAAAACCAAGAATTGAGCATCAAAAGATTTTGATAACAAGTCCCAAATGATTTAACTTGCCTGTATGATTCCAAAATTGAATTGGTCCAGGTGTGGTCAATCTGAGTTGAAGCTGTCTATTCCGGAACCAAATCCCGTAGATGTCTATCTTAGGATTTATCTCTCACAAAAAGCCAAAAACAAGTTTAATTTTTTGTACTTTAGTTTATTTTTCTAATTTATTTAGTCATTTTAGTTAGTTTGTTTGTCGGACTACATTATGAAAATCAGTATGGGATAAATTCACTAAAAGGGTCATGTCTGAGATGACCACATGAGTTTTCAAAGTTTAAAATAGTCACGTCTGAGGTGACAAAGTGTTTAAAAGAGCCACGTCTGAGGTGACTAAATTGTTTAAAAGGATCACGTCTGAGGTGATCAAAAAGTTTTCAAGTTAAAATGGTCATGTCTGAGATGATCAAATGCTCATAATGTTAATTTCAAAAGTTAAAAGGGTTTTAAAAATAAAATATTCAAAATGGCAGAAAATTCACTAAGTGTGACCCATTCGCACGATTGGACCATGAGTATGGACCAACCATGCGAATGGCTCCCATTCGCACGACTGGACATGAGATTGAGCCATTCACCCGAATGGCTTATCAGAATGACCCATTCGACCGAATGGAAGGGGACGAATGAGTCAGTCGACCGACTGAGACTCAGTCGGTCAACTGAAGATGCGAATGAAAGGGTACGAATGAGTCAGTCGACCGACTGAACCTCAGTCGGCCAACTGCATGCGACTGATTGGGCCAATCGCACGATTGAGCCTCAGTCGCCCGAATGAACTGAGCGAATGAGGCCAGTCGGCCGATTGAGCTCAGATTCAGTATTTAAAGGGCCACAGTCGATCGCATTTTACTAACACTCCCAATCGCTCCCAAATCGCACTTCTTCCCGTTACTCTGCCAAAATTTCTCTAGACCTTGTTTTCACATTGCTGTTGATCTTCTGACGTTCGTTGACTTATATACAGGTAGATGGCATTGATATCGCACCGAAAACAGAAGGAATGGAACCCTAATTTGGTGATATTTGAATGAAAACAAGAAATGGACTATAAATGACCTAATAACCAACCTAAACTATGCAAAATGTTAAAATTAAGTTTAATAGGTTATTAGTGACTAAATGGCGAGTCTATTGAACCGGTAACCCATGTTAAATCACTTGTTTTGGTCAAGATTCGAACAGCAGGCGACTGAACAGTGGGACAGGCGACTGGTCGTCCGGATGAACTCCAATCGCACGATTGAAACTTGCGATTGGGTCAATCGGCCGAATGAACCATGCGAATGAGCTCAGTCGGCCGACTGAACCAATCGCAGACTCAGTCAGCAGATTGAACTCAGTCGCATGTCTCATTCACCCGAATAAGCTCAGTCGCATGAAAGAACAACCGACTGACTTCAGTCGCATGATTCATTCGCACGAATGAATCAGAATGAATTTAAACATTGCACTTAGAACTGAATTTTGATGTATTATGTACTAATGATTCTGTGTCTTGTGTTTCAGGAAAATGGCTGATAGATGGTCCACTAATCCAAAGCACAACATATGTGCTCATTTGGATCATACTACTCAGAACGGAGCCGAGTTTACAGAGATTATAGCTTTCCTTAGACGGTCTCGGATACATAAGGCCATATCTACACCTTGCACGCCCTACAGGTCATTACACTAGGCATTCTGGGAGAATGCCTCAGTTGATCGCTCTCGTGAGCCGTATAGTATACGGAGCTCCATTCTGATCATGATATTGAGGTTACAGCCGCTGATATCCAGAGAGTTCTTGAGTTTGGAGATGATACGGATCACCCCACCAGATTACATCCACTGACTGTGAGAGGCTGCTTCCTCAGGATCAAGTACGCTAGGGACATAAACTCAGGTGTGCTCAACAAGAGCAACCTGTGCCCCCAGTACAAGTACTTGGCGCATGTGATCCTAAAGTGCATTGCTTCGAGGAGGGGTGGGTTCGATGACCTATCAGACCAGATTCAGAATGCCTACGTGGCACTGGTGCTGAACCACCCTTTCAGCTTTTCTAGTATGATCTTTTCTTATCTGGTGGAGAACTTGGAGGCTAAGGGGAAGGAAGGATTTTGTATGTACCCCAGGTTTCTTCAGCTCATCTTCAACGAGAAACTGCCACTTCTTCCCAAGGAGAGTCATAATGCAGTTGCTTTGGAGATTATGGATGACACGACTTTAGGTCGTATGAGGGTGTATAGGGGCAAGCAGGTAAAGCCCCAGGTGAAGAGGTTGATTGGCCATTTGGCCAACGAGAGATATATGGCGCCGGGGAGACGCAAATGGCGTCATGATGATAGTGATTCTGATGACGAGAGGCTACTGCTCCCAGAGCATGATTCTGATGATGACGACAGTGGGGACACTGGGGATGATATGCCTACTTCACCGAGAGGCACAGCTTCTGATGTTATACCTCCAGTGTCTGCCCCAGCTGGAGACGTAGCCGAGTCTGCTGGTTTCCATCAGGATTTTGTTCCTGGTGAGGAGGAAGAGGAGTCGGATGAGGAGCCCTTGACACGTACTGTGGGAAGCAAAGTTGTTCCCACAGAATATGGGCTAAGGGCGGTTGGTGAACGCCCAAGAGACTCAGGAGAGACAGCTACTGATCCGAGTTATGCACCGGAGTCAGCCAGCAGGGTTGTAGGGGGAGCATCCACCTCGACGGGAACGAGGAGGAAAAGGATGGCTCAGCCCCACGGGCAAAAGAAGAAGAAGCGACATTTGACCTTCGTTACCACCACAGCCACCACATCTACCACCACCACTACAACTTCCACAGCCACACCATCCACCACCATTACCACTTCCACAGCCACACCATCCACCACCACAGCCACCACAGCCACCACAGCTACCACAACCACCACCACACCTCCCACCACTGTACAGATTCCATCTACCACCATATCTTTCACTCCCACATCACCTCCACCATTTCACAGACCCAGCCCCATCTTCACTACAGCCACCACCACCACTACCCACCAAGCTGGACCCTCAGCCCATCCCTCTCATATTTATGGATCACCTCTACCTCCAATTGGGGTAGAGGAACAGCTGTCTGCGCTTAACCGGATGGTGATGCGCCTATTAGCTGCAGATGAGGAGAAGGCGGCTCAGATCAGCCAGCTTGCTAACCTGACTGCTGCACAGTCTCACCAGATTGCAGAGCAGGCTCGAGTTATTGAGGAGCAGGCCCAACATATGGCTGCTCAGAGCCATGAGATAGCCCAACTCCAAGCACATAGTGTCACATCAAACAAGAAGATAGAGGAGTTGGAGGAGGCGAAGAAGACGATCATGTTAAAGCTGAAAGGATCTAAGGAGGAGCCCCTGAAGATCAAAGAGGGAGACGGAGATGATGGTGATGATGATGATGAAGATGATAATGAGGATGAGACGGAGGAGGAGGAGGGAACTGAAGAAGAAAGGACAGAGGAGAAGGATGATGATGATGATGCAGAAGGAGGGGATGCAGCTGCATCGGCCTCTGCTTCGGGTCAAGAGAGGAGGTCCAAGAACAGACAAGACCAACCAGCTTCTTCCTCTGCTCCACCAAGTGACGAGACGATGATCCAGGACAAAAGTAAAGATTAGATGTTTATGTATTTAATTACTTTTGTATTTGAATCATGTATTGAAACCTATGTATTCAATGTTTAAATTAAGTTTAATGCATTTCTGTTTTGATTAATTACTAATGGTTGATATGTTGAATGTGTAAATCAAACAGATCCAAATTACCAAAGGGATGAGTTTGATGTTGCTCCCCTTCAGCAGGTCAAGACTCAGTTAACAATGATTCTTGATCTGCAAGGGATCGTAAGGAGGTCGGTGAGTTATACCCCTGAAGAAGGGGAAATAATTCACGACCTATCAAACGAGCAACTCGCAGAGATCTTCAAGCTCAATCCAGATGAGATAGTGAAGGATGCTCCGACATGCGACTCGACCAGTGACGAAGAGCTCAACGATGTTGATGAAATCGAGATTGAAGATGTCACTGCCGAGCACTACCCTCAGTATGCTGACAATGAGGGAAATGTGGTCCCCAATCTGGGTGAATCCCTTGTTAGTGATACTTTAGAGGTGTTAGACAAGATGGAGCAAGAATCAGAGAAAGTAGAGGAAACGGCCCAAGCCTCAAATGATGATGTCGATATCCGAAATGCTGAGTGGGCTGCGTGTTTTGAGGAAGTTAGAGCCCAACGCGCTGCACCTAAACAGGATGCCTACACCAAACTCTACAGAGTCAAGAAACATCATAAGGTGTCTGGCAGGATCATAGCATGGGCGTATTTTGAAGACCTTAACGTATATGCAGTTAAGAGAGAAAAGGGCATAGAGTACTTCAGATTCCCACATGATCTGAAGACTCTACCAGGTTTTGAGCTCAACCAGCTGGCCAGACTAAAGCTTTTGTATGCTGACCCGAGAAAGATGTCAGGCTGGTTCGAGGCTGCCCTAAAGAAGGAGTACCACACCAGGTGGGTTAACTTCAGACCCCAACAGCCTACAAGGTATATCAGAAGGCCTGAGGTTGATGCCATTACTGGAAAGCCGAAGATAGTGTTGAAGTGGAGTCCTCCGCACACAATGTCAAGAATCCCACTCAGGGAAATGCCACAGGACTTCACTCCACACTTTAAGTGGTGGTACTACGATTGGAGAACAGCAGAAGCGGTCATAGTCCTAAACAAAGAGGGCAAAATGGATACGATCAGGGTATTCGACCCAATGTGGCTTACCAACTTGTCAGCAAATGATGTCTACACGCTATACATATGGCCACTGTTCTATGATACACAAGATATTGTACAAGCCCTCCAGTTCCAAAATGTCATAAGACTCTGCTTCGCGTTTGAGATTCACGCGGGAGTCACAAAAGAGGACAAGTACAAGAAATATGAGGAGGTGATGCAGAAGACAAGACATTAGAGAGATCTAGGTCCAAAGGGGAGTTTGTTGATACATGTATGTCCCTAGATCATGATATGAAATGTAATAGATCTTGTTTATCTGATTCTGATGTAATTTGAAATGATTAATGAAATGATATTGAGTGTTTGTGATTTGTAATGTCTAATATTTCATTAATGAGTCGATATTGAATTGGTTAATTAGGTTTGTGATTGTTTTGAATGGTTACACTTAATGTTATATTAATTAATACACTCAAACTTAACATAATGAAGTTCTCATGCGAATGGCCCATGCGAATGGACCACACGCATGAATAACTTCATACGATTAACTCAGTCGCACGACTGAACCAGGAGACTGGATCAGTCGTATGATTGACACATAAGATTGGCTCAGTCGCACGACTGAACACTCAGTCATGCGGATGAATGAACCGCATGGTTCAATCGCACGACTGAACCATACTTATGGTCCAGTCGCCCGAATGAACAATACTAACCTATAAATACAACTCAATTCGTGGAAAAACGTAAGCATTCATTCTATTACGACTCCAGACGTACCCTAGCCGTCCAGAAGCCTCCCAATTCGTTCTCCAAGTTCACAGAACACATTAGATCGATCCTAATTCGATTCTTAATGTTAGATTCAATTCTTTATTGATTCTTCGTGTGTTCTCACTGATTGGATCGCCAATCAAATAGGATTCCGCACTATTTGATCTGGTTTACACGCTAATCACTCGGTATTTCGTTCAAATACCAGGTCCTAACATCCGTTACAGTGCTATCACAAACACCAAGATTGTTGATAGAGGGGCATCTAGGCACATGACCGGGAACCTGTCTCTCCTTTTCAATGTCAAACAAATTAAAGGGGGACATGTATCATTTGCTGGTAATAAAGGAGGATACATCACCACTCAAGGCGAAGTGGGAAACCAGAAAGTCAAGTTTGATAAGGTTAACTACGTTCAACAACTACAAAATAACTTGCTTTCAGTCTCCCAGATCTGTGACAAAGGATTCAAAGTGGTTTTTGACAACAAGAAATGCTATGTATTGAAGAAGGATTACATTATCCCGGAGGACAAAATCTTAATGTCTGCTTCAAAATATAATGACTTATATGTCTTGGACCTATCAAAAGCCTCCACAACCAATCATAAAGTTCAATGCTTCTTGTCAAAGGCAATAGAGAAGGACTCAATCTCCTGGCATAGGAGAATGGGACACATCAATCCATGAAAGATGAATCATCTGATTCAGAATGATTTAGTGAATGGAGTAAATGTCAAGAATTTTCAACTTCCGGATTTTTGTGTAGAGCGTAAGAAAGGTAAACAGACCAAGAAGTCTCACAAGGCAAAGAAAGTTAATTCCATTAACCTGCCTCTCAAACTTCTACACATTTGTTTGGTCCTGTCAGCACAAAAAGCATCGCTGGTGATTTGTAGTGTTATGTAGTCACTAATGATTACTCAAGATTCTCTTGGGTGATATTTCTGAAATCCAAATCAGAGACGTTTGAATCCTTCAAAAAGTTGGTAACTACATTGGAATCACTCTACAAGCTGAAAGTGAGATTGATTCGATCAGAAAACGGCGCGGACTTCAAGAACCGTCGGATGGAGGCGTTCTGCAAAGAGAAAGGAATTGTACACAGTTCACATCTGCCTACACTCCATAATGAATGGAGTAGCTGAGCGAAAGAACAGGAGCTTGATATAGACAGCAAGAACGATGATAGCCGACTCAAAACTGCCAATGCATGTTACACCCTCAATCGAGTCTTAGTGGTCAAACGACATGGCAAAACATGTTATGAGTTGCTCCAGCAACGTAAACCCAACTTGGAGTATCTAGAACCGTTTGGCGCACCGTGCATGCTGCTGTAGAAAACTCAAACTGGGAAGTTTAATGAGAAAGCAGAAGAAGGGATCTTTCTAGGATACAATATACCAGACAAGAGAGTTTATCACAACTCAACGGGTCAGGTAGAAGTGTGGTGCAACGTTGATGTTCAGAGATACAACCCCCCCCCACTGGAAAGGGACCCTCATTCTACTTCGACTATGATAGATTCTTTAAGTCCTTCAACATCCCTCCCTCCCTTCCTGATGATGAGTTAGCGACCAGAATTATGTATGATGTCTTAAACACACCGTCCCTAGACTGGACAACATCAGTTCCACATGGTGATTCTTCTAGTCCTTTAGGGGGAGCACTTGATGTAAGTGACTCCTCTCTGACGATGAAGAAGTGGAGACTGAACAGGTGAACCAGGAGGAATAGGTTCCTGCTGCAGCAAGTACACAATCATCAAACCCTGTTGCCTCTGACACTTTGAAACCTCATACTCCAACAGCTTCATATACTGAAGCTGTGGTTCACAATCTGGAAAATGAGGAAGCTGTTCCCACCACTCCTGGATCCCGGTTAAATGTTTATCATCCTTTGGAAAATTTCATTGGAGATGTTTGATCAGGAGTATAGACCAGAAATCAGCTATACTCAGCTGATTATGCCTCAGTTATGGAAAAGGGATATCTTCACGATGGTGCATATCGATGTTTTGTGTCTCAATTTGAGCCAAAATATGTTAGTGAAGCATTAAACGATGAGGCATGGGTAAGTGCGATGCAAGAAGAACTCCTATAGTTCAAGAAGCTAGGAGTATGGACCCTTGTGGACACACCAAAAGGTGCTAAGGTGATTGGCACAAAATGGGTCTTGAAGTGCAAGAAAGATGACCAAGGGGTTATAATCAGAAACAAGGCTCGACTTATGGTTCAAGGTTTTAGACAAGTCGAAGGCATTGATTACAATGAAGTGTTTGCACCTGTGGCTAGAATGGAAGCAATCCGTATCTTCCTAGCCTATGCATTTTACATGAAGATCAAAGTTTATCAACTAGATGTATAGAGTGCGTTCCTTCATGGGGAAATTCGTGAGACAGTATACGTCAGTCAACCCAAAGGATTTGAGGATCCTTATCACCAGGACAGAGTTTACAAGCTGGATAAGGCCCTCTACGGGCTCCATCAAGCCCCTAGAGCCTGGTATGAGAAGCTCTCGACTCATCTTGTGAAACATGGTTTTCGCAGAGGAGTGATTGATTGTACGTTATTCATCAAAGAAAAGGATGGCGACTTATTGCTAGTATAGATTTATGTTGATGACATAATCTTCGGTTCCAAAAACGAAGAGTTATGTAAAGAATTTGAATCTATCATGAAAGCATAATTCGAGATGAGTGCAATGGGGGAAATAAAGTTCTTCCTAGCACTACAGGTGGATCAGACACCAAAAGGAATCTTCCTGCATCAGACTAAATATGTAGGGGACATCCTCAGTAGGTTTGACATGGAGAATGCTTCAGCTGCTGGAACTCCACTTCCCACAATGTATAGAGGAATGATCTGGTTGATGCTACAATGTATAGAGGAATGATCGGATCCCTTATGTATCTCACAGCATCTCGTCCTAATATCATGTACGCTACTTGTCTTAGTTCCAGATATCAGGCTAAACCAAAAGTCAACCATCTCATTGGTGTGAAACGGATTTTTTTGCTATCTGAAGGGTACTCCAACACTCGGGTTGTGGTATCCTCATGACGATGATATTGAGCTTACAGCGTATAGTGACTCGAATTATGGTGGTTGCAAGATGAATTACAAGTCAGCTTCTGCAGGATGTCAATTCTTTGGGAGAAGGTTAGTCACCTGACAGTGTAAGAAGCAGACATCGGTTGCTCTGTCAACTTGTGAAGCTGAATACGTTGCTGCTGCAAGTTGCTGTTCGCAGATCATTTGGATTCAACAGCAAATGCGCGATTACAGTTTGCAATTCTCTAACACTCCTATTTTTGTTGATAACTCTGTTGATATTGCTGTCTCCGAAAATCCAGTCCAACATCCTAAAACTAAACACATCGGAATTAAGTATCACTTTATACGTGACTGTTTTGGAAAGCATTTAATTGATGTGGTTAAAATAAATACAGATTTTCAACGCGTCGAACTCTACACAAAAGCATTTGATAAACCGTGGTTTTTATATTTATTAGAGGTTAATGGCGTAAAAAAGAAAAGTGATGTGATTTTAGAGGAAGACAGTGTCTAGTCCGACATTTTTTAGTTTTATTTTCTTTTATTTTCTTTTCCTGTTTATTATAAATCCAAAAACACAAAAAATATTTTCGGTTTTAGAATTTTAGGGGGAGAATAGGTTAAATTAGTATTAAATCAGTTGTGTTATTTAATTACTTAAAAGAACGAGGGAGGAGGGCAGCTTAGCTAAAAGAAATGAAATCAAATCTGTGATTCTAATTCAATGCTTATGGAAAATGATAGTACACAGGGATCAGATTGGTTGGGACTTTAAAAGTTTTAAATGATTAAGATGCAAAGTTCAAAGTATAAGTCTGAGAAGTCTAAGCGAAATAAAAAGAAAAATGATAGTAAAACTAGTATGCTACTAAGGTAACATAGAGAAAGTAGACCTAGAGGTTGCTAGTTCATTATATGATGTGTCGGTAGATTCAAAAGAATAGATGAGTAGACCTCATTGGTGACTTAAATTCAAACTAAATTGTTCAACTTGCTGTGGGTTTCCATCTTATCCCTGGTTAACACAATCAACGTAGTTCCAATAAGGGGCGAAGAGCAAATAAACGCCACAAATGTGTGCGGATGACCATAAAAAGAGCAAAGCACATGAAAATTTTTTTGTTAAAGCGCAATCAAGCTAATGACAAATGTTGTTGGTGCGTTACGTGCAAAAAGAAAAGAAAAATGCTCTCACAAGAAGATAGGTTGTGTGCCTCTCTGTTGTGCGATGGCACTGACCTGAGGATAAGCATAACCTAAATATTCTAGAATTCATTGTTGTTTGCGCCTCTCTGTTGTGCGATGGCACTGACCTGAGGCTTGGCATCTCTTTGAAAGCTCTTAGAATAGTTTCTTCTTGTCAAAATACCCGTAGACCGCTTACAAATCTCCTGAGGAACGTTGATTACCATATAAGCGTGGAATCCACAAATGCTTGTTGAAATAATTAAACCTTAATTCATCACCAATGTGTGTCAAAAATCAGTGTATGGATTTAAGAGGACAAGTATACTGACAATCATCGTGAGCTGCAGTTCTCGAAAGTCAAAATAATTGTGTGCATCTTGTAGTTCTAGTATGATTTCCTAAAATTGCTATTGACTCTCGGACAAAACAAGAACCTAGCATCAAAATAGTTTATTAAATGTCCCAAATGATTCTGATATACCTAAATGATTCCGTACTGAATCGTACCAGAAATGATAAAATAGAATTGAAGCTGTGCTGTCCAGGAAGTAAAATCGATTAGAAGTACTCTAATAGGTTTAAATCCATCTCCAATCAAAATACAAAAATATGTCTTGTTATGTTTCAATTTCTAGTTGTTTTTATTTATTAATTTTTAGTCATTTGGTAGGTAAAAGTCAGACTATACATCTGGATTCAACCTGTAAATCACTCACTAAAATAGGTCACGTCTGAGGTGACCAATCGGGTTTTAAATTTTAAAAGGATCATGTCTGAGGTGATCACATAAGGTTTAAGTTAAAAGGATCACATTTGAGGTGATCGAATAGTTTTTCAAATTAAAAAGGTCATGTCTGAGATGATCAACGATCATAACGTCTTATCAATAGTTAAAATATTAAGTGCTTGAAAGTGCATAAGGTCAACCTCATAAGTATGAGCCATTCGCACGACTGGACCAAGAGTATGGACCAGCCGCACGAATGGAGTATACGTATGAGCCCAATCGCACGACTGAACCGCACGTATGGATCAGATGTACGATTGGACCATAAGCATGGGTTACTCCATGCGATTGGATCACGAGGATGAACCAATCGCACGAATGAAGGTAACCGACTGAGTCAGTCGCACGACTGAACCCCATTCGCACGAATAGATGTGACCGACTGAGCCAGTCGCACGACTGAGACCCAGTCGCACGAATGAAGCGTGCGAATAGGTCCAGTCACCTGACTGAAAATAAAATCAGTATAAATAGGGTGAAAGTCGGTCGCACATTCTCACCACCCTTCAATCGCTCCCAAATCGCCCGAAAGTACAGATACTCTGCCAAAGTTTGATTGAGTTGATTTCGCACTGAGATTGTATTACTACGTGTACTCTCATCTTCTATAGGTAATTAGTGATCGAAATCACACAAAATGCGCAGCGTAATCAAACCCTAACATACTCAATTTGACTAAAATCAAGAAATCTATAAAAACCTTAAAATAGACCACGTAAATGGGCTAAATGGTTAAAATGAAGGACATACAGAGATAGTGACGGCCCCTGCGAATCTAACGAGTCTACATACGACGTTTAACATCAAGTTTTGACCTAGATTCAAAGTTAGAGTGTCGAACAGAGAGTTAGGCGAATAGACACTCCGAATGAACTTCAATCGCACGATTGAGCTGGGCGAATGACTTAATCGATCGAATGAATAAGGCATATGAGCTCAATCGCACGATTGAACTCAGTCGCATGCTCAATCGTCCGGTTGAACTCAGTCGCATGTTCAATTGCCCGATTGAACTCAGTCACTTGCTCAATCGCCCGACTGAATTCGTCGTATGGTTCAATCGCACGATTGAACCAGATTGATCTTAGAACACTGGGGACACCACAAGGAATGCTGCTGAGTTTGTTGGTATCATTGCATTTCTAAGGCGATCAAGGATCTATAGAGCCATATCTACTCCATGTATACCCTACCGGTCTATACAGCAGGCTTTTTGGGAGGGTGCATCTATTGACAGATCTACTGAGCCCTACTGCATTCGGAGTACCATCTTTGGGGAAGAGATTGAGGTGATGACAACAGACATTAGACGAGTACTGGACCTGGGTGATGATGTTGCCCACCCAACCAGGTTACATCCTCTGATTGTAAGGGGATGTTTTCTGAGGATGAAGTACACTGGGGACACCAACGTAGGTGTGCTAAACAAAAGCAACCTGTGTCCCCAGTTCAAGTACTTAGCACACGTCGTTCTCAAGTGCATTGCTTCACGGAGGGGTGGATTTGATGATCTTTCTGACCAAATCCAGAATGCCTACGTGGCACTAGTGCTGAATCACCCCTTCAGCTTCTCCAACATGATTTTCACCTACATGATCGAGAACCTTGAGGCCAAGGGTAAGGAGAGCTTCTGCATGTATCCAAGGTTCTTGCAAATGATCATAGATGAGAAGCTCCCTCTACTACCAAGGAGAAGGATGATGCTGTGATGTTAGAGGTTATGGATGACACCACCCTGGGCAGGATGAAGGTGTACAGGGGGAAGCAGGTAAAACCCCCCTGTGAGAAGATTGTTCGGGCACCTGACCAATGCTGATTACGTGGCGCCTTCTCACAAGATGTGGCGTTGTGACAACCGACCTCCAGGTTGTTATCCTAACCCTAAATTACTTGCATCATATCCATCTTATGAGTGCTAATAATTGAAACTATTCAACCCTACCATGAAATTGGAAACAATTCTTACTACTTGATTCAAATTATGGTTTCATGTGATTTTTATTATTGACTTTTAGCTAATTTAGGTTTCTACCTTTTTAAAAATTAGTGTTCCGGGAATGTTGACTAGTCACCCTTACAAAATTAATTTCAAGAGAAGGCAATTAAAATGTGAGCATACACACTCACACTTATATAATTTTCGGCCATGCATGCATGGACATGCATTAGATACCTCAATTCACCATCCACTAAACAATACATTATACCCAATACTACAAAACTACACTACATAATAACAATTTATAATTAAAAATTAAATCAAATACCCTCCCACTACACTCCAAAAATCGGCCGCCCTGTCCCTCCACTCCTCTTCTCTCTACACCACCACCACACTCACCACTTACATTACATGCAAGTCTCTCTCCCTCTCTCCATCTCTCCCACTTATTCGAAATATTCAGCTGAAACAAACACACACACACCACAATTCTCTCAAAGAAATTCTCTCTAAGTCAAGCACAAGAAATCGTGAAGAACACCACCAAGCAACAATCGGCCAAGTGCAAACCGCAAGGAGGTGGCCTAGTTCACGAGTTTTGGACTCTCACCCGCACTTGTTCAACTTTTCCAGCCTTGGTTCAAGCTTCTACAGCCAAGTCCAAGGAGTTTCCAGCCATCCACGACCATCAACACCTTCTAAACCGTGAGTTACATCAAGTGTAAGCTCATGTTGTCGGTTTTGGACATTTCACTTGTTTTCTTCATTTTTCACCTAAAAACCTTGCTTTTTCCTTGTTGTAGCAGAAACTTCTCACCATCACTTTGTTCTTAAGGAGTTCCCAACGTTCTTGAAGGTAAATCTCATGTTATGTTAGTCATTCTTGAGGTGGAAACCGATTTCCACCATGAAAACCCTCTTTTTGGGTGTTTTGGTATCATCTAACTTGTGAAAGTTGCAACTCTTGTAAACCAAACTTGTGACCTGCATTTTTATGACTTAATGGACTCCCAAGAACCTGTTTTAAAAGTTCCAAAAGGCTACATACTCGAACCCACGGTTATTACATGGATTACACCTTGAAACCCTTCTTCTACATGTGACAACACCCTTTAAGCATTTATTTGAAAAACCCTTTCAACCAAGACTCTAACTTACTCATGAACGACTTAATGACACCTTAATAATCTGTTTATAAAGTTAAATGAAGTGTTGGTAATGTTTAAACTCAAGTTAAGATGATTTACACAAGTGTTATGGTCGGTTATGATATTTTCTATATATTTGAAGCATATGGATGTGTAGAACAACTAGGCAACTCTTTGGGACTGAAATTTCAGTAGGTTTTGATGAATATTAAAAGTGTTAGTAATGTTTAATCTCTGGAATAAAGGACATGTTGAGATTTGCCCTCTTTTAGGCACTTTCGGGACCCGAAAACATGGTAAAATGACTTTAAAAATAGTAAGAATATGAATTTAACACTCTTGAAAAGTATTCCAGGCTTAAAAATGATAAATAAAGTGTTCTGGAGTCAATGGATAATTTAAATGGTCAAAGAAACAAATAAATGACGTTTTAACCAAAAACGGGTACAAACCGAGCATCGTTTTTGAGAAAAATCCATAAAAATGGAGTTCAAAGCTAAGATTTATAAAAATCATATGATTTCAGTAAGTTAAGTAATAAAAGACTTAAAGGATTTGAAAAATTGGTCAAACAAGCTTTAAATGGTCAAACACGGTCAAAACCGCGTTTTAACTGGTCAAACGTAAAAACGAGATTTTCAACTATAAAATGCCAATTTTCACAATTTAAGGAATTAAAGATTTATAAAGATACCTTCTAGAAAATACCTACTGGTCCAAGATTCAAATATATGAAAACCCCAATTTACGGTTAAAACTCTCCGGCTTTTACTGTAACCGGGAGCGTTAAAACGCGCAGTTTTTAAATCGGGCCCGTAAACTAAAATTTTGAAACACTTACTCTATAATAAGTACAATATTACTCTAAGAATCTGATTTTTGGTCTTAAATGTCATAAAGGGCAAGAAACCAAACTTGAGGGTAGAAACTGTCAATTTTGAAACTTGAGGGACCAAACTGTAAAATTTTTCCAAACCTTATAACCGACTTCCAGGAAGCTAATAATCACTTGAAAAACAAAATTTCCTTAATATACTTAACCTAATGAAGTAAAAATCCCAATTTTCATGAAGACGCCTTGACCTGCCATAAAAGGAAACTTTTTATACAAACCTTCACGAAACCAAAGCTTTACTCAATAGCTAAACTCTTAACACCATTGTTGCACCTTAAATGAGTTTAGGGCAGTAGCTTATTACTTAATATGTACATGTTAGGGTGCTAGACTTGAGACACTTCCCGGCACACCAAGAGACATTTGACTTGAAACCTAAGGTGAGTTCTAGTGATTCCCCTTTTTACTATTGTTTTGGAGTGAAACATGCTCTACTTTTTATGAACTATAATTGTGCTTTACTTGATGATTGTATGTGGGATTTGTGGTTACCTGCTGATTCTTATATCATGATCTATTTGGGGAATCCCCCACACACAGTGGCTTCCGTTCTAGGAAGGTTACCCCACTGAGATCCTAAGGGGTCGTTTGTGGCATGTAACAGGTTTTGTTAAGATACTATGGTGAACCATCCGGGCAGGTAGGGTTCACTGGTTTGGGGCTCAGTTCTTCCTTCGGGAATATCCGGTTAAACACAACTTTAGAAGAGGCCAACCGGGACTGAGTGCAGGGTTGATTATGATTTTTCCCACGATGTTTAAACAATGATTATTTCCTTTTAATCAAAGAAGGCTTTGTTAAGTCCTTTTGTTTTTAAACTTTAAGCACTTGAATTCACCAACTTTTTAGTTGACATAATTTTCTTTTGAGCATGTTTCAGGTAATGTATGAAGAGATCCTAGCTGTTGTGAAGACCTAGACTTATCCCCGTGACATGGCATTGGCATATTTTCCTTGATGAATCATTTGAACAATATTATATTTGTGTTGAACAAGTATAATTTATTTTTATGGATGATTGTAAAACTGATTTGGGGGCTTGATTTGTTTCTAGCCCCGTTATCTTTTTAAAAACATTAATGCCATGTGATATTCTCTCCTTTGAGCTCTTGTAATGGTTTGTTTCCGCTGCCATATGTTGTTGCTAGTCTGTGACGTCCCACCCTACCTGGGCCCGGGGTGTGACAGATTGGTATCAGAGCCAAAGGTTGTAGAGAAGTCGGAAATACCATAGTAGACCCTAGGCTACAACCCTGATACCCTAGGACTGTCCTTGTGGGAAGTGTTGGGATGATCGGGTTGGGTAAATTGATGATTACACTTGATCAACGTAATCATGAATTTACCGGACGCGTAATTTCCATCACTGATCTTTAGGTTATGGTTGGATTTTTTTTTCTGATTTATATTGATGATTTTGAAACTAAATTTCAAAAAGGGGATTTAAATGATTTTTATGATGAACTATGTTATCCGATACTACTAGAAGAGACTATTGATTTGGGCAAAACAGACAGCTATATGTTGGAATAACAGATACTATTGCCATCACTACTATTATTAGTACTATTATTATAATCATGAGCTATGAGAAACCAAATTACTCATGATGTATTTCTTACAGGACAACGTCTATGGCTGATAAAGGAAAGGCGCCTGCTCACCCCGACACTGAGACCACTCCTACCGGAAACCTGAGGAGAGAGAAGCCCCAGACAGAGTATGAAGCGTACCTCCGGAGATGCGGACATCCAGAATGGATATCCGTCACGTCCGAAGACATTGAGGCTTCCGAGGACTCTTCCTCCACATCACCTTCCCGAAGCCGAACGCGTTCCCACTCTCCTTAAGTAGCTGCTCCGACCCTCTCACCCATTCCACCTATTGGGAATAGGGGTGCGCGTACTGTCACCCGACCTCGCAAAAGCGTTAGGCCAGGATCCTCCGTATCCTTTAGGATGCCTCCTCCTCCTCCCCCGCCTGTTAGGATTCCGACTTCGGTACCTCCACTGTTTGACCCACGTGACGAACGCCTGATGCCGCCGAGACATAGTATGTATGACGGCCCTAGCATACTGGCTGGTGATAGGTACTCCCTGTCGAGTCACCGGGCAAGTGATGTAGGACCCTCTGATGCGACATTGGATGAGATTTTGAGGACTGTTCGCCGTCATGAGTTGACTGTTCAGCACGCCACTCGAACTTCCCAGTCTGCTCAATTCCAGGCTATGATGGCTACGCAAGGAGTGAAGCGTTTGGAGCAGGAGCAGAGGAAGAAGAGTACAGGATGGTTCGGATGGCTGAAGAAAAAGTGGATGTGAGAGTAGGAGTACTCAGCGGGATTATTTGTCTCTAGACAGTAGAAGGAAACTATTTGAATTATTATTCGATACTATTATTTTATTATCATGGGGGTGATGGCACCTTCCAAATTGTAAGAGCTTGACTCTGATTCTATTTTGTTGGATGATACTATCATGAACTGCTATTGGGATGCTAGATTTATTAAACTGTCTGTATTAAATTGCTATATGTTGTGTTGTGCCTTGAAATTGGTCTGTGCCTTTTCTAAATGGTTGCCCAACTGTCAAGTTATGTTTTGATTTGGACTTTGTAAGGCTTCCTTAGTGGGTTGTAAATACATATGTGCATGCCATGATCCCTCTTCCGAGGCATGGTGTAATAGGATAATGATGCATAGGCTATTCGAAACAAATTATGAGATGCTAAACGAATCTATTTGTGATACTATCAGAATGCCGACTCGCAGAGGAACACGTTTTGGACGGCGTGGAGCCACCAGGGGCCGCCGTGAGGAAGCAAGGCCGACTGGAAACCAACCTACTCCACCAGGGACTCCCCGCGGGGAAAATGCTAATCAAGAGAGTGACGAAAGGATTGCTAACCTCGTAGCTCAGCAACTGGCTAACGCCATTCCGACTATTATTGCACAGATAAATGCAGACCGGGATAACACTACTGGTAATGACCGGCCGGTGAACGATGAGAGCCACGACGAAGAAGCCGAGGCGTTAAGGAATGGATGCTCCTACAAGACCTTCATGGCATGTAAGCCTAAGGACTTCTATGGCACCGAGGGTGCTATAGAGACTTACAGGTGGATTGACGAAATGGAAGTTGTCTTGGACATTAGCGAGTGCAAGATGGAGCATATGGTGAGGTTTGCATCACAATCTCTCAAGGGATCAGCTCTTGAATGGTGGAAGTCAATTACTCAAAGCCGTGGAAGAAATGTGGCTAATTGAATGGGCTGGACTGAATTCCGAGAGCTAATGACCAACAAATATTGCCCCATCAATCAACTCGAGAAGCTGGAGACAAAATTTTTAAGCTTGGAGATGAAAGGTCCCAACTACACAGAATATATCAATCGTTTCTTAGCCCTGTCCCGACTTGTGCCACATCTGGTGACGCCAGAAGCCAAAGGTGCAGCACGGTTCATCTGGGGACTACACCCAAGAGTTAGGGGTATGGTCCGTTCCTCCCAGCCTGTAACCCTACAAGCTGCTGTCGACCTTACCAGCAGTTTGACAGACGACCTAATTAGGGCTGGATGGACCGATCAAGCAAGGGCTGATGAGAAGAGGAAGTTTGTTGGTGAGAAAAGGAAGTGGTTTGAAGCGAAAAGAGCGGTTGGAAGTAGTAGTGGGTCAAGTAGAAGGAGTTCTGAAGGTGTGAGACGTGATGATCAGGGAAGCAAAAACCGGAGATTGTATTCGGGGACAAGCCCATTCTGCAGCAAGTGCAAGTTACATCATCAAGGGGAATGTAATCCGATGCCCTGTTTTAGGTGCAAGAGAACAGGCCATTTAATTAAAGACTGTACTTACGCACCAGGAAAACAATGCTATGAGTGTGGAGATCCAGGGCATATGAGGAACAAGTGTCCTAAGCTGGGTAGAGACAAGGATGCCAAGCACAACAAGCCTAAGGGAAGAGCTTTCGTTATGGACCCAGCAGGAGCTCGTAGGGAACCCGACGTGGTCAACGGTACGTTCCTTGTAAACGATCATCCCGCTACTGTACTGTTCGATACTGGAGCGACTGCTAGTTTTATCTCTAGTACCTTTAGGCCATTGATTGACTTAGACGTGTGTACCTTGACTGATACGTTTACCGTAGAATTAGCTGACGGTAATATATTAGAAGCCAACGAAATCATTAGGGATTGCCCGCTGAATCTAAAAGGGAATACGTTTAAGATTAACTTGATGCCTATTAAGTTAGGAGGATTTGATGTGGTTGTGGGTATGGACTGGCTAGCGAAGCATAGAGTCGAAATCTTATGTGATGAGCGTCTACTCAAGATACCGTTGAGCGACGATGAAGTGTTAGTGGTAGAGGATGAAAGGAGTAACACCCTATACCCTATGATATCCCACTTAAAAGCTACCAAGAGCTTAATAAAGGGATGTCCAGCTTCTATAGTATATGTGATGAAAACCCGAAAGGAGAAGAAGATCGAAGATATTCCCGTGGTTTCTGAATACCCAGAGGTGTTTCCGGAAGAACTACCAGGACTCCCCCCGAATCGGCAAGTCGAATTCCAGATAGATTTGATGCCTGGTGCTGCACCGGTAGCCAAGGCACCGTACCGACTCGCCCCACCTGAGATGAAGGAGCTAATGGTACAAATTCAAGAACTACTGGACAAGGGATTTATACGTCCGAGTGTCTCTCCATGGGGTGCCCCGGTACTATTCATGAAAAAGAAAGACGGAACCCTGCGAATGTGTACTGATTACAGGGAATTGAATAAGCTGACCATAAAGAACCGTTACCCTCTTCCGAGAATAGATGACCTATTTGATCAACTGCAAGGAGCAAGTTATTTCTCCAAAATAGACTTGAGGTCAGGATACCACCAACTGAAGATAAGAGAAGAAGACATACCCAAAACAGCCTTCCGAACTAGGTATGGACACTATGAGTACTTGGTCATGCCCTTTGGACTGACTAATGCTCCAGCAGCATTCATGGACCTCATGAACCGCGTTTGCCGCCCTTACCTCGACAAGTTTGTGATCGTGTTTATTGACGACATACTGATCTATTCCCGAAGTAAAGACGAGCACGAGAAGCATCTCAGGCTAATTCTTGAATTGCTCAAGAATGAGCAACCATATGACAAGTTCTCTAAATGCGAATTTTGGATGCGCCAGATCCAATTCTTAGGTCATGTGGTGAATGAGGATGGGATTCAAGTTGACCCTTCCAAGATTGAGGCCATAAAGAATTGGAAGATTCCTCAAACTCCTACGGAGATAAGGCAATTCTTAGGACTGGCTGGCTACTACCGACGATTTATAAAGGACTTCTCGCGTATAGTACAACCTTTGACCGCACTAACCAAGAAGAACACAACCTTTGTGTGGGAGCGAGAGCAGAACAAGGCGTTTGAAACGCTTAAGGAGAAGTTATGCAGTGCACCTATCCTTGCTCTTCCAGAAGGAGTAGAAGACTTTGTGGTCTATTGTGACGCTTCGCGTCAAGGGCTAGGATGTGTATTGATGCAACGCAACAAGGTGATTGCTTACGCATCAAGACTGCTGAATGATCATGAGAAGAACTACACGACTCACGATCTGGAGTTGGGTGCCGTGGTGTTTGCTCTCAAAATGTGGAGGCACTACCTTTATGGCACAAAGTGTATCATCTACACTGACCATAGAAGTTTGCAACATATCCTTGACCAAAAGATGCTCAACATGCGTCAGAGAAGATGGGTCGAGCTATTGAACGATTACGAGTGCGAAATCCGCTACCATCCTGGTAAGGCCAATGTTGTGGCGGATGCATTGAGCCGAAAGGAAAGAGAAAAACCTCTTCGTGTACGAGCCTTAAGGATGAGTGTGTATACCAACCTTATTGCAAAACTAAAAGAAGCTCAAAGCGAGGCATTAAAGGAAGAAAAATTAAAGGAAGAAGGATTGACTGGAATGGAAAAGCAATTTGAGATAGGGGACGATGGTACATACAGATATGAAGGAAGGACTTGGGTGCCAAAACACGGAGGAATTCGAGAAGTAATCCTCGACGAAGCGCACAGGTCCAGGTATTCAATTCATCCTGGAAGTGATAAGATGTACCAGGATTTAAAGGCACTTTTCTGGTGGCCGGGAATCAAGAAATCAATCGCCGTTTATGTGGGGAAATGTTTAACTTGTGCCATGGTAAAAGCTGAGAACCAAAAACCATCAGGAACGTTACAACAACCTGAAATTCCAGAATGGAAATGGGATAATGTCACGATGGATTTTGTTACCAAGTTGCCCAGAACGTTTAAAGGTCACGATGCTATTTGGGTGATAGTAGATAGACTAACGAAATCAACTCACTTCTTGCCAATTAGAGAAGACTACGACATGACGAAATTGGCCCAACTGTATGTCGACGAGGTGGTAACGAGGCATGGAGTGCCTTTGTCGATCATCTCCGACCGTGATAGCCGTTTCACCTCTCGTTTCTGGAAATCGTTCCAGCAAGCTTTAGGAACCCGTTTAGATCTAAGCACGGCTTACCACCCTCAGACCGACGGACAGAGCGAAAGAACTATTCAAACGATGGAAGACATGTTAAGAGCTTGCGTGATGGACTTTGGCGGAAACTAGGATAACCATCTTCCTTTGGTGGAATTCGCCTATAACAATAGTTACCACGCGAGTATCAAAGCCGCTCCGTATGAGGCCCTATATGGCAGGAAATGTCGATCACCCTTGAGTTGGAATGAGATTGGTGATAGCCAAGTGATGGGACCCGACATAGTGTTGGAGACCACTGACAAGATCTATAAGATAAAGGAGCGACTGAAAGCAGCCAGAGATCGGCAGAAGAAGTACGCTGACAGGAGACGGAAACCTCTAGAGTTTCAAGTGGGCGACAGGGTAATGCTAAAGGTAGCACCATGGAAAGGAACTGTGAGGTTTGGAAAAAGAGGAAAGTTAAGCCCAAGATACATTGGACCATTCGAAATACTGGCAAGAATTGGCCCAGTAGCGTATAAGTTGAAACTACCCCCGGGGTTGAGCCACATACACGACACCTTTCATGTGTCGAACTTGAAGAAGAGCATGGTAGAAAAAACCCTAGAACTGCCATTAAAAGAAGCAAGAATAAACGACAAACTGAATTTTGTGGAAGAACCCGTGGAGATCACGGATCGCTTGGTCAAGCAACTCCGGCGGAGCCGCATACCCAAGGTTAAGGTTAGATGGAACTCCAAGCGAGGACCTGAATTGACTTGGGAGCGTGAAGATGAAATGAGGAAGAATTATCCACACCTCTTCAAACCCACCCGTTCAGTCTCTAATCAGAGCTAAAATTTCGGGACGAAATTTCCTAAACGGTGGGAGAATGTGACAACCGACCTCCAGGTTGTTATCCTAACCCTAAATTACTTGCATCATTATCCATCTTATGAGTGCTAATAATTGAAACTATTCAACCCTACCATGAAATTGGAAACAATTCTTACTACTTGATTCAAATTTATGGTTTCATGTGATTTTTATTATTGACTTTTAGCTAATTTAGGTTTCTACCTTTTTAAAAATTAGTGTTCCGGGAATGTTGACTAGTCACCCTTACAAAATTAATTTCAAGAGAAGGCAATTAAAATGTGAGCATACACACTCACACTTATATAATTTTCGGCCATGCATGCATGGACATGCATTAGATACCACAATTCACCATCCACTAAACAATACATTATACCCAATACTACAAAACTACACTACGTAATAACAATTTATAATTAAAAATTAAATCAAATACCCTCCCACTACACTCCAAAAAACAGCCGCCCTCTCCCTCCACTCCTCTTCTCTCTACACCACCACCACACTCACCACTTACATTACATGCAAGTCTCTCTCCCTCTCTCCCTCTCTCCCTCTCTCCCTCTTATTCGAAATATTCAGCTGAAACAAACACACACACACCACAATTCTCTCAAAGAAATTCTCTCTAAGTCAAGCACAAGAAATCGTGAAGAACACCACCAAGCAACAATCGGCCAAGTGCAAACCGCAAGGAGGTGGCCTAGTTCGCGAGTTTTGGACTCTCACCCGCACTTGTTCAACTTTTCCAGCCTTGGTTCGAGCTTCTACAGCCAAGTCCAAGGAGTTTCTAGCCATCCACGACCATCAACACCTTCTAAACCGTGAGTTACATCAAGTGTAAGCTCATGTTGTCGGTTTTGGACATTTCACTTGTTTTCTTCATTTTTCACCTAAAAACCTTGCTTTTTCCTTGTTGTAGCAGAAACTTCTCACCATCACTTTATTCTTAAGGAGTTCCCAACGTTCTTGAAGGTAAATCTCATGTTATGTTAGTCATTCTTGAGGTGGAAACCGATTTCCACCATGAAAACCCTCTTTTTGGGTGTTTTGGTATCATCTAACTTGTGAAAGTTGTAACTATTGTAAACCAAACTTGTGACCTGCATTTTTATGACTTAATGGACTCCCAAGAACCTGTTTTAAAAGTTCCAAAAGGCTACATACTCAAACTCACGGTTATTACATGGATTACACCTTGAAACCCTTCTTTCTACATGTAACAACACCCTTTAAGCATTTGTTTGAAAAACCCTTTCAACCAAGACTCATAACTTACTCATGAACGACTTAATGACACCTTAATAATCTGTTTATAAAGTTAAATGAAGTGTTGGTAATGTTTAAACTCAAGTTAAGATGATTTACACAAGTGTTATGGTCGGTTATGACATTTTCTATATATTTGAAGCATATGGATGTGTAGAAAACTAGGCAACTCTTTGAGACTGAAATTTCAGTAGGTTTTGATGAATATTAAAAGTATTAGTAATGTTTAATCTCTGGAATAAAGGACATGTGAGATTTGCCCTCTCATAGGCACTTTCGGGACCCGAAAACATGGTAAAATGACTTTAAAAATAGTAGGAATATGAATTTAACACTCTTGAAAAGTATTCCAGGCTTAAAAATGATAAATAAAGTGTTCTGGAGTCAATGGATAATTTAAATGGTCAAAGAAACAAATAAATGACGTTTTAACCAAAAACGGGTACAAACCGAGCATCGTTTTTGAGAAAAATCCATAAAAATGGAGTTCAAAGCTAAGATTTATATAATCATATGATTTCAGTAAGTTAAGTAATAAAAGACTTAAAGGATTTGAAAAATTGGTCAAACAAGCTTTAAATGGTCAAACACGGTCAAAACCGCGTTTTAACGGGTCAAACGTAAAAACGAGATTTTCAACTATAAAAGGCCAATTTTCACAATTTAAGGACTTAAAAATTTATAAAGATACCTTTTAGAAAATACCTACTAGTCCAAGATTCATATATATGAAAACCCCAATTTACGGTTAAAACTCTCCGGCTTTTACCGTAACCGGGAGCGTTAAAACGCGCAGTTTTTAAATCGGACCCGTAAACTAAAATTTTGAAACACTTACTCTATAATAAGTACAATATTACTCTAAGAATCTGATTTTTGGTCTTAAATGTCATAAAGGGCAAGAAACCAAACTTGAGGGTAGAAACTGTCAATTTTGAAACTTGAGGGACCAAACTGTAAAATTTTTCCAAACCTTATAACCGACTTCCAGGAAGCTAATAATCACTTGAATAACAAAATTTCCTTAATATACTTAACCTAATGAAGTAAAAATCCCAATTTTCATGAAGACGCCTTGACCTGCCATAAGGAAACTTTTTATACAAACCTTCACGAAACCAAAGCTTTACTCAATAGCTAAACTCTTGACACCATTGTTGCACCTTAAATGAGTTTAGGGCAGTAGCTTATTACTTAATATGTACATGTTAGGGTGCTAGACTTGAGACACTTCCCGGCACACCAAGAGACATTTGACTTGAAACCTAAGGTGAGTTCTAGTGATTGCCCTTTTTACTATTGTGTTGGGGTGAAACATGCTCTACTTTTTATGAACTATAATTGTGCTTTACTTGATGATTGTATGTGGGATTTGTGGTTACCTGCTGATTCTTATATCATGATCATTAATTCTTTCGTGAACCGCTTGTTTTATATGGATAGATCTATTTGGGGAATCCCCCACACACAGTGGCTTCCGTTCTAGGAAGGTTACCCCACTGAGATCCTAAGGGGTCGTTTGTGGAATGTAACAGGTTTTGTTAAGATACTATGGTGAACCATCCGGGCAGGTAGGGTTCACTGGTTTGGGGCTCAGTTCTTCCTTCGGGAATATCCGGTTAAACACAACTTTAGAAGAGGCCAACCGGGACTGAGTGCAGGGTTGATTATGATTTTTCCCACGATGTTTAAACAATGATTATTTCCTTTTAATCAAAGAAGGCTTTGTTAAGTCCTTTTGTTTTTAAACTTTAAGCACTTGAATTCACCAACTTTTTAGTTGACATAATTTTCTTTTGAGCATGTTTCAGGTAATGTATGAAGAGATCCTAGCTGTTGTGAAGACCTAGACTTATCCCCGTGACATGGCATTGGCATATTTTCCTTGATGAATCATTTGAACAATAATATATTTGTGTTGAACAAGTATAATTTATTTTTATGGATGATTGTAAAACTGATTTGGGGGCTTATGGCGGTTGGTGGACGCCAGGGTGAGTCCGGGGATGCCGTTACTGCTGATACTAATCCATCTTACATCTCGGACCATCCCATCAACCAAGGGGGAGCATCCTCCTCTAAGGGATCGAGGAAGAAGACGATGGCTCAGCCCCATGGCATGAAGAGCAAAAGGAGGAGGATTACCTTGATCACCACACATCCACCACAACTACCACCACTACTACCACACCCCCTACCACTACTACCACACCTCCTACCACTACTATCACACCTCCCACCATCACTACCGCACTCCCAACAACCACCACCACAGCTACCCCTTCACCATCCACTCCTATCCCACCACCCATATTCACCACATCCATCACTGCCACCACCAGCTACCAAGCAGGTCCCTCAACCCACTCTACCTTCACCACCAGACCCACTCTACCCTTCATTGGGGTAGAGGATCAGCTAGTCGTGCTAGACCAGATGGTGCTAAAGCTGTTAGCTGCTGATGAGCAAAGAGCTACACAACTAAGTCAGCTTGAGGAGCTCAATGTTGCTCAAGCACAGCAGATTACCTAAATTTAGGAGCAGAATGATCAATCAATTAAGATGATTGAGAAGTTGGAGGCCAAGAACAAGAAGATTATGCTCAGACTTAAAGGATCAAAAGATGAGACTCTGAAGATCCGGGAAGGTGAAGATGATGATGATGATGATGATGATGATGATGATGATGAAGATGATGGTGATGATGATGAGTCTGATGATGAAGATGATGGTGATGATGATGAGTCTGATGAAGATGATGACAGTGATGATGCAGGATCGAGGGGAAAGAAGAAAGGTTATGAGAATGATGAAGAAGGTGATGATGTTGCTTCAGCCTTTTGTGAAGGTCAAGAAAGAAGGACCAAGAGAGCACAAGACCAAGGAGCATCATCCTCAGCCCCTGCTGTTGAAGAACTGACGGATAAGGATAAAAGTAAAGATTAAATGTTTATGTATTTAAAAACTTTTGTACTTGAATCTTGTATTACATTTATGTAATTAATGTTCATCTATGTTTATCAAATGTTTAAATGTCTTGATTAATTACTAATGATTGATGTGTTAAATGTTTAAATCAAGCAGATCAAACATCACAACAAGATGAATATGATGTTGCTCCCCTACAACAAATCAAGTCTCAATTCACCATGATTCTTGATTTGCAAGGGATTGTGCGAAGGTCAGTGAGCTACACTCCCGAAGAAGGAGAAATCATACACGACCTGACCGATGAGCAACTTGTAGACATGTTCAGACTAAATCCAGATGAACTGATCAAAGATGCTCCCGAAGTAAATGTTCTAAGTGAGGAGGAGCTATAGGATGTCGATGAAATAGAGATTGAAGATGTGACAGCTGAACACTATCCAGAGTACACTAACCGAGATGGAAATGTGATTCCCAACTGGGGTGAGACTCTCGGCAGTGCTATATTTCACAAACTGGATGAGATGGAAAAAGAAACAGAAAAGAATGAAAGCCAAGCCTAAGCCTTGAATGTAGATGTTGATTCAAGGAAGGCTGAATGGGCAGCTTGTTTTGCTGAGATACGAGCCTAACGCACAAATCAAAAGCAAAATGCTTACACCAAGCTCTACAAGGTCAAGAAACATCTAAAGGTGTCTGGCAAGATTATTGCGTGGGCTTATTTTGAGGATCTTCATGTTTATGCTGTAAAGAGGGAGAAGGGAATAGAGTACTTCGGATATCCACATGATCTGAAGACTCTCCTAGGTTTTGAGCTCAACCAGCTGGCATGTTTGAATCTGTTGTATGCGGATCCCAGAAAAATGTCAGGATGGTTTGAGGCTGCATTAAAGAAGGAATACCACACAAGATGGGTGAACTTCAGACCTCAACAACCAAAGAGGTTAATTCATAAGTCTGAAGTGGATCCCATATCTGGAAAACCTAAAGTGGTGCTGAAGTGGAGTCCCCTCACACAATGTCCAAGATTCCCTTATGGGAAATGCCACAGGACTTCACTCCACACTTCAAACGGTGGTATTATGATTGGAGAATAGGCGAAGCGGTCATAGTTCTAAATAGAGAAGGAAAAATGGAAACTATCCGGGTATTCGACCCGATGTGGCTTACAAACTTGTCTGCAGAAGATGTCTACACATTGTAAAAGTGGCCACTGTTCTATGATGCGCAAGATATTGTACAAGCCCTCCAGTTCCAGAATATTATAAGACTCTTCTTTGCATTTGAAATACATGCAGGAGTTACTAGAAAGGAGAAGTACAAGAGATTTGAGGAGCTTATGAAGAATGTTAGACGTTAATGTAAACTAGGTCCAAGGGGGAGTTTGTTGATACATATGTACCTAGTTTAGGAGTTTAATGTAAATGTCTGTCATGGCTTACATATATGTAATCAATGAGGTGAATGAAATACAATATGTGATTGATGCTTATAATGTTTAATATTTCATTGTTTATTGTGTGATAAAATATATTGAACTAACTATATAGGTTTGAGGTTATTGTGCATAGTTTTTAATCAATAATGATTGAGAAACGTGTTCAAACTTAATCGTATGAAGTCTTCATGCGAATGGACCATGCTAATGGACCATACACATGAATACTTTATGCTAATGAACCAGTCGCACGACTGAACCAGACAACTGATCAGTCGTACGAATGAGACATGGTATTGACTTAGTCGCACGACTGAACCTTCAGTCGTGCGTATGAATCAGTCGCACGACTGAACCATGCTAATGGTTCAGTCGCACGAATGAAGACTGCAAACCTATAAATACCACTTAATTCATGAAAAAACAAAAACTTTCGACACGTTCTCATAACCTAGCCGTCCAGAGCGTCCAGAAAGCCTGTTCCAAGTTCAGAGTTCGCATCTGATCATTCTCTACTCATTCTTAACGTTTCATTAATCGTTAGATTGATCGGGATTGCGTTTTCACTGATTGGATCGCCAATTAAATGGGATTCCGCACTATTTGATCTGGTTTCACGCATTATCAGTTGGTATGTCGTACGTACACGGTCCTGACAGGCGGGTTCAATGTAGTCCTAGCAATG
Organism: Flaveria ramosissima; assembly: GCA_025215565.1. Classification (NCBI taxonomy): domain Eukaryota; kingdom Viridiplantae; phylum Streptophyta; class Magnoliopsida; order Asterales; family Asteraceae; genus Flaveria; species Flaveria ramosissima. The sequence continues at coordinate 43,504,201 of CM046030.1, forward strand.
GATTGGTTGGCGGACTACGAGGCGAACATTATGTGTCGCAAGAAGATGATTCAGTTGACAGCGCCCGACGGGAGTTCGGTGACGGTTTACGGTGATCGGGTCACGACGATCCCGAAATTGATTTCGATGGCGGTGGCGGGAGAGTGCGTGAGGCATGGATGTAGTACCTACTTGGCCTACGTGAAGGATGTTGATAAGCCAACACCACAACTGTCTGATGTACAAGTTGTGTGTGACTTTCCGGACGTGTTTCCAGAGGACTTACAAGGAGTGCCACTAGACCGCGAGATTGAGTTTCAGATTGACCTGATACCCGGTTGGCTCCGAATGAGATGAAGGAATTAATGGAGCAACTGTAGGAATTGCTCGATAAAGGGTTCATTAGGCCGAGTATCTCTCCTTGGGGTGCTCCGGTCTTATTCGTGAAGAAGAAGGACGGTAGTATGAGGATGTGTATAGACTACCGTGAGTTAAATTAACTGACAGTGAAGAATCGGTACCCACTACCAAGAATTAATGATCTCTTTGATCAGTTCCAGGGTGCCAGTTGGTTCTCAAGGATAGACTTTCAATCTGGTTACCATCAGTTAAAGGTGAAGGAGCAAGATATTCCTAAAATAGCTTTTCGTACGCATTATGGACATTATGAGTTTCTCGTTATGTCTTTTGATTTGACCAACGCACCAGCTGCTTTTATGGACTTGATGAATCGAGTGTGTCAGCGGATGTTGGATAAATAAGTGATTGTGATTATTGATGATATACTGATTTATTCAAAGAGCAAGGAGGAGCATGCCGGTCACATTCAAAAAGTGTTGGAGACATTGAGGAAGGAGAAGTTGTATGCTGAATTCTCCAAAAGCGTGTTCTGGTTGCGCGAGGTTCAGTTCTTAGGTGATGTGGTGAATCTCGAGGGGATTATGGTAGACCCAGCGAAGGTAGAAGCGGTGATGCAATGGAAGTCTCCAAAGACGCATCCGAGATTCGTAGTTTCTTGTGTTTGGCAGGCTATTATAGGATATTTATTCAAGACTTCTCTAAGATAGCTTCTCCGTTGACTAAATTGACCCGTAAGGATGTGAAGTTTGTATGGGGTCAAGCTCAAGAGAACGCTTTTGAGGAGTTAAAGGCAAGGTTGACTCAAGCTCCTGTCTTGTCATTACCCAAAGGAAGCGAGGATTTGGTGGTTTATTCAGTTGCTTCTTACTCGGGGTTAGGTTGTGTGCTAATGCAGTGAGGAAAGGTTATAGCTTATGCATCCGACAGTTGAAGGTTCATGAGGTTAATTATCCCACTCATGACTTGGAGCTAGCAGTTGTGGTCTTTGCGTTAAAGATTTTTAGAGGCACTACTTATACGGGACGAAGTGCACAATCCATGGACCACAAAAGCCTGAAGTACTTCTTCGAGCAAAAGGATCTGAACATGAGGCAAAGGAGATGGTTAGAGCAAATAAAGGATTATGAATGCGAGATTCATTACCATCCGGGCAAGGCCAATGTAGTGGCAGATGCCTTTAGCCGAAAGGAGAGACCCGAGCCGATTCGGGTGAAAGCTTATCAGTTGATTATGACATCTGATGTTATGAAGCAGGTCAAGGAGTTTCAAGATGAGGCGTTGAGAGAAGATCATCTTAACTCTAAAAGAATGAGAGGTCTGGGCACGGAGTTGGGTGAAAACACACTCGGTGTTAGAACCCGATTTGGACGGATGTGGATTCCTCATTTCGGGGATCTACGTGGGAGGATTATGGATGAAGCTCATAAGACTCGATACTCCATTCACCCTGGTGCTACAAAGATGTATCAAGATATGAAGAAAGATTATTGGTGGCCAGGTATGAAATGCAATGTGACGGAGTATGTGAGCAAGTGCCTTACTTGCTCACAAGTGAAGGCCGAGCATCAGAAGCCATACGGGAAGATCCAACCTTTGGACATATCCGAGTGGAAGTGGGAGCATATCACCATGGACTTGATTACGAAGCTACCGCATACCGCGAGAGGGTATGATGCTATATGGGTGATAGTTGATCGTCTGACGAAGAGTGCTTACTTCCTATCGATCCGCGAGACGTATTCATCCGAGAGGTTGGCGGATCTGTTCATTAAAGAGGTTGTAACTCGTCATGGTGTGCCGTTGTCTATTGTGTCTGATCGTGACACCCGGTTTACATCTAAATTTTGGAAGAAATTCCATGATGCGATGGGGACGAGGTTACATATTAGCATGACTTATCATCCTCAGACAGATGGTTAGTCGGAGAGGACGATTCGGACACTAGAAGATATGCTTCGGGCATGCGTTATTGATTTTGGAGGAAATTGGGATGACAACTTACCGTTAGCTGAGTTCTCATATAACAACAATTATCATGCAAGTATTGGTATGCCCCCTTATGAGATGCTATACGGTAGGAGATGTAGAGCGCCCGTGTGTTGGGGTGATATTGGTCAAAAGGAGTTGGGGAGTATTGAGGTGATCGAGTCTACGACTGAGAAACTTGAAAAGTTCAAGACTTTTATGAAGGCAACAAAGGATAGGAAGAAGTCGTATGTCGATAAGAGACGTAGACCGATTGAGTTCAAGGTGGGTGATAGGGTTATGTTGAAAGTCTCGCCTTGGAAGGGTACTATTCGGTTCAGAAAGCGGGGCAAGTTGAGCACGAGATACATAGGGCCTTTCCGAATCATTGCTGGAGTAGGAGATGTGGCCTATAGGTTGGAGTTGCCCAGTGAGTTAAGTGGGATTCATCCGACATTCCATGTATCTCACTTGAGAAAGTGTTTGGCAGACGAGGATATGGTTGTACCATTGGAAGATATCGAGGTAGATGAACGACTCAATTATATAGAGCAACCGGTGGCAATCATCGACCGTAAGGAGAAACGGTTAAGGAATAAAGTGGTTCCTCTTGTGCACGTACAGTGGAATCACGGGAAGGGATCAGAGTCTACGTGGGAGACTAAAGAAGAGATGAGGCACCACTACCCACGATTGTTTGAAGAATAACAGGTTTCGGGGACGAAACCTATATAAGGGGGGTGGACTTGTAACACCCGGTTATTGTTTTTAAAGTTATGAAACAAAGAATAAAAGTGAAGGAGAAGAAAGAAAAGCTATAAAACCTAAGTTGAGGGGTAAAAAGTGTCCAAAAGGACAAAACTTTTAAAAGTTGGTGATAAAGGTGGTATGGCCGCCCTTGAGCCGACACACACACTCAATCGGATTTTGTAGAGAGAGAAAGTGAAGAAGAGCAGAAACTCTCGGATATTTGAAGAAGAACCCGAAAAGATCGAATTCAAGGTACGAATGGTTTTATGATGTTCTTGACTGGCCTTTGCCTCAGTTGCATGCTTATGTGTGTTTGTGTGTTCGGTGGTGTGTGTTTGGTGGGTTTCTAGGTGGTAGAACTCAATTGCATTCAGGTTTTTGAAGGAAGTCATACCCAAAAGGATGCTAAGGTGAGTTCTAGAACCCCTTTTTTACTTGTTTTAAACTGATTTGGGGCTGGAAATGCATGTATGAAACTTTTTATAAAAATTGGTATTTCACCCGTATGTTATGTATGTATGTTTGCGGGTGGGGTGTGATTTTGGGTATTTATGATGTTATGATGATGCTATGTGCTTGTTTTGATGCTTAGAATGTAAGATATGAGTTTTTTTAGCATGTTAGTTTGATAATAGGGACAAATTATGATGATTGGTTGTAAGTGTTGGTTGCCCATGCGCCTGAAATAGGCCCATGCGCCCAACGGTCTGAAATGCCTAAGTGCCCCATGCGCCCAAAACCCCATGCGCCCAAATAGTATCCATGCGCCTAGAAATGTGTCCTAATAAATAAGTGTTGCCCATGCGCCCCAATAGTGCCCATGCGCCTGGAAGTTCCCTATGCGCCTACGTGTTCCCCATGCGCCCAGAAGGCCATGCGCCCAAATAGTGCCCATGCGCCTAAGACTTAGATTATTTTTCTGATTTTTGGGGGGAAAGTGAAATGTAGGCTTTGACTTGTGAGGTCCCGGGGGTAATAAAAGTTGACTTTTTGAGGTCATAGATGATGCGATGGGTGATGTATGATGTGGCATGATGATGATGTGTGATGGATGCTATGCTTATGCATGATGATGTATGATTATGTATGATGTGTTTTTTTATAATCCTTATCACGTATTATGACGTGACTTTACGTGGTATGTTTATGATAATGAACGTAAAGTATTATCTTAACAAAGCGAAAGATTTAAGATAATGAAAGTGGAAGATAATGAATGAACGAATTAAAGTCTTGCAAGCAAATGAAAGGAGGTTCACAACTTATTGAGAGTTGTCAGCTCAACCATGTGTTACAGCGTGCGATCTTGGCTAACCCTTAAGGGTTCACACACAGGGGGAGTTAGTCTATGTGACTACTCCATACGTGCGATATGTGCGATATGGGGTCCTTGTCGCTTAACCCTAGATGATATGGCTTTGTGCTCAAGAGGGGGGTTAAGCATATGACAAGACCTAGATAGAAGTTAAAGATAATGAAAGTACGAAAAGTGCGGTAAGTACGAAATGTGCAAAACGTGCGATATGTACGAAATGAACGATGATGAAGATAATAATTATTACTTTGATGTTTTAACGAATGGAAGGTAATATAAAGTTTTATAAAACTAGAACTCACTCAGCAACGCTGAGTTTTATGTGTTTCCAGTTGGCAGGTAATTGTTGTTGACGATGGCACGAGGCGGCTACTTGACTCATTTTGGGATGGCATTCTTTTGTATAATGTTTTCGCATTGTAATGCGAACAAACGATATTTTGTAATAAATGTTGTATTATTTTGAAAAAGCGATTATTTTAATGAAATGAAATGTTTGTTTAAATGTTTCCGATGCAATGTTTTATTAAAGGTAATGTAAATATATGTTTTATGTGCGAAGATTGACCAGCTGTGAGCATCCCGGGAACGGGGCCTTACAGATATGTTTGGCCCAATCAGTGTAAAATCAATTGCTAAGAAATTTTTTTGCCTTGTTGTTACAGATGATTTCTCTACGTATTAATGGGTTACATTTTTAGCTCATAAAGGAGAAGTTGCTGAAGAGTTGCAGAAGTTAATTCTATCAATCGAAATGATAAGCAAGAGGAAGGTCATGGCTATTCGAAGTGACAACGGTACCGAATTCAGAAATCACATCTTTGACTCATTCTGTGCAAGCATAGGAATTTTGAGACAATTCAGTGCCGCCAGAACACCTCAACAAAATGGTGTTGCTGAAAGAAAAATCGCACCCTTATAGAAACCGCTCGTATCATGTTGATCGAATCTGCTTTGCCAATTATTTTCTGGGCGGAAGCAGTAAATTGTGCATCCTATGTCTTTAATCGCGTTTTGATTGTGAAGGATAAAATGAAGACTCTTTATGAACTATTTATATAAGGAAGCCATTGATTGATTTCTTTCGTCCATTCGGATGCTCGTGTACCTTGCTGAACACTCATGCACAAAAGACAAAATTTGGAGCCGTGTCACATGAGTGTTACTTCGTTGGTTATTCATCCTCTCAGAAAGCTTATCGGGTGTATAACAAGAGAACAAGTATTATGCAGGAGTCATTTTATTTTGATCATCATTTCTTAGTTAACAGGTTCATTGCAGACGAAAATGTTCATCATTTCTTAATCTCAGTTTGATTTTGAGTTTTCTTTCTTGCCCTAGGGTTCTAAGTTCATCATGGGTTCGAAGGTTCGACATTTTTTAGGTCATAAACTTCAAAGATTATCACCTTTTGTTCGATACTACGGTTGTAGAGAATCGAAACTGAGGACTAATCAGGGTGAATGAAAGTAGAACACGGATTCTGGTGATGGTGATGATGATTGATGAAGAATAGTGAAAATTCGCTCGTCGCACTATGAAGTCTCTCAAATTTGAAAATTATTAAATGACCTTTTGAAATGGTGTTAAATAGTCAATTAACGACTTTTACAAAAGTTACAAGTTTCAGTACAAATGCGGTCAATTTTAAATTCACTGTAGCAAATGCGGATGTGTTTTGTCCATTAGCATTTGTGTACTGTTACAAATATCGAAGAGTAAAGACTTAACAACATTTGTTAACTGTAGCAAATGCGGTTGAACAAAGTTGATTAGCATTTTTCCACTGTAACAAATGTGGTTGAATAAAGTTGTTCAGCATATGTTCACTATAACAAATGTGGTAGACCAAAATTCCTTTGTCCACCTTTACTTCAACAAATGCGGCAGAACAATAAGTTGTCCGCATTTCTTGACTTTCATCATCATGACAAAAGAGATTTAGCACATTGTTTATCCATTTTGATACACATGAAAGGTGTGTTGATTTCAACCACATTCAGGAAATGCGGATGAGTAAAAAGAAATACGACAGTACAAAAGTTTACCACATAAACAAATGCGGTCGAACACTTTTGTCCGCATACGTTTTTAACACCAAACTTTTTATGTATACTTCTTTGAAACAAATGCGGTAGAGTTAACTTGTCCACATTATTTTCACTTTGTTTTAAATGACATAAACACTTACCCGCATTGGTTATATGCGTGGGTTACCTTCACCCGCATTAACTAATGCACTTACCCGCATTAACTTTTGAGCTTAAAAAAATTAATGTTTCTGTAGAGTAAAACTATTTCTGTTTTTCTGTTGATTCCTTTCTTGTTATGAAGAACTATCTTTGATTGACTTGTCTCTTATGAAGTTTTTGATTGTTGTTGGGGTTGTCAATTCTTGCTTGGATTGACTTGTATATCAGATATGATACAAGTTTCCCATTGTTTGACTGATCTTGGACTTCTTATGCTTCCAAGAATCTGCATAAGCTGAGATACTATAGTATAACTTTTGCACCAACACAGTCAATTCCTTTTTGATTTGTTTTATAAGTTTTAAGAAAGTAAATATCTATACAAACTGATCAAAATTTTTGATTACTCCCCCTAAAGTTTATATCCATAACTAGATAAAAACTTTAAAGATTTAAAACTTTTGAACATGAAACTATTTTTGATGTTGTTGTTTTTTGATTTAAGCATGAAGAGGAAGTATACCTTTTGTTGGGATCATATCACTTTTACATACACATGTGCACTCTTTTGTTAGTAAAATAGACATGTTTATGATCTTATTGATTGAAGGTATGTTTGTCCTCTTAAACTCATACCTGGTTAATATTTTAATGCATGTGATATTTATCATGTTTTGGTTTATTTAATTATTCAACGTGTACCTCACACACAAAAGCATGGTATGATCAACCACCCTCATGTAATGCATGGTAGAACTTTTTTCATAACTTGCTTGACCAGGTCACTTAAAGTATGAGATCTCATTTTCACTAATCCTCATTGGGATTCATTTACTTTGATCCTTTTCATGATTTGATCCATATTACGATTCTTTTTCACTTCACTTTGAAAGGTGATCCATGATGGGATTCTTTTTGTTCATTCACAAGGAATGTATTCTTTTGTTGATTCATCCAATTTGGATGTGTTCCTCATTGAGAATCTTTTGGATCACTACATCAGCACTATGTGCTTGTTTATTCATGTCTTTGCTCAACAAAACAAAGAAGAAACTGATGTAGGTGAAAGAGATTCATAGAAAATCATTGCCTAGTGTGTTTAATTTACTACACACACATACAGTTGGATAAGCCAATACGTACCCTTTTTGTTCATTCACAAGGAATGTATTCTTTTGTTGATTCATCCAATTTGGATGTGTTCCTCATTGAGAATCTTTTGGATCACTACATCAGCACTATGTGCTTGTTTATTCACGTCTTTGCTCAACAAAACAAAGAAGAAACTGATGTAGGTGAAAGAGATTCATAGAAAATCATTGCCTAGTGTGTTTAATTTACTACACACAGATACAGTTGGATAAGCCAATACGTACCCTTTTTGTTCATTCACAAGGAATGTATTCTTTTGTTGATTCATCCAATTTGGATGTGTTCCTCATTGAGAATATTTTGGATCACTACATCAGCACTATGTGCTTGTTTATTCATGTCTTTGCTCAACAAAACAAAGAAGAAACTGATGTAGGTGAAAGAGATTCATAGAAAATCATTGCCTAGTGTGTTTAATTTACTACACACACATACAGTTGGATAAGCCAATACGTACCCATACTCTGAGATGAGTGTTTCACAATTGAATAAGATTTTAATTCATCATAGCATGTATTGTCTTTTCGAAGTTAAGCCTATCCACATATCAGGTAAGTCATGTTAGTCTTTCAAACTTTGAATTAAGCACAGTGAATGATATGACGACTGTAATTATATCATTTCCCATATTATATATCATTTTCTTCATCAAAATTGACTTCTTTTTGTAATTTCTAAATTATTTGAATTGTTTTTGATGTTTTGAATTTTATTCAAGGTTAATCATGCCAATTGATTGAACTAGGAATTCAAACCTACTATGTTCAAATGCCTTGGTAAATAAATGTTAGTGCTCTAGAAAGATTAACATGTTGTCTTTAGATGTCTTTTTAATACTTTGTAATAGTATAGGGACTGGTTTTGTAATTAGTTAGTTCCTTTTTGTTTCATTATAAATAGCTTAGACTTACAGGTAGTAGGTAACGAGTTGAATACGAACCTGCTTACATACTTTTGTAATTGTCTTTGCTTGATATTAATGAAACCATGAATTTTGTTGATATCTTGCTTGATTTGATTACTTTGTTTGTATTTCATTGTATTGTGTTCATACATCATCATAGATTGGTACATTTGATCCTATCAAATGGTATCAGAGTTGCTGGTAAGCTGTTAGTGAGTTATTTTTGAAGTTGTCGAACTCAAAAATTTCACTGAATCTGTGATTGATATACAATTCAATTGAAAATTTATGAATTTCATATGTGTTTCATCATCAGAAATATGATTTGAATCACAATTAGCAGTTAAATTCATCAAATTCAAGTCAATTTGTTGAATTTGTGTTCGAAAAAGGTTTATATTTTTCGGACTGAAAATCTCAAAATTGCTTGATTTGTTGTTGATATTGAAAGAAATTGATGTTAGAAGAATGATTATCGGTATAAAACATGCTTAATTGAAAAGATTCAATCGAATTCATCAACATTTGAAGAATTCAGAAGATTTGAGTTAGTTACATTCATATGAACATGATGAATGTGGCGCATGAGTTGAGATTGGCTGAAAAATTTGTCTAAGTGTTAGGCGTTTGACTACTACTTAGGCACATTAACGCTGTGTGGACGTTTTTTAGTTCAGACGTTTGACTATTGTTGAAGAGAAAAAGGCCAGACGCATCATCTTTGTTGAGACAGATTATAAGTGTTTAGACGTTTGACAACTGTTGAGGCGCTTTACAACTGTTTAGGCGCATGACAACTGTTTAGGCGCATGACAACTGTTTAGGCGCATTTCAACTGTTTAGACGCATTTCAACTGTTCAGGCGTTTTAAAACTGTTTGGTCGCATCAACTTGGGCATTTTAAAAAATTTTCTAAGGCATTCCCTTAGACGTTTCTCAACTCAGGCGCATCAATTGTTTGGGAGTATAATCACTGTTCAGGCGTATCGCCTTTGACACTTAGAATTTTTTTTAAAAAAAAATTTCAAAAACTTTTGCATTTATTTTCTTAATTCAAAATCTAAAACAACAAAAATATAAGAATGGTGAAATCAGAAGATTCTGAAAATAGAGTTCCAAAACTTAAAAATAAAGCTGATTTCAAAAATTGGTCTCTTAGGCTAAAACAACATTTTAATTCCATTGATACTGATCTTTGGAAATCTATAGTAATAGGACCATACATTCCTATAATCACTGATGGGCCTGACAGAGGGTTTGTTTATACTAAAGATTTTCCAGAACCCTATCCTGAAGATGGTCTTCAAGGAGATAATTTGAAAAGAGTAAAGAATGATATCAAAGCATATTCCTTGATGTGTAAAGGACTACCTTTGGAAGTTCTTGCAAGGCTTGATGCATATCAAACTGGATACACTCTATATAAAGCCTTAAAGATCATTTGTGAAGGAGGCAAGGAGATTCAAAATCTGAAGAAACAAAAGTTGAAAAGACAATTAGAATTGTTTCAACATTTATCTGGAGAAACCATAAATCAGATGATGAACAGATTTGTTCAACTTACAACTGAGATGTCAACAGCTAGTGTTAATCCTGATCTTGAAGATCTAAATCTCAGACTACTCAATGCTTTACCCTCATCATGGAAACAAACGGTAACCTTACTAAAGCATACTAAGAAGTTCCCTATGGATCTAGATCTACTTATTGCCAAGATAGAGTCAGTAGAGATTGATGAAAGCTCAAGGAACAATGATAAAGCAGCATCAATGTCTCAGTATTAGTTTGTTGCTTCTCCTGCAACCACTATTGAGAATGCATTTATGGCAAAAAGTGAGAAAAGTACAGAAGAGGAGGGAGATTTGTTTGTTGGAGCAGGATTTTTCGCTGACTCATCATTTACCGGTGCTCCTGCTTATACAACTCAGTCTCATTCTCAATCTCCTCCTAAATCTTAGTCCCAAACATCTAATATTCAAACAGAGACTTCTTCATCTAACTCTGCTAAATCTAGCAAAGTTAAAGATGTGATAAACATCCTATTAGAGGATGAAGAGTCTAAAACTGCATTCACTGCATTTATGGCTAGTTTTCAAGCATATCAAGGTAGCCATTTAACTCAATTAGATTTTGTTTTGTAGGATTTGTTTGAGATGGATCCTGAAGATGTTGAAGAGATGGACTTAAACTGGCAGATGGTGATGATTGCCTGTAGGACACAAAAACATTCATATGTCAACAGGAAATACAAGCCAAGTGCTAACAAGACTGTTGGATTTGACATGTCAAAATCTAGGTGTTTTAACTGTAATAGTTATGGACACTTCTCCAGAGAATGCAAAGCTCCAAGGAATAATGGAGGAAATGCTCAATCAAGTTCTAGCAATCAAAGGTTTCAACCAGCTCAGAAGACTTTTCAAAAGCCTTATCAAAGTCTTCCTATGCCTGAGCTTAAAGATGAAACGAAATCATCTGATGAAACCAAGAAAGCTTTAGTAGTCAGTATTAAAGATGGTTATGATTGGAGTGCATATGCAGATCAGTTTACTAATGATTTAACATCAAGTTTATCTCTAGTTGCAGAAATCCAGGGAAAAGATTGGTCAGAAAACAATGATCCAAAGGTGGAAAGTGAGAATGAAGAAGATGACTATGATTGGAGGGACAAGTCTGATCCTAAGGAGGATACAGATGAAGTAGCTCTAATGACACAGTCTGATCAACCAAAGGTTGACACTTCATCTTCGAAATCTGAAACCATATCTCCAAAATTTCCTGAAATCCCATCTGAAGTGAGAGAAAAACTCTGCACTAAATCATGCTATGAACATGTTGAATACTATAGAAACTACTCATTCAAAATCTGTGAGAAGCTAAAACAAGAAGAATAAATGCACAGCAAACTAAAATCTGATCATAAAACAGCAGATCAAAAGATTATCTCTCTTCAAACTTCATGGAACAAAACTATAAAAGATTTAGAAATTGTTTCTAAACAATTGGAAGAGATGACCAAAAATCTTGAACAGGAGAAGATAGCACATGCTGCTACTCAAATGGATCTGGCTAAAGTAAAAAGTTAAAAAATGATTGTAGAAAAACTGATAAGTGAAAGAAAAGATAAACAAAAAGCAGGGTTAGGTTTCACTCATGAACCTACGCCTGAATCTATTACAAACACTCTACCAGAAAACTTCAATACACATGATCATTCTCCTGAGAATAAAGCTAAACTTAAAGATTTTCAGATCAAAAACAAGAATTCAGAAGAAGAAAAGGAAAATGTACAAGTGTTTGTTGAAAATGATCAAGAAAAGATTAAAAATGGTCATCCAATTAAGATAAAATCTTATGAACCAAAACAAACAAAACAAACCACTTCTGATCAAATTCATGTTGTATTAGAAAAAGTGAAAGTTCAAAGCAAAGAAAAAGATAAACAACAGGTAGGAACATCAGAAGATTCAAACACTATTAATTTGAAACAAGTTCAATCTGAAAAGGAATCTTTTTCTGACGATGTTCAATCTGAAAGTAAACCAAGTTCTTCTAAATCAAAAAATCAAAGAAGAAGAAAGAAATCATCAAAAACAACATCTGAACAAAACAAAAGTTCAGAAAATTTGATCAAAGCAACAAATTAAGCAACAAAACTTAAACCGATAAAATTTGTGTCAGCTGGTTTGTTAAATATGAATTCTCTTCAAAACAACAAAGTAAATATTATGAACAAATCTCACTCTGATCTGAAATCAGGTTCAGATTCCAAGACTTGCGCTGTAGCAAGAAGATTTGTTCCTAATGCATTCAAGAAGGAAGTTCATGTTAAACAAATGCAAAATAATTTGGCATAAAATCAAACTGTGAAAAATGAAAGACAAAAGATTAACTATTTGACACCAAAATCAAACATTGTGTCAATGTCAAAAGTTAACAAAAAGTTGTTTTTAACTCCACAAAAGTATTGTGAAATTTGTGACATGAAAAATCACAATACTGCTGAGTGCTATTTCAACAAGTACTGTCACATATGTGACATGAGAAATCATTCCACAACAGATTCTTATTTTAACAAATATTGTACTTATTGTGATGAAAAGACTCAGAATACTGCAAATTGTTATTTAAAAATAGATCTCTTACTAGAGGATTTGCAAAATCAAACATGAGCAAAGGTTATGTTAATCCTCAATATTTGAGAAATCAAACTGATGGATTTCAAAAATTCACTAATCAACCTTCTTTAGGTTTGAGATCTTTTTCAAAGAACAATTATGTGAGATCTAAACAAAATATGCAAGAACAATTCATACCAAGATCTGTAAGAATGACTAATAAAAATGTTAGTCATCAATACATTTCAAAAATTGATCAATCAAATGATATGAATGTTCTAAAAAATAAATCAAACAATTTTCAAAACAATTTCCAAAATAAAATTGGTAAATTCATCAAGAATAAACCTTATTTGGATAATCTTCATTACAAACAATTTACAATTGTTGATAAATTTGGAAAACCCAAGACCATCTCGGCTTGGGTAGATATCTCAACTTAATTTTCTTGTTGTGCAGGTACGCCCAAAAAGACGACTCAATACATGGTATGTGGATAGTGGGTGTAGCCGGCATATGACAGGCAATCCTGCCTTGTTACAAGATTTTAAGTTAAAGGATGGAACTCACGTCTCCTTTGGTGGTGATGCTGGAGGAAAAATAACCGGAGAAGGAACAATATCAAATGGGATAATAAGCTTTGATAAAGTCAACTTTTGTTCACAGTTGAACTTTAATCTTTTAAGTGTATTTCAAATATGTGATAAATCATACTCTGTTCTATTTGATGATTCATTCTGTTATGTTTTGAAGCCAGGTTTTAAGATAAGCAAAGATTGGGTGATTGTTACAGCTGAAAGAGATAGAGATGTATACAAGCTGGATATGTCTCAAGTTGATCCTTCAACTGAAACAACATGCCTAATTGCCAAGGCATCAAATGATGAAAGCCAGCTTTGGCATAGACGTCTCGGACATTCAAATTTCAAGAATATGAACAAGCTTGTAGCAGGAAATCATGTCATTGACTTCCATCTAAGAAGTTTGCAACAACTTATCACTGCTCAGCATGTTTGAAGGGAAAGCAACACAGAGCGTCTTATAAGTCCAAGCTCATAAACTCAACATCCAAACCTCTTCAAATGTTACATATGGATCTTTTTGGACCAACAAATGTCAAGAATATTGGACGAAAATCATATTGTTTAGTTATCATTGATGACTATACAAGATTTTCATGGGTTTTCTTTCTATATGCCAAATCTGAAACGGCTAATTTACTAAAAGAATTTATCATTAAAGTTGAAAATCAATTAGAAAATAAAGTGAAAATAATAAGAAGTGATAATGGAATGGAATTCAAAAATGCTAACATTGAAATGTTTTGTGCACAGAAAGGGATAGCTCATCAGTTCAGTGCTCCCAGAACTCCTCAACAAAATGGAGTTGCTGAAAGGAAGAATAGAACACCGATTGAAGTTGCTCGTTCTATGTTAGCTCATGCAAAAATTCCTATCACTTTTTGGGATAAAGCTATATCAACTGTGTGTTTCGTTCAGAACAGAATCTTAATTATGAAAGATAAAATGAAAACTCCATATGAGTTAATGTTTGGCAGGAAACCGAACATAAACTTTCTAAAATCATTTGGTTGTCCTGTTATGATTCTTAATTCAAATGATCAATTAGGAAAATTTGAAGCAAAATCTGATAATGGATTTTTCGTTGGATACTCATCTGTTTCAAAAGCCTATCGAGTGTACAACTCTAGGACAAATATAATTCTTGAAACATTCAACGTTAAATTTCTGGAAAATTCTTTTCCATCAGTTTTAAATGGTCCTGCATGGTTATTTGATTTAGATTCATTATCAAAATCTCTTCAATCTAACTTGTTTAATCAACCAAATTTTCTTGATTCTACAGGTAAGAAGAACTCTAGAGGAGATCTTGGATCTTTTAGTGAGGATTCAGACTTTGATGACCTAGATGATTCTAGCTCAAACTACCCATTTTTATCATTTGTCAAGGACTCAACAATACAATTCGATGACAATAATCATGATAATACAGTTTCAGATCATTCAGTTTCATTTGATCAGGAAGGATCACATCATATTCCTAATGATGGTAATGAGTTTGTGATACCTGAGTCTGGAACATCATCCATCTCTGGTGATTTAGTTGATACTGGTAACTTTGATTACTTTATTAACTCACCGACTCAAGTTCCAAACTTCAATTCACATTCTTCTACTTTGTTACATGAGCTTTCCAACTTGAACCAAACAAATCTGGATGTTAATGTTCAATGTGATGAGATTCCAACATCTCGTATTCACAAGAATCATCCAATTTCTCAGAATATTGGTCTATTGAATGAGACAACAACAAGGGGTAAATCAGAACAAGCAAACGTGTGCTTATACTCTTGTTTTCTTTCTCAAATTGTTCCTAAAAATGTTACCAAAGCATTAAAGGACAATGGTTGGATACTTCAATTTCGCAAACAAGAAGTGTGGAATTTGGTGGATCTACCTGAAGGAGAAAATGCTATAGGCACGAAATGGTTATTTAGGAATAAGGCTGATGATCATGGTGTTGTAATAAGGAACAAAACGAGACTTGTTGCACAAGGATACACACAGGAAGAAGGAATAGATTATGATGAAGTGTTTGCACCAGTTGCAAGACTTGAATCCATTCGAGTTTTCCTGGCTTATGCTTCATTCATGAAATTTAAGGTGTATCAAATGGATGTAAAGGGTGCATTTCTATATGGTCCTATTACTGACGATGTGTTTGTGAAGCAACCTCCAGGCTTTGAGGATGCAGAATTTCCACATCGAGTATATAAGCTGAGTAAAGCTTTATATGGACTTCATCAAGCCCCTAGAATTTGGTATGAGACGTTATCACAACACTTAATCCAACATGGATACACAAGAGGGAAAATTGATCCAACTTTATTCATAAAGAAGGATAATGATGATCTCTTATGTGTACAAGTGTACGTTGATGACATCATATTTGGTTCTACCAGTCCAAAATTGTGCAATGAATTTGAAGAAATCATGAAATCTCGGTTCCAAATGAGTTCTATGGGAGAGATTAATTTCTTCCTTGGACTTCAAGTCAAGCAAACTGACGATGGAATTTTCATCAATGAAGAGAAGTTTGTTGACAAGACTGGCAGTCCATACGAACTCCAGCAGATGTTAACACCAAGATTGAACCTGATCCAAAAGGAAAATCTATTGACCAAACGTTATACAGATCAATGATTGGTTCTTTGATGTATCTTACTGCATCTAGACCAGACATTATGTATGCAGTTTGTGTTTGTGCTAGGTATCAATCAGACCCGAAAGAATCTCACTTAATTGCTGTCAAAAGGATATTCAGGTATCTCAAAGGTAAACCAGCCTTAGGGCTTTGGTATCCTTACGAGGGTAACTTTGAACTACATGGATATATAGATAGTGATTATGGTGGATGTTGTCAAGATAGAAAATCTACTTCAGGTGGGTGTCAATTTTTTGGTCCCCGATTAGTCTCGTGGCAATGTAAGAAACAAACAAATGTCTCTGTTTCAACTACAGAAGCTGAGTACATTGCTGCATCAGCAGGATGTTCTCAAATCCTCTGGTTGCAAAATCAACTACTGGATTATGGGTTCAATTTTCTTAAAACACCAATTTACATTGATAACACTGCTGCTATGTTCATAACAGCTAATCCTGTTCAACATTCAAAAACAAACATATCGAAATTCGATATCATTTTCTCAGAGATAACTCTGAAAAAGGATTAATCATATTGATTCAAATTGCAACAGAAAAACAGTTGGCAGATCTATTTACTAAAGCCTTCCTACCAGGACGGTTTGAGTATTTAGTGGAGTCAATTGGTCTTATAAATCATATGTGAACTCTCTAAATCAAAAGATCATAATAAGTGATCCTCTCATTGTTAATTGCCTGTTTATATTTTGTGTGTGTGTGATTCTTGTTTCCTTAGAAAATCAAATACAAAAATATAAATCAAAACTACAAAAATAGAGTCTTTTTCTAATTTTTAGTTTACATTTTTTAGAAAGGAATATGTTATGCAATATGTGAGAATGATAGTACATTAGTGAGATCAGTTGCATACTTCACTCATTAATAAAGTCTGACATGATCAGATATGATGTGTAGACAATATCTACTATTATACTGAAAAAGTAAATTCTTGTGATCACACTAAATCTTAATGCTTGTGTGTATTCATCTGAGTACTTTTGAGTTGTTTTGGCTTATCAGATTGAATGCTTGTTAAGTTACACCACTCACACCTATTGGTAATGTGTTTAATCATGAGATCTGTTACAAAGCATCATATCACTTCTCTGTTATGAGTCATCATAGACCTGAAGTGCTGAGATATCCTTTGTTGTAAGTGATTACAGACCTGGATTCTCTCTTTGATGCAAAAGATGCCAATGTGCACAAACTATTCAAATGAATAGTCAGAGCTGATCAAATGGTTATCCATGATCATTCTTTATTAATTTAAGTAACATGAACTCTGGTGATACATATGTTTCAGGTAATAAGTTGAGTATGTGTTCTTTCTTGCATGTCATGATGATGGTTGAGCTCTCTCAGTCTCTGTATGATTTACATCATGTCATATCTAAATCTACCCTAATCAATCTAAGAATTGAAAAAGTAAGTGAGTTGATAATTTGTCAAAAACACTCATTGTCTGTCCTTAGATCTTGTGTCTCCTTTGCTGTGATATCACTGACCTGGAACACACTTGATCAGGATTTATTCATTGTCTATGACTATTCACAATTTTTTTATTTTAATGTGCTGATCTTTATTAATATGATCTCACTACAGACATTAATTCTTTTGTTTATATTAGATTTTGATTCTGCTTTCATTTTGATTTTATGCATGTTTTTTGTGTGTGAAGGCAATGTCACAATGAGATGTGTGATCTTATTATCTTTCCTAGGAAACTTATAAGTTTATCAAACTTAAAAGTTTAGGGGGAGTAATAAATAAAGAGTTGTTCTCAGAAAATCAAAATCAAAGTTGAAATGTTGAATCGAAAGGATGATGCTATATGTTCAAAGTATTTGTGTAGTTTTGAAAATAAAATTTTTGAAAAGTATAATATGAACCTACATAAATTTGCAAGTGAAAATGCTTCTGTCAAAAGTTAAAAATTAGATGATACTTGATTTTATGTTGAAACTAAAATGAAGGGACAAAACAAATTTAAAAAAAAATTAATTAAACAAAATGTGAAAAATTAAAATTGTTAAAAATTAAAAAAAATTGAGTGTGCAAAATGCAAAAAGTTTAGATTTAAGGGACTAAAAGGTAAATTTTGGAAAATTCAAAATTATGCTTAAAATGTTTAAATATTAGTATGAAATATTACTAATATGTTTAAACAGTGTGCATGTGAAGAATTTAGAAAACACAAGTGTTAAACTTATGAAAGTCGACTCAAAGTCAACTCATGCGCCTAAATAGTGTACATACGTCTAAATAGGAGCATGATGAACTTTCAAGAATTATACAAGTGTTTGGGCGTTTGTCAAATTTCCATGCGTCTAAACAGTTGTAATAAGTCCATGGAATTATACAAGTGTTTGGGCGTTTTTCACATTCCGTGCGCCTAAATAGTTGTACTAAGTCCATGATTTTAATCAAGTGTTGGGCGTTTTCATAAACCCATGCGCCTAAACAGTGAATGAGTCTGACTTTAACCAAGTGTTAGACGTTTGAAATGTCTCATGCGTCTATATAGTTGAAAAGTTTCAAAATTACAAGTGTTAGACGTTTCAGGAACTCCATGCGTCTGAATAGTGCAAAAGCGCCTAAACAGTGCTTATGCGTCTGAACAGTTCTCATGCGTGTAAGTTAAAACGCACAAACAGTGCTCATGCGTCTCAAAAGTTAGTGAATTTTAGGGTTCCATACGCACAAACAAGGCTCATGCGTCTAAAATTTCACTTAATATAAATTGAACACTTACACTTGTTTTCTCATTCACACTCAAAATTTTCCACAAACAAGCCCCTGAATTGTCGACTATCAGTCATCATCAAACTCTCATTTTATCTGTGATTTCATCAAATCCTATTGATTGTAGATATTATTTGGATTTATAAACGTAAGTTTGTGATTCAAATCAGTAAAATTTGGTTAAATCAGGAAGATAGGTATAGGCGTTTGAATGCTATTTGGGCGTTCGAACATCATATTCTTCAAAGTTTAACTAATCAAATCTTAATCATATCTAAAATTGACTCTGGATTGTTGATAAGTATCAGATTTCGAGTAGTTTGATATAAATTTAATCAACTGAAAGTGCAAATGACATTGATAATAGCTCGATCAGGTTGTTCATCGATGGAATAAGAAGAAGATGAACAGACGGATTTAAATTTTGAATTAAAAACAAATAAAAATAAATAATTTTTTTTTCAAAGGTAAATAAATCAAAATTCAAATATTTGATAATAAATTCAAAATGAATAAATTTTATTGTTTCACAAATTAAATCATAATTCAAAAGTTAAAATCATAAGAAAACATTAAATTTAAAGTTATAAGTCAAAATTGCAAACTCATATATAAAAATGAATCTTATTAATCAAAATCTCAATGTTCTCATATTATTTTCTTTATGTTTTGTAGATGGCAGAATTGAAGTTTGAGCCAAAACATAATGTTGCTGCATACTTAAATGATGAAAACAGAGAAGCCATTGGATATGAAGAGATTATTCGATTTTTGCTTAGAACAAAATATGTCTATGCAATGTGTGCAAGACCAATGATTAATGGAAGATTGATCAAAAGATTTTGGAGAACTGCACAAGTAGAAAGAGATGAAGAAGGGAATAAAGTTCTAAGAGCTTCTATTACAACAAACAGAATGCTTGAAGTTTCTGAACAAGCAATCAGAATAGCTCTAAGGCTTGGTGAAGATGACCCAGAAGATTTGTCTGAATATACCTTCAATGAATGTAGAGATGTATTTCTACAAATGGGTCATCCTGATCATTTTCCTAAGAAGCAATTCTTCAGAGCACGAGTATATAAACATTGGAAGCTGTTGTGCTACATATTTCAACATTGCATGTCTAAACGAAGTGCTGGTTGGGATTCATTCCCAGTAGACATTGCATCTCCTATTATTGCTTTAGCCACAAACAGAAGATTCAACATGGCTAAGTGGATAATGAATGGATTCATATTTAATCTTGAAAGAGGAAAGAGAAATAAATACTTGATGTATCCAAGATTTCTCCAATTGCTTATTAATGAAGAGAATCCAGATCTGTATGCTGAAGGAGTTACAGGAGATAAGCTGCAATTAGAGCATATGTCAGAAGCTGTTTATAAAAGACTGGCAATGATTACTGGTGCTCAAAACATTCCAGTATTTGATTATATCAGGAATGTATCTATGAATGAAGTAGAGATCAATCAACAACACTTTCATCTATCTGAAGATGAACCAATTGATGTAAATGATCTCATTGAGGATGTTGAAGATGATGAAGTTACTGAAAGCTCTTCAGATGAAGAAAATGATGATAACAATGAAGATGATGATAATAATGATGATGATGAAGAAAGTGAGGATGAAGCTCCTGAAAGCTCATTAGATGAAGAAAATGATGATAATAATGATGATGATGATGGTAATGATGGTGCAACTGAAGCACATCAAGAAGAAAATGATGAAAGAAATGAGGATGATACTGGCAATGAACCTCAAAACATGGCTGAAGAAACCAATGATGCTGATATTCATGATGATGCTGAATACATGAATAGATTTGACAAAATCAAACCTATTGATATGACCCAGTTGATTTTATGAATGATATGTTATATGACCCAGTAAGAGTAGGAAATATGAAGGAGTAGGAACATTATGTTAGTACAGTACACCTTGAGCCTATTCTTCACTGTCCTGAAATAGTGGACAGTACATAAGGATATGTTCAGGTATAACACGAGGTGTTTGTGAGAAACGTATGTAGTCAAGATGGAATTTGTTCCTCTTATTCGTTGAGAGTTAGATGTCTAAGGCCTGATTAAGTTAAATCAACAAGGAATGATCATTCTGTGTCCTTGGATTTAACATGACATCTGTAACAAAAGGATAGATGATTGATTCACCTAAATCATTTCAAGTAGGGTACTTGAAAGGGATGATGTTATTGAATGGCTATAAGTCATGCGTATTAAGGGTAGTAAACCGTTGTTAGGCGGTATTTACTGCTTGCATCAATCTTCTATGAATCTTGGGCAAGTGGGAGATTGTAGGATTCTGTGTGCCCAAGACACTTAGAATATTGATGTGGTTAGTACGTTATGATCCAAGTCGGGTTATACCCAATAACAAGCTTAGCAAACACCAATTAATATTTAATTGATGATATGATCATGCAATTAAATATTTACACCAATTAGAAAATGGGTTTTCTAAACAAGTTGCATATGAGATGGAACAATTTATTAGGATATTTTGTTCAATAAATTATTTGTAATGTTATTTAAATAAGTTAGAAACATTACAAATTAATAATGGGAGTGTATAGATTAACAATAAAAGGTTAGTTGTATTATTAGTAAGAGGACTAGTTAACTACATAATGTGTGATAAAAATTGAGAGGGAAAACTTATTGTTTTAAAACTTTGGTGCCCCCCCTCTTAATTTCATTGGACCTTTGTGTCCTTGAAAACACACAAGTCTTGACTACTCTTGCACACCACTCTCTCATCATTCAATACATGCAATAGACCAAGAAAAACTCCTCTCTCTCTCTCAAAATTTCAGCCAGGCAGCAGCATTGGAGGGTTTTGGAGTGGTTTTGGTGTGTAGTGTTCTTCCTAACAAGAAGGTGTTTAGCAAAGGGCTTGGGGTATACAAGCTTGAGGATCCTCTCCTTGGAGCCTTGGTCATTTTTGGAGCATCCAACATCTCCTTTCTGGTCGTTTTTGCTGCTGAAAAGGTAGATATCACAGCTTGTTCAAGCTGTGATTTTATGCACGTTTGTAGGTTCATAGCTTGTTCCATTCATATATTTAAGATCCTATTGATTTGGGTTTTGTTTTCCATCTTAAAACCACACTTAGAACACGAAAATTTCAGATTATAAACTTGTTATAATCCTATACCTCCGCTGCGTTTTCTGAAAAGTTTAAAAGGTTAAACTTGTGTTTTTTTTTTGTTCTAACAAACCCTTCATAAATGCAGTATGTGATGTATATCATTTTTACCTAGTATCATAAAACTTCCGGTGCAAGATCTGAAAGAGCTAAATAGATTACCTCTGATCAATCCATTGATTCGAAACGTGCAAGATGATGGTAGAATTATTAAGAGATGATTGGATAGATCAAGTAATTTTCTTAAAACAAGATGTGATCAAGAGGATAAAGAGTAATTTGTACTTTGAAGAAGAATAAAAAGCTCAAAGGATTACAGTCGAAGAAGAACTTCAATGATAGAATTTGTGAAAAGTATTTTGAAAATGTCACAACTCCTAGTCTGAAGTGTGATGGTAATCAAAACTCAAAGCCAATTCTCAGATGGTTTTTTATAACACTGAGACTTTTGAGCTTAAGTTGGTCCAAAATCTCGAACGAGGGATGAGGATATGATTACTTTATTTGGAGTTTTTGAACTGAAGCTATTACATCCTAGCTATAAAAAGTATCTCCAGAGATAGCAGAGCAAGACAAGAAGTATTTCATTTCTAATGTGATGAATGTTGCTATGGAAAGAATATCTTTGAGAAAAGCTCTTGCTTATTCTAACATTGTAAAGAAAGATATAAAAGACATTTAATTCATGAGAATTTCAAGGAAAGGAGTATTAGAAGTATACTCAAAGGAAAGTCAAAATCCTATTGAGTTATATGCTAATATTGATATCTCATGTCTTTCAAAAGATACTTTGGAAATAATGAACAAGATGGAGATTAAGACAAATGAAGCAAAACCTGAACAAGGCATTCTTGCCAGCAAATTCAAGTCTGCTATTTCAAATGCTTTGAAAGAACTAGAGATGTACAAACAGAAGCCAATGTTCAAGATCAAAGAAGAACCAGAAGATTTTTTTGAGTGATAAAGACAAGAGTTGAAGATAAAAGCTAAAGATGAAAGATGAAGAAAAGAAAAAGAATACAAGATTGAAGATTTTAAAGACCGAAGACCATGTAATCTTAGGGGGAGTAATGTTAGTGCTCTAGAAAGATTAACATGTTGTCTTTAGATGTCTTTTTAATACTTAGTAATAGTGCAGGGACTAGTTTCGTAATTAGTTAGTTCCTTTTAGTTTCATTATAAATAGCTTAGACTTACAAGTAGTAGGTAACGAGTTGAATACGAACCTGCTTACATACTTTTGTAATTGTCTTTGCTTGATATTAATGAAACCATGAATTTTGTTGATATCTTGCTGGATTTGATTACTTTGTTTGTATTTTATTGAATTGTGTTCATACATCATCACAGATTGGTACATAAATCAGCCAATTGATTGTCAGTGGGAACTTGAATCAATTTGAATAACCCTTTTTCAGCACAATCAATCAAAAAGTGATATATTATTTCAATATGTTTTGTTTTTAGTGCAGAACTGGATTATTTGTGATAAAAACTGATGTTGTGTTGTCAATGTGAATTGGAGTGTGCAAGAAGTTAAAACCATAATCAAGCATCTAGTTTTGAATCCAGAGAAATTGAGAGCAACTTGCTATATACTCAGCTTCTGCTATTGAAACAAATACGTTTGTCTGTTTCTTGCAGTGCCAGGACACCAGTTTGGGACCAAGAAATTGACAACAGCCAGAAGTGGACTTCCTATTGAAGTTGCATCCCCCATAATCACTGTTAGTGTAGGCATAAAGATTGAAATCTCCTTCCTTTGGATACCATAATCCAAGAGCAGGCTTGCCCTTAAAATATCTGAATATCCTTTTGACAGCATTCACATGAGACTCCTTGGGGTCAGCTTGATATCTGGCACACACACAAACACCAAACATAATGTCAGGCCTACTAGCTGTTAGATACATAAGTGAACCGATCATAGATCGATAGTGAGTCTGATCCACTGATTTGCCTTCTGGATCTGGACCTATCTTCACTTTAGTATCAACAGGTGTTCTGATAGACTGACAGTCAGCAAGGTGGAATTTCTTCAACATTGTTTCCATATATTTTGATTGATTAATGAAGATTCCATCTGCTGTCTGTTGGACTTGCACTCCTAGAAAGAATGTGAGTTCCCCCGTTGCACTCATTTGGAATTTTGAATGCATAAGGTCTTCAAAATCTTTATAGAGTTGCTTGTTTGTTGAGAAAAAATGATATCATCCACATATATCTGGACCAGCAACATGTCTTTTCCTCTTCTTTTTCTAAAGAGAGTCTGATCAATCTTTCCTCTTTCATATCCATGTTCAAGAAGAAAATATGATAGAGTCTCGTACCACTTTCTTGGGGCTTGATGAAGACCATACAAGGCTTTTCAAGCTTGTACACCGTGTGTGGAAAGTCATGATCTTCAAAGCCTAGTGGTTGACTCACATAGACTTCTTCAGCAATCTTTCCATACAGAAAAGCACACTTCACATCCTTTTGATAAATAGTAAACTTCATGGATGCTGAGTATGCAAGAAAGATTCTTATTGTTGATACATATGTACCTAGATCCTGATATGAATGTAATATGTCTTGTTTGTCTTACACTGATGTAATGTTTGGAATATTAATGAAATGAAAATGGTTGTTTGTGTTTTATAATGTTTAATATTTCATTAATGAGTTGATGATGAATTGGTTAAATAGGTTTGTGATTGTTTGAATTGATACACATAATGCTATATTAATGAACGCTGTAGATCGATTCCTCGATTCTTAACGTTTGATTCAATACTTTATTGATTCTACGTGCGTTCTCATAATTGGATCGCCAATCAAATAGGATTCCGCACTATTTGGTTTGGTTTACACGTTAATCAGTTGGTGTTTCGTTCAAATACCAGATCCTAACAAGTGGTATTAGAGCTTTCGCTCTTGATTACGTGTGATTCAATCAATTTTGATACAAAGTTTGTGTTTTTTCACTAAAAACGCAATCTTTTTGTGTTAAAAGTTGTCTTGGACGTTCCCTGCTCATCAAGTTTTGGTTTCTACGGCATTAGGCGATTAGGGTTGGTGAAAATTCGGATTTTTACGGCCAAAACACGTTTAACCTATAAATTTTCGCAAAACCGCAGCTTCAGTCGCACGATTGACCCAATCGCACGACTGGACTTCATTCGCATCCTCCAGAAGCACGATTGGACTGAGTCGCATCTTCATTCGTACGACTAAGCCTATCGTTCGCAATGTTCATACGCATCAGTTTCATTCGCACGACTGGACCAATCGCTCAGTTCAGCCGCACGATTGAACCAGTCGCATAGTTCATTCGCACGGATAGCCCATTCGCATCACTCTAGTCGCACCAGTTAACAGATTGTTTAGGAGACTTAAAGTTAATCGAGATGGAAGATCAGATGTCAGCGTTTACAACCGGGAAGGATTCACGGATCCAGAACTTACTGTTACTTGAGAGTGAAGTGGGGAATCATAATAAACCCCCAAAGCTTTTAACGTTAGATGAGTTTCCCCACTGGAAACAACGTTTTGAAATCTACCTCAATGGAGTGGATCCAAATATGTGGGAAGCTATTGAGACAGGTTACAGTATGCCGGTGGGAGCTGATGGGGTGAAGCTTACTTTAGGAGGAATGACTGATGCTCAGAAAGTTAAGTATAATGCAGAAAAGAGAGTCTATGCATTGCTAACACAGTCTATTCCTAAGGATATTTTCCACCAGTACTCGGAGAATAAACAAGCCAAGAAATTGTGGGATGAGCTGGAGAAGAGATATGACGGGAATGCTTCGCTGAAGGCAATTAAAGCTAAGGAGTTGAAGAAAGAATTTTGCAACTTCTCATCGATGGGAAATGAGAGTTTAGACGATGTCATTGATAGATTCTACCATTTGATGTGCGAACTGCATACACATTTTGCTACTACCATGGAAGATGAAGTGTCAAATTTTGCAGACGGATTGCCAGAAAAATGGGCTTCTTTTGTGTCAAATCTGAGACAGAATGAAATGTTGGCAAAGTTGGATATCAATGATTTCATTCTAAAGATGAGAGAAGAAGCACTTAGGATGAAGTACCGAGCTCAGAAGTCTTCATACACTCAGAATCCAGCTTTGTACAATGCCACTCCCCAAGCTAAGACGTCTGGAGCACCTCTTCAGACCGCCTTTGTGTCTAGCTTATCTGGTCCCTCACAAGCTTCTCCTTCAGGATCAGAAACATCAGGGTCTTCTAGTACCCATTACATTGGATCTGAAGCAAATGCTACTAGACTGAAGACCGATAATCTCGGAAACATGACCGTGGAAGTAGCTCGAGAGCACATGGATCTCTTGGCAGCAGTGGTTCATTCCTATGATGGACTTGTTGCTGGGAAAATTGGAAACTGTCATCTGGCAGATGAGGACTACGAGCAGGTAGATGAAATGGAACTGGAGAGGATGGATATTATGTGGGCCTTAGCAAGTGATGTCCGGAGGGCGAAGAAGTTTGTGAAGAAGACCAGACAAAACTTGGTTGCTACTAAGGACACTACATTTAGCTTTGACAAGAGCAAGGTGACCTGCTTTAACTGTGGAGAAAAGGGGCACTTCAAAAGAGAATGTGTGAAGCCAAAGAAGACTGGGAACGGGAACCCATTCTCGTCCTTCACTCGTCAAGACAAGCAAGCTAGCAGTTCTACTTCATCAAGCAAGGATCCAAAAGCCTTAACTGCCCATGATGATGAAGGACAGGACTGGAGCTTTCAGTTTGTCTCTCCAGGGGAATCCAATATTGCAAGCGTGGAAGACTTAGATGATGATTCCGCGAGTGAAGGAGATATTGTAGTTGAGATAGCGATGTCAAATAGTGAAGAGACAACTGCAACTGAGGTCAGCTACAAGCCTGAAGAAGGGACGTCTACAACAAAGACAGAATCACCAGAACCAGAGACATCTGATGCTGCGTTGATGGCTAATTCTTCAGAATCTCCTCAGGTAAGTACCACTGACCAACTGTTTAAAAATCATGCTTGTTCTGAGTGTAATACATTTAGAGAAAGCATAGATCACAAATTTGCTAGGTTATTAGATCATAATGATAACTTAGTAAAGGATTTGCAACTGTGCACTGAGGCTAATAGAGTTTTAAAACAAAATGAGCATAGTTACAAAGAAAAGATAGACCTTTTGAATAAACAGCTTAGGGAAACTGAAGTAGTAGCATTTAACCAAGCTAATGACATTAGGTACTATCTTAACTCCCTAGAAGACACTAAGAAGCAAAAGACAGTTTTAGAAGTAGAAGTAAACTCTTTAAAGCAAAAACTGCACAGTTGGACAAGTTCATCACATATTGTCCAACACTTAGTGAGAGAACGTAACAACGGGGAGGGTTTGGGTTATAAAGTGGTTCCACCACCACCTGAGACCTTGATGAACACTAAGAGTAGACCAATAAATAACAATTCCATCAAGGATCATGTTGTGTCTACTCCTCTTGTTAGTGATCCAGATTCCTCATGTTCTTCAATTGAATCTGAAACAAAACAAAAGGAGGCCACTTCAAAAGCAAAGGGTAAAATGCCTTGTGTTAAACTGGAAAACGAATTTGAAAAGGTTAATATAAAGTCAGGGTCAAACAAAGTCAAATCTGAACCTAAAAAGACTATTAATGTTAATCTTTCTCAAGTCTCATGTCAAAATCCAGTTAACCAAAAAGGAAAAGATGTTAAAAGTGTTAAAACAATTAATTTTGTTAAACAAGAGAAAACATCAAAAGAAACAGAGTCAAAACCTAAACTAAGTGATGTCACTAGGGTGTCACACACATCTCCACAACGAAAGTTTAATCATAAAGTTGATAGCAGGTCATGCTACAATTGTGGAGAGTGTGGACACATTGCTTCCTTTTGTCCTTACTATCAGACACCTAGGAAGAAGATTGAACTTCAGGATTCAAAACCTAGGTCTTCTAAGAGGAGTTCTTTAACTCCACCTAGAAGAACTAGTGAACCCAAAGTTCAACCCATTAGCCAGTCGACTGTTTATCACAAACAGGCCTTACACAAATCTGGCCTATGGAAAGAAAAGTCATCCTGCGTGTCTGATAATGAAGACAAGAAGGCACCTAAGCTACCCTCACCTTCTAAGGGTCAATGGGTTGAATTCATGATGTGTGATGCCTCTGGGAAACCCAAGCCAGTAAAGGCTTGGGTTCCTAACCTAAACTAATGTTTTACATTGTATGTGCAGGGTGTCCGCTACAGTGCTGAAACCTACACATGGATTGTAGACAGCGGCGCATCCAGCCACATGACAGGAAACAGGGCTCTTTTATCAAATGTCAAACAAATAAAAGGAGGGCATGTTTTGTTTGCTGGTAACAAAGGAGGCTATATTACAGCTCAGGGAGAGGTTGGAAATCAAAAAGTTAAGTTTGATAAAGTGAACTACGTTCAACAACTTCAAAACAACTTACTTTCTGTTTCCCAAATATGTGACAAAGGATTTAAAGTCATATTCGACAACAAGAAGTGTTACGTCCTAAAGAAAGACTACGTGATTCCGGAGGATCAAGTTTTGATGACAGCTTCAAGATAATAAGACCTTTATGTTTTGGATCTCTCAACAGCTTCTACAACGGATCATGAAGTTTAGTGCTTTCTATCAAAAGCTACTGAGAAGGACTCCATCTCCTAGCATAGGAGAATGGGACACATTAATCAACGGAAGATGAATCAATTGATCCAAAAGGAAAAGAAAGTTCATTCTATCGAACTTCCTCTTGAACTTCTTCACATGGATCTGTTATTGCAGGTGACTTGTACTGTTTTGTGGTTACTGATGACTACTCAAGATTCTCTTGGGTAATGTTTCTGAAGTCCAAATCAGAAACATTTGAGTCATTCAAGGAGTTAGTAACCACACTGGAATCTCTCTACAAGCTGAAGGTGAGACAGATACGCTCAGACAATGGGACTGAATTCAAGAATCAGTGGATGGAGGCTTACTGCAAGGAAAAAGGAATTGTACACCAATTCACTTCTGCATACACGCCTCAGATGAATGGTGTTACTGAGAGAAAGAATAGAAGCTTAATAGAGACAGCACGGACAATGCTGGCAGACTCGAAACTGCCTATCCAATTCTGGAATGAGGCAGTGGCAAATGCATGTTAAACATTGAATCGAGTTCTGGTAGTCAAGCGCCACAGAAAGACATGTTACGAGCTACTACAACGACGTAAACCGAATCTGGAGTATCTCGAACCGTTTGGCGCGCCGTGCACTCTTCTGAAGAAGACTCAAGAAGGTAAATTCAGCGAGAAGGCTGATGAAGGGATCTTCCTAGGATACAACATACCGAACAAGAGAGTTTACAACAACTCAACGGGTTTAGTAGAAGTGTGGTGTAATGTTGATGTTCAAAGATATACCACACCACCTACTGGAAAAGGACCCGCTTACTTTTTCGACTACGATGGATTCTTCAAGTCCTTCAACATCCCTATCTCTCCTTCTGATGACGAGTTAGCTACACAGATGATGTATGATATCTTGAACACACCATCTCTTGATTCAACATCATCGAGCTCACAAGGAGAATCATCTCATCACTCAGGGGGAGTAGTCGACGACAGTGACTCCTCCTCAGAAGATGAAGCTGAAGAAGATGACCATAACAGTCAGGAGGAACAGGTTCCAATTCCTGCAAGTCCACAAGCATCTAACAGTGATGTCCCTTCGACATCGGAACCTCAAACTCCATCTACCTCAGATGTAGAACCAAATGTTCATAATCTTGGCTCTGAGGTAGCTGTTCCTACTACTCCAGGATCACGTCTAAATGTCTATCATCCCCTAGACAATGTCATTGGGGATGTCAGATCAGGAGTACAAACCAGAAATTAGCTGTACTCAGCTGATTATGCCTCTGTTATGGAAAAAGGTTACATTCATGATGGTGCGTATCGGTGTTTTGTCTTGCAGTTTGAGCCAAAATACGTCAGTGAAGCACTGAATGATGAGGCGTGGGTGAGTGCCATGCAAGAAGAACTTCTTCAGTTCAAGAAGTTAGGTGTATGGACTCTGGTAGATAGACCTAAAGGTGCTAAGGTCATTGGTACCAAATGGGTCTTGAAATGTAAGAAGGATGACAAGGGGTCATTATCAGGAACAAGGCTCGACTGGTGGTTCAGGGATTTCGCCAAGTCGAGGGGATTGATTACAATGAAGTGTTTGCACCCGTGGCAAGGATGGAAGCCATCCGTATCTTCCTTGTCTATGCATCGTATATGAAGATTAAAGTCTATCAATTAGATGTGAAGAGTGCGTTCCTTCATAGGGAAATTCGAGAGACAGTTTATGCGACATCCGTCACCTTAAGGTCCGTCAATTAACGTGATTGTCCGTTATCTATTCTTTGATCGATCACTCCTCATCCTTATTTGACTCTTTATGTGGATATCATGTGTGCATTATATCGTTGTGTGTGTATACGTTATGATCCTATGTTAATCTTAAAAGACTTTTAAAACTTTCATTTTCGAAAACGTCAAATATGTCATTTTATATATATATTAAATATTTTAACATAACCATTTCTTAAGTCATGACAACATTAAATGTACTTTTACAATTAATATAAAACATCTAATAAAGTCGTTTTTTCAACCGAATCAAATTTGGGAAAACTCGGGGGTTAAGTGCAGGGACTAAACTTGTAATTTTGTAAACATGGGCTGGGTATAAATACCCCTTACCAGCCCTAGAAACCCATTTTCACCATCTTCTTCATCTTCATCCTCTCTTCACACACAAAATCTCCATTCTAGCACCAAATCCAACCCGAGAGGTCTTGTTTTCTTCGTCTAGACACCATCTACAACTTAGACTAATCATTTCTAACAGGTAGTCGTCTTTGGTTGTCCGTTTTCTAGCCTTTTCACGGCTGTCCAAAACTAGGGTTTCGGGTGTTCGGGTTCAACCCGAACACACAAGGTCGTATGGGTGCGTGTGAGGTCTTTTTGCTTGTGTTTCATGTTTGTGTATGTTTGTTGAGTGTTTCTGGAAGTCCTTGAGGTGTAAAACCCGTGTTTAGATCAGCTCGGGGGCTGCTCAGCCCGACCACAGTCGCGATTCTGCAGATCAGGCGACTGGGTCAGCCATGCGATTGAGCCATGCGACTGAGTGGGTCGTGCGACTGAAACATGCGTTTGAGTCAATCGCGCGACTGAGTTGTGCGACTAGGCATGTCGTGCGACTGAGTTGTGCGACTGAGTGATTGTGTGCGATTGAGTCAGGTGACCGACTGAATGTGTGCGATTGTGCGTGATTCGCACGACTGGAGTCCAATCGCACGAATGAAGGTTCAATCGTACGAAAGTAGCTAATTCACACGATTGAAGGTTGATTCGTGCGTATGGAGGTTGAGTCGTGCGATTGGGTGTTGTGTGGTACGACTGAAGGCCAGTCATACGAATGAAGGCTCAATCGTACGAATGAAGCTGATTCGCACGATTGAGGGTTGATTCGTACGAATGGAGGTTGAGTCGTGCGTCTGGCCTTGTTATGCGACTGAAATTGTTGAGTTTGATCTCCCTTGTGCGTGGTGTGAGTATGACGTGTGATGTTGAGGTAACATTAACACAATAAGCCATTGTTCGGCCACAAATATTAAAGTCAACGCGAAAAAGGGCACACATACTATTTTAAACAAATTAAACTAACGATTTACAACGATCAACCGACTTATAACTATGGACACGTATTCAGTACTTCTTCAATAACAATGAGACTTTTACTCAAACATCATCAATAATGGCGACAATGTCTTGTACTTGGATCTACATAAGATCTAGTACGCGTGTCAGTCTGTGTGTGTTATACGCGACCCAGCCGATACGACCCGAACTGACCCATCATTATTGCGCGCTTACATATCATATCATATCATTAATGCATTACAATAACTGTCAATAGGTGTTTGACTGTTTATTTGCATTCAACATTTGGGATTACATCGATCATACATACTTACCACTTAACAAGTGAGTTTCGTGGCCCCTTTTTACGCTTATACAATATTTCAATCATTTACAACTTGGGGAAAAGTATGCTTACTCATTTTCAATGCTGTACAACTTACATACATTTTACATACAAGGAATCAACGTGATACTGTGTTGCAAGTACTATTTGATACATGCTTGGGTCTGCTGTGTGGTTCTATCTTTGCAACTATTTAATTCCAGTATGGGAACCGACGGTTAGGTATTGGTAGTACTACTGGGTTGACACCCCCACCCTTGTTCGATGGTATACTAGTTGGTACCATCAGTGGCCAGGAACGGGCCCTTGGGTGAATATATGCCGACAATTTCTTTGTGTACATCGCTAGGTTTGGTTGCAAAGCTCATGTCATGTGATTTTACTTGTGTATATAACTGTATTCACGGTATTCCATTACGCTTACTTATACAGCATCACTTACATTTTTTTACATAAACCTGCGAGCTCACCAACAATTATGTTGACCGTTTTAAGCATATCTTTTCAGGTGATCATGCAAGTCCAGGAATCTAGGTGTGCTGCCTTAGTGGAGACCCTAGGATGCATTATTGGGACTTAACATGTTTTGATAAACAATCTTTTGAACAATGTTATCATGTGTAAACAATTATCATCTTTTGAAACTTGTTCCCGGGTTGTGGGAATTAACATTTACAATTTCATCTGTATGTGATTATGTGTATCATTATCATGTTGTTTATGGCTATGTTGTCGTGAACATTGACTAAACACGACACAAGTCCCCTTGTTGTCGGGTGTCGTCATGACATGCATGTCATCATTTATTTATATTGCATCTCTATCGCTTACCATGTGTTATGATGATCCCGGTCTCGTTACATCCCCGTGTTTCCGCTTTTAGCGGGGGTGTGACAGTTTATGTCAGTCAACTCGAGGGATTTGAAGATGCTTATCATCGGGACAGAGTTTACAAACTCGACAAGGCGCTATACGGGCTTCATCAAGCTCCAAGGTCCTGGTATGAGAAACTCTCGACTCATCTTGTGAAACACGGCTTTCGCAGGGGAGTCATTGACCGCACACTGTTTATCAAAGAAAAAGATGGAGATTTTTACTGCTAAGACAGATCTATGTCGATGACATAATCTTCGGTTCAAAGAACGGAGAATTATGCAAAGAATTTGAAGTAGTAATGAAGGCAGAGTTTGAGATGAGTGCTATGGGGGAGATGAAATTCTTTCTCGGGTTACAGGTGGATCAGACACCAAAAGGGATCTTTCTACATCAGACCAAGTATGTGGGAGACATTCTCAGTCGGTTTGACATGGAAAATGCTTCTGCAGCTGGGACACCACTTGCCACAAACCATGATATAGCACCTGATGAAAATGGAGATCTGGTAGATGCCACAATGTACCGAGGAATGATTGGATCCCTCATGTACCTCACTGCCTCAAGACCTGATATCATGTATGCTACATGTCTATGTTCCAGATATCAGGCTAAGCCTAACGTTAACCATCTGATCGGGGTCAAGAGGATATTTCGTTATCTGAAGGGTACACCACACTTGGGTTGTGGTATCCTCATGATGATGACTTTGAGCTCACGGCGTATAGTGACTCGGATTACGGGGGCTGCAAGATGAATTACAAGTCTACATCAGCAGGGTGTCAATTCTTTGGGAGGAGATTAGTGACCTGGCAGTGTAAGAAGCAGACCTCGGTTGCATTGTCAACCTGTGAAGCCGAATACGTTGCTGCTGCAAGTTGCTGTTCACAAATCATTTGGATTCAACAGCAAATGCGGGATTACGGTTTAAATTTCTCTTCTACTCCTATCTTTGTTGATAACTCTGCTGCAATTGCAGTAACTAAAAATCCAGTACAACATCCAAAGACCAAACACATCGGTATTAAATACCATTTTATAAGGGACTGTTTTGAAAAGAACTTAATAGATGTGGTAAAGATTAATACTGATTTTCAACGCGCTGACCTCTATACGAAAGCTTTTGACAAACCACGTTTTCTATATTTGTTAGAGGTCAACGGTGTTAAAAAGAAAAGTGATGTTATTTCTGATGATGATCATGTGTAGTCCGATGCAGTGTAGTTAATTTTTTCTTTTTCATTTTCTTTATTTTTTCTATTCTCTGTTTAAATTAAATTCATGTTATTTAGCTGTCTATTAAAATTCTGAAATAATTAAATCTGTTATGATTTTAGATTTTAGAATTTCAGGGGGAGAATAGGCTAGCTGATATAAGGTAAACCGTACCTGTAATACCGATTCAAACTCTTTGGAAAATGATAGTACACAGGAACAAATCAAGAGGGACTTTAAAATTTAATTTAGAAAAGATGCAAAATTCAAAGTATAAGTTTGTGTAGTCTGAGCAATATAAAAGGAAAGATGATAGAAAAACTGGTAACTACTAAGGTAACACAACGAAAGTAGACCTAGAGGTTGCTAGACCATAGATGATATGTCGGTAGATTCAACACAATAGATGAGTAGACCTGACTGGTGATCTCAAGATCAAACTAAGTTGTTCAACTGACTGTGGGCTCCCATCTTATCACTGGTTAACACAATCAACAATATTCCAATAAGGGGTAATGAGCATGTAAACGCCACAAATGTGTGCGGATGACCATAAATAGAGCAAAGCACAAAAAAAATGAAAGGCAAATGCTATCAAGCTAATAACTCATGTTGTTGGTGCATTATGTGCAAAAGAAATTAAGATGCTCTAACAAGAAGATAGGTTGTGTGCCTCTCTGCTGTGCGATGGCACTCACCTGAGGATAATCATAACCTACATATTCTAGAATTCATTGTTGTTTGCCGCCTCTCTGCTGTGCGATGGCACTGACCTGAGGATTGGCTTCTCTTTGAAAGCTCTAAGAATAGTCTCTTCTTGTCAAAATACCCGTAGACCGCTCAAAAGCTTCTGAGGAATGTTGATTACCATATAAGTGTGGGATCCACAAATGTTGGTTGAAATAATTAAACCTTAAACTATCACCAATCTGTGTCAAAAGTCTGTGTATGGATTTAAGAGGACAAATATACTGACAATCATTGTGGCTGCAATTCTTGAAAGTTCAAATCAATGTGGGAATCTAATAGTACCAGTATGATTTCCTAAATTTGCTAACGACTCTGGATGAAAACCAAGAATTGAGCATCAAAAGGTTTTGATTACAAGTCCCAAATGATTTGACTTGCCTGTATGATTCCAAAATTGAATTGGTCCAAATATGGTCAAACTAAATAGAAGCTGCCTATTCCGGAACCGAATCCAGTAGATTTCTATCTTAGGATTTACCTCTCACAAAAAGTCAAAAACAAGTTTAATTTTTGTACTTTAGTTTAAATTGTCTAGTTATTTAGTCATTTTTAGTTTGTTTGTTTGTCGGACTACATCATGAAATTCAGTAAGGGATTAATTCACCAAAAAGGGTCATGTCTGATATGACCACATGTGTTTTCAAAGAATAAATGGGTCACGTCTGAGGTGACAAATTGTTTAAAAGGATCACGTCTGAGGTGATCAAAAGTTTTCAAGTTAAAATGATCATGTCTGAGATGATCAAATGCTCATAATGTTATTTCAACAGTTAAAAAGGGTTTAAATGTTAAATGGTCAAAATGGCAGAAAATTTCATAAGTATGACCCATTCGCACGAATGGACCATTAGTATGGACTTATCATACGAATGGGAGCCATTCGTACGAATGGACCATGAGTATGGACCATTCAACCGAATGGCCCATACGAATGACCCAGTCGTATGTTTAAGAGCGACCGAATGAGTAAATCACACGACTGAACTCCAGTCGGACGACTAAATGGGGGCGACTGAAACAATCGCACGACTGAGGCCCATTCGCCCGAATGAAATTTGCGTATGAGCCCAGTCGTACGATTGAATTTAGGGTTAGTATAAATAGAGGGAGAGTCGGTCGCAGAGACTCACCACTCTCAAATTTACCCTAAATCGCACGACTAAAGTTACTCTGCCCAAATTTCATTTGATCACTATAAACCCTCGATTCTCACATACTGACCATTTGCATTGACTCTACAGGTAATTTGCGGTGCAGAAACATTACCAAATCATTCAATTTGACACTAAATCGGGAAAATCGGACTCGTTGGAAAAACTGTGACTTATGTGGCAATTTAACCTAACTAAACGACGTAAACAAATGAAATTAGAGATGTTAGGTGTTAAACGAATGGATTGCGAGTCTAATGAACCAGAACACGATGTCTAAAACTCAAAAATGGTGAAAAATTGAATTCGAACTAAACAGACAGTACAGCATGCGAATGGACAGGTTGATGAACTTTAGTCGCACGACTGAAGGGTGCGAATAGCTTAACCGCATGACTGAACCATGCGTATGAGTTCAATCGCACGACTAGTGTAACCGCATGAGGTTACATATGCATGAGTCCAGTCGCACACTCAGTCGTACGTATGGGGTCATTCGCACGACTGAATCTCAGTCGCACTGCTAATTCGCACGACTTGATCTCAGTCGCACAACCTCATTCGCATGACAGAAAGAATTTTTTTTTAAGTCCAAGTGTTTCATGACATTCTTAACCTATGGGTACTAATGTTTACTTTCCTTGTGTAACAGATGGCGAGTCGATGGACCATGAGTACGAAGCACAATATTTGTGCTCATCTGGATCTGACATCCAGAAATGCTGCAGACTTCTCTGGCATTATCACCTTCCTAAGGAGATCGAGGATTGCACACGCTATATCTGCTCCATGTACTCCTTATCGTTCTATTCAGCAGGCCTTCTGGGAAGGTGCGGTAGTCGATCGATCCTCTGAGCCTCACTGCATCAGAAGTACTATCTTTGGAGAGGCTATAGCTATCACAGAGGAGGATCTTAGGATCGTGTTACAGTTGGGGGACGATGCTGACTGTCCTACTAGACTACACCCCCTTACTGTCAGAGGATGTTTTCTTCGAGCCAAGTACTCTGGGGACATCAATGCTGGGGTGCTCAACAAGAGCAACCTTTGTCCCCAGTTTAAGTACCTTGCTCACGTGCTGCTAAAGTGCATAGCTTCCAGGAAGGGAGGTTTTGATGAGTTGTCTGACCAGATCCAGAACGGCTATGTTGCGTTGGTGCTGAACCACCCGTTCAGCTTCTCCAGGATGATCTTCACCTACTTGGTGGAGAACATTGAGGGGAAAGGGAAGGAGGGCTTCTGTATGTACCCCCGATTCATGCAGATGATTATAGACCAGAAGCTCCCCTCCCTGCCAAAGGAGAAGGATGATGTTGTAGTGCTTGAGGTGATGGATGATACCACCTTGGGAAGGATGAAGGTATACAGGGGGAAGCAGGTAAAACCCCCTGTCAGGAGATTGTTCGGGCATCTGGCCCAAGAGGACTATGTGGTGCCAGCTAGGAGGAAGTGGCGCCACGACGACAGTGATTCTGATGTTGAGCAGATTGTTCTACCCACCGATGATTCTGATGATGATGACAGTGGGGATGATGGAGATGACATGCCCATTCCAGCGAGGGGCACAACTACTGATAGCACACCTCCAGTATCTGCCCCCACTGGAGATATAGCTAAGTCGGCTGGGTTCCACCAGGACTTTATACCTGGTGAGGAAGAAGAAGAGTCAGATGAGGAGCCACTGACCAGGACTGTAGGAAGCAAAGTTGTTCCCACAGAACATGGACTCCGGGCGGTTGGTGAACGCCCCAGTGGATCGGGAGAGACTGCAGCTGACCCGAACTATGCTCCAGAGCCGTCGAGCCGTGTTCTAGGGGGAGCATCCTCCTCTACAGGATCGAGGAAGAAAAGGATGGCTCAGCCCCATGGCATGAAGAAGAAGAAGAGAAGACTCACCTACATCACCACCACAGCCACCACCTCAGCCACCACCACTACCACCTCTACAGCCACACCATCCACCACCACAGCCACCACAGCTACCACACCCCCTATCACCACACCTCCCACCACTACTTATATGCCATCCACCACCATATCATTCACACCCACATCACCTCCACTATCATCTAGACCTAACCCCATCTTCACCACTGCCACCACCACCACCACTAGCCACCAAGCCGGGCCATCATCACATCCCTCACATCTATACGGATCACCTCTACCTCCAATTGGGGTAGAGGAACAGCTTTCAGCGCTGAACCGTATGGTGATGCGTCTGTTAGCCGCTGATGAAGAGAAGACTGCGCAGATCCGTCAGCTGGCAGATCTCACAGCTGCGCAATCCCAGCAGATCTCTCAGCAGGCTCAGGTGATCGAGGAGCAGGCTCAGCAAATGGCTGCTCAGAGCCACGAGATTGCCCAACTCCAAGAGCATAGAGTCACATCAGCTAAGAAGATTGAGGAGTTGGAGGATGCTAAAAAGACCATCATGCTCAACCTTAAGGGATCTAAAGATGAGCCTCTGAAGATTAAGGAAGGAGATGGTGATGATGGTGATGATGGTGATGATGAGGATGAGGATGAGGATGAGGACGATGATGAAGAGAGTGATGATGATGAAGAGATTGAGGAAGAAAGGACAGAGGACAGGCATGAGGATGATGATGAAGGAGGAGATGCAGCTGCATCTGCCTCAGCTCAGGGTCAAGAAAGGAGATCAAAGAGAAATCAAGACCAACGAGCTTCCTCCTCTGCCTCACCAAGTGATGATCCAGCGATTCAAGACAAAAGTAATGATTAGATGTCTATGTATTTGATAACTTTTGTATTTGAATCATGTATTTAAACTTATGTATTTGATGTTTATATTAAGATTAATGCATTTCTGTCTTGATTATTAACTAATGGTTGATGTGTTACATGTTTAAATCAAACTGATCCAAACTATCAAAGGGATGAATTTGATGTTGCTCCCCTTCGGCAGGTCAAGACTCAATTAACTATGATTCTTGATCTGCAAGGGATCGTCAGGAGATCTATGAGTTATGGCCCTGAAGAAGGGGAAATAATTCACGATCTTTCAAATGAGCAACTAGCTGAGATGTTCAAGCTAAATCCCGATGAGCTCGTTAAGGATGCTCCAACGTGTGACTCTACCAGTGACGAAGAGCTAAATGGCATTGATCAGATAGAGATAAAAGACGTCACAGCAGAGCACTATCCTCAGTATGCTGACAACGAGGGAAATGTGGTCCCCAATCTGGGTGAATCCCTAGTCAGTGATACATTTGAGGTATTAGACCAGATGGAGCAGGAATCTGAGAAGACAGAAGGAAAGGCCCAAGCCTCAAACGACGATGTTGATATCCGAAAGGCTGAATGGGCTGCTTGTTTTGAGGAAATCTGAGCCCAACGTGCTGCTCCTAAACAGAATGTCTACACCAAACTCTACAGAGTGAAGAAACATCATAAGGTGTCAGGCTGGATTATAGCGTGGGCACATTTTGAGGATCTAAACGTTTATGCCATTAAGAGGGAGAAGGGCATAGAGTACTTTAGATTTCCACATGATCTAAAGACTTTACTTGGTTTTGAGCTCAACTAGCTGGCGAAATTGAAGCTTCTATATGCTGACCCAAGGAAGATGTCAGGCTGGTTTGAGGCTGCCCTGAGGAAAGAGTACCACACCAGGTGGGTCAACTTCAAACCTCAACAACCTACGAGGTATATCAGACGTTCAGAAGTTGATCCCATCACTGGTAAGCCTAAGATTGTGCTGAAGTGGAGTCCTCCAAGAACGATGTCAAGAATCCCTCTCAGGAAAATGCCACAGGACTTCACTCCACACTTTAAGTGGTGGTACTATGATTGGAGAACAGGGGAAGCGGTCATAGTTCTGAACAAAGAAAGCAGAATGGATACTATCAGGGTATTTGACCCAATGTGGCTCACTAACTTGTCTGCTAATGATGTCTACACATTATACAAGTGGCCACTGTTCTATGACACGCAAGATATAGTACAAGCCCTCTAATTCCAGAACGTCATAAGACTCTGTTTTGCGTTTGAGATTCACGCAGGAGTCACAAGAGAGGAAAAGTACAAGAAGTATGAGGAGGTGATGCAGAAAACAAGACATTAAATAGATCTAGGTCCAAGGGGGAGTTTGTTGATACATATGTACCTAGATCCTGATATGAATGTAATATGTCTTGTTTGTGTTACACTGATGTAATGTTTGGAATATTAATGAAATGAAAATGGTTGTTTGTGATTTATAATGTTTAATATTTCATTAATGAGTTGATGATGAATTGGTTAAATAGGTTTGTGATTGTTTGAATTGATACACATAATGCTATATTAATGAACGTTGTAGATCGATTCCTAATCGATTCTTAACGTTTGATTCAATACTTTATTGATTCTACGTGTGTTCTCACTGATTGGATCGCCAATCAAATAGGATTCCGCACTATTTGGTTTGGTTTACACGTGAATCAGTTGGTGTTTGGTTCAAATACCAGATCCTAACACTTATTGCTTTTAATTTAGCAACAGGAGGAAACACTTCATCATAATCAATTCCTTCTTCTTGTGTATACCCCTGAGCCACTAATCTTGCTTTGTTTCTGATGACAAGCCCTTTATCATCACTTTTGTTTCTGTATAGCCACCTAGTACCGATAGGGTATTGTCCTTCGGGAAGATCTACCAGTTGCCATACTTCTTGCTTCTTGAACTGCAGCAATTCTTCATGTATTACTTCAATTCAACTATTGTCTTGAAGTGCCTCTTTGATATTTTTGGGTACTGTTTGACACAGAAAGCAAGAGAACAAACAGATGTTTGCAATGCTTGACTTGATTATTATCACTAGTTCATTGAGTTCACCAATGACGTTATCTACTGGATGATTCTTGTGTATTCTGGTGGTTGGAATTGAGTCACCAGCAATGGTTACATCAAGATTGGAGACATTCAGATCATCTTGGTGAGAGGCACCTTCATCTTGTACTATTATGTCACACCCCCGCTAAAAGCGGAAACATAGGGATGTAACGAGACCGGGATTGTCATAACACATGGTAAGCGATAGAGAGCAATATAAATAAATGATGACATGCGTGTCATGACGACACCCGACAACAAGGGGACTTGTGTCGTGTTTAGTCAATGTTCACGACAACATAGCCATAAGCAACATAATAATGATAACACATAATCACATAAGATGAAAATGTAAATGTTAATTCCCACAACCCGGGAACAAGTTTCAAAAGTTAATGATTGTTTACACATGTTAACATTGTTCAAAAGATTGTTTATCAAAATGAGCTAAGTCCCAAAAATGCATCCTAGGGTCTCCACTAAGGCAGCACACCTAGATTCCTGGACTTGCATGATCACCTGAAAAGATATGCTTAAAACGGTCAACATAATTGTTGGTGAGCTCGCAGGTTTATGTAATAAAAATGTAAGTGATGCTGTAATAAGTAAGCGCGTCGGAATACCATGAATACAGTTATATACACAAGTAAATATCACATGATATGAGCTTTGCAACCAAACCTAACGACGTACACAAAGAAATTGTCGGCATATATTCACCCAAGGGCCCGTTCCTGGCCACTGATGGTACCAACTAGTATACCATCGAACGAGGGTGGGGGTGTCAACCCAGTAGTACTACCAATACCTAACCATCGGTTCCCACACTGGAATTAAATAGTTGGAAAGATAGAACCACACAGCAGACCCAAGCATGTATCAAATAGTACTTGCAACACAGTATCACGTTGATTCCTTGTATGTAAAATGTATGTAAGTTGTACAGCATTGAAAATGAGTAAGCATACTTTTCCCCCAAGTTGTAAATGATTGAAATATTGTATAAGCGTAAAAAGGGGCCACGAAACTTACTTGTTAGGTGGTAAGTATGTATGAGCAATGTATCCCAAATGTTGAATGCAAATAAACAGTCAAACACCTATTGACAGTTATTGTATAGTATTAATGATATAATATATATGTATAAGCGCGCAATAATGATGGGTCGGTTCGGGTCGTATCGACTGGGTCGCGTATAACACACACAGACTGACACACGTACTAGATCCTATGTAGATCCAAGTACAAGACATTGTCGCCATTAATGATGATGTTTAAGTAAAAGTCTCGTTGTTATTGAAGAAGCATTGAATAAGTGTCAATAGTTATAAGTCAATTTGATCGTTGTAAAGCGTTAGTTCAATTTGTTCAAAATAGTTTCTGTGCCCTTTCTCGAGTTGACTTTAATCTTTGTGGCCGAACAATGGCATTATTGTGTTAGTGTTACCTCAACACCACACGACATACTCACACCACGCACAAGGGATCAAACACAACAATTTTCAGTCGCATAACAAGGTCAGACGCACGACTCAACCTCCATTCGTGCGAATCAACCCTCAATCGTGCGAATCAGCTTCATTCGTACGATTGAGCCTTCATTCGTATGACTGGCATTCAGTCGTACCACACAACACCCAATCGCACGACTCAACTCTCATACGCACGAATCAACCTTCAGTCGTGCGAATTAGCTACTTTCGTACAATTGAACCTTCATTCGTGCGATTGAACTCCAGTTGTGCGAATCACGCACATTCGCACACATTCAGTCGGTCACCTGACTCAATCGCACACAACCACTCAATCGCATGACTCAATCGCATACACTCATTCGCACACATGACTCAATCGCATACAAACACTCAGTCGCACAACTCAGTCGCACGACATGCCTAGTCGCACAACTCAGTCGCGCTATTGACTCAGACGCATGATCCAGTCGCACGACCCACTCAGTCGCACGGCTCAATCGCATGGATGACCCAGTCGCCTGATCTGCAGAATCGCGACTGTGGTCGGGGTGTGCAGCCCCCGAGCTGCTCTAAACACGGGTTTTACACCACAAGGACCTCCAGAAACACTCAACAAACATACACAAGCATGAAACACAAGCAAAGAGACCTCACACACACCCATACGACCTTGTATGTTCGGGTTGAACCCGAACACCCGAAACCCTAGTTTGGACAGCCGTGAAAAGGCTAGAAAATGGACAACCAAAGACAACTACCTGCTAGAAAGAGGTAGTCTAGGCTGTAGACGGTGTCAAGACGAAGAAAACGAGACCTCTCGGGTTGGATTTGGTGCAAGAATGGTGATTTTGTGTGTGTAGAGGATGAAGATGAAGAAGATGGTGAATATGAAGATTAGGGCTGGTAAGAGGGTATTTATACCCAGCCCAAGTTTGCAAAATTACAAGTTTAGTCCCTGCACTTAACCCCCGAGTTTTCCCAAATTTTGTTCGGTTGAAAAACGACTTCGTTAGATGTTTTATATTAATTGTAAAAGCATATTTAATGTTGTTATGACTTAAGAAATGGTTATATTAAAAACATTTATTATATTTATAAAATGATATATTTGACGTTTTCAAAAATGAAAGTTTTAAAAGTCCTTTTAAGGTCAACACAAGGTTATAACGAATACACACACAACGATAATAATGCACACATGATATCCACATAAAGAGTCAAATAGAGATGAGGAATGACCAATCATAGAATAGATGACGGACAAACATGTTAATTGACGGACCTTAAAGTGACGGATGTCACAGTATCCCCCAGTTGAGAGAATTTCGTCCCGAAATTCAGCTGGAGTTAGGTCCAAGAGTGTCATCCTCGAAGAGATGTGGATATTTGAGTTTCATCTGATCTTCACGTTCCCATGTAAACTCTGGCCCTCGTTTTGAATTCCACCTTACGCGAACAATAGGTATCCTACTGCGCTTCAGTTGCTTGACCTTTCGATCCATGATCTCAATGGGTTCTTCAACAAAATGAAGCTTGTCGTCAATCTTGATTTCCTCGATTGGCACGTGAAGGGATTCATCGGCCAAACATTTCTTGAGGTTTGACACGTGAAAAGTATCATGTACACCGCTAAGTTCTTGTGGCAACCTTAATCGGTATGCCACTGGACCGATCCTTTCAGTTATCTCAAATGGTCCAACGTATCTTGGGGCTAACTTCCCTTTCTTTCCGAATCGAACGACTCCTTTCCAAGGGGAAACTTTGAGTAATACACGATCCCCAACATTGAATTCTAGAGGCTTCCGACGATTGTCGGCATAGCTCTTTTGACGATCTCGCGCGGCTTTAAGTCGATCTTTGATTTGGAATATCTTGTCTGTTGTTTCTTGAATGATCTCTGGGCCTGTCAGCTGACTTTCACCAATTTCGGCCCAACAAACGGGAGATCTGCATTTTCTTCCATACAACGCTTCAAATGGAGCACATCCAATGCTTGTATGGTAGCTGTTGTTGTAGAGAACTCAATCAACGGCAGATGAGCATCCCAGCTACCTCCAAAATCGATTACACACGCTCTCAACATGTCTTCTAGCGTCTGTATAGTGCGTTCACTTTGGCCATCTGTCTGAGGATGATAGGCTGTACTCATGTCTAACCGAGTGCCCATCGCTTTCTGTAGTGTCTGCCAAAAACGTGAAGTGAATCTGCTATCACGGTCGGATATGATTGACACCGGCACCCCGTGCCGTGTCACGACCTCTTTGATGTACAAT
Source organism: Flaveria ramosissima (assembly GCA_025215565.1). NCBI lineage: Eukaryota > Viridiplantae > Streptophyta > Magnoliopsida > Asterales > Asteraceae > Flaveria > Flaveria ramosissima. Next base: position 43,548,673 of record CM046030.1, read on the forward strand.
ATCGCCAACTTATCCATCTTGTAATCTTCTCGGATAGGCAAGAAATGTGCGGACTTTGTCATTCGATCCACAATGACCCATATCGAGTCATGACAGCTGCTTGTTCTAGGGAGTTTGGTAATGAAATCCATAGCTATGTTCTCCCATTTCCACTCGGGAATTTCAGGTTGCTGTAATAATCCCGATGGCTTTTGGTGTTCAGCTTTAACCTTCGAACACGTCATGCATCGACTGACGTATAAGGCAATGTCTTTCTTCATGCCTGGCCACCAGTATAGATCCTTAAGATCATGATACATCTTGTCTGCACCAGGATGAATAGAATATCGCGTCTTGTGGGCTTCATCCATGACTAAGGTTCGAACACCTCCCCATTTGGGTACCCATATGCGATCCATGAAGTACTGAATACCGTCATCCTTGCGAATCATCTGTTTATCTAACCCCCGGAACTCTTCTCCCGCAAGGTTTTCTTCTTTCAATGCCTCACTCTGTGCAATCTGAATCTGAGCTTTCAAGTTGGTTTGGATGGTCATCCCAACGCTCGTGCACGCAGTGGTTTCACACGTTCTTTACGGCTTAAGGCATCAGCCACCACGTTAGCTTTCCCCGGATGATACCGGATCTCACAATCGTAGTCACTAAGAAGCTCTACCCAACGTCGTTGGCGCATGTTGAGTTCCTTCTGATCCAGAATATGTTGAAGGCTCTTATGATCAGTGAAGATGATGCATTTGGTTCCATACAGGTAATGCCTCCAAATTTTGAGTGCAAATACTACAACGCCCAACTCAAGATCATGAGTGGTGTAGTTCTTTTCGTGCACTTTAAGTTGTCGTGAAGCGTAGGCAATCACCTTGTCCTTCTGCATTAGTACACATCCCAATCCTTGATGTGACGCATCGCAGTATACCACAAAATCATCTGTTCCGTCTGGGAGAGACAATATTGGCGCGTTGCACAACTTCTCTTCAACGTTTGGAACGCTTGCTCTTGTGCATATCCCCAGTCAAACTTCTTGTCTTTCTGAGTGAGCAGGGTTAACGGATGCGCGATCTTTGAGAAATTCGCGATGAAGCGATGATAATAACCGGCCAATCCCAAGAATTGCCGTATCTCTGATGGTGTCTGGGGCGTATCCCACTTCTTCACCGCTTCGATCTTGCCGGGATCTACGTGAATCCTTCTTCATTAACCACATGACCCAAAAATTTCACTTCCCGTAACCAAAACTCGCACTTTGAGAACTTAGCGAAAAGTTTCTCTTCGCGTAGCAGCTCCAGAATTACCCAAAGATGTTCTACATGATCCTCTTTTGATCGGGAGTAGATAAGTATATCGTCTATGAACACGATCACGAACTTATCCAAGTAAGGTTTGCACACCCGATTCATTAGATCCATGAACACAGCTGGTGCGTTAGTCAACCCGAACGGCATGACCAAGAACTCATAGTGCCCATAACGAGTTCTGAACGAGTCTTCGGTATGTCGTCCTCGAAAACCCTTAGCTGATGATAACCAGAACGAAGATCGATATTTGAAAAATACGAAGCTCCTTGCAGCTGGTCAAATAAATCGTCGATCCTGGGGAGAGGATATCGGTTCTTCACCGTTAACTTGTTCAGTTCACGGTAATCGATGCACATACGGAACGATCCATCCTTCTTCTTGACAAATAGTACCGGCGCTCCCCACGGTGAATGACTCGGTCGAATAAAACCCTTCTCCAGTAGTTCCTGTAATTGACTAGACAACTCTTGCATCTCGGATGGTGCTAGTCGATATGGCGTCTTTGCTACCAATGTAGCTCCAGGAACCAACTCAATACGGAATTCCACCTGCGTGGAGGAGGTAAACCAGACAAGTCATCTGGAAATACTTCTGGGTAATCCCGTACCACTGGAATATCCACCAGTTTCCTCTCTTCGTCTTTCTTTTCAACCACATGAGCCAGAAAAGCGTAGCACTGCTTTCGTAAACTCTGGCGTGCTTTCATGCAGGAAATAAGCTTCAAGTTCTTACCCGGTCGTTCTCCCTGAACCTTGAGTACTTCCCCGTTTGGCATAGGGATACGTACTACTTTGTCTCGGCAAACAATCTCTGCTCCATTTTGCGACAACCAATCCATACCCACAATCACATCGAAGCTTCCTAACTCGAAGGGTATCAAATCTATCTCAAAGGTATGATCCTCCAGTGTTAACGAACACTTCCTAATGATCTCATCGGCCTGAACAACCCTACCATTGGCCATTTCTACGGAGTAGCTAGTTTCTAGCCTACTAGGACTCAAATCAAGTATTTGCACAAACTCAGAAGATATGAAACTATTGTCTGCTCCAGTATCAAATAATATAGATGCGAAGTGATGATTGAGTAAGTGCGTACCCGTGACAACGTTCGGGTCCTGTCGCGCATCATTGGCTCCAATGACGAATGCACGTCCCCGAGCTGCATTCCCCTGAGTAGCCGGGCCTGGATTCCCAGCGATAGCCATCACCTGCTGCTGGTTGTTCCCCTGTTGACCCGGTGCCCGATTCAGCCTGGGGCACATGTTCCTGTAGTGATCGGGGCTCCCACACTCAAAGCAAGCCCTTGCATTCCCGGCGGGGTTAACCGCGTTGACGGGTGCTACAAGATTCGGCGCAGTTCTACAATCTCTTGCCAAATGACCCGGGCGCCTACAGTTAGCGCACACCCGGCACTGCGTCCCTGGGGGATGATGATAATTGCACCTGTCACATTTGGGGTGCGGCCCCACATACTCTCTTCTGGCCTGAGACACGGCCACAAATTCCTGGTCGGCTTAGACCTCTTCTCAAATTTTCCGGCACTCGACCGGCTCGATTCCCCAACATCTTTCCTCTTCTCGGCTCCTCGGCCCAAAACCCCAGTTCTAACCATCTCATCAGTCAAAGCGCCAGCTTTCAGAATTGCGCTCTGAATAATAGGAGGAGCGGCTGCTGTGACCATAGCTCTAATTTGAGGCGCGAGTCCCCAAATGTACCTTTCAATCCTCTTTGATTCCGGCGTAACCAGATGCGGAACCAACCTTGCCAGCTCATGAAAACGATCAGTATAAGCTGCATGCCCTGCCCCCACCATGGCATGATTCCAGAACTCATGCTCTAACTTCTGCATCTCGTTGAGAGGGCAGTATTCCTCGGTGATCAAGGCTTTGAATTCGTCCCACGACATCTGCATCGCAGATTCTCTTCCTCGAGCTTGAACCTGGGTGTTCCACCAGGTTAGGGCCTTACCCTGTAGAGAACAAGTGGCATACTTGATCCTTTGACTGTCAAGGCACTCACTGATGTCGATCACTGCCTCCATCTTTTCCAACCACCTGGTTAGGGCTATCGCCCCACCTTTCCCATCGAATTCCCTCGGCTTACAAGCCACGAACTCCTTGTACGAACATCCCCGACGAGCATTAACCACCCCAGTTTCGATACCGGCAGTACCACCATTCCCGGTTTCCTGGTTGCTCTCGTTTCCGGTTGGGTTTCCGTTTCCCGTCTCAGTTTCGATCCCTCCTTGGGCTCCATCATCGTTACCACCATCCCCGTGAGGGTGGTGTGTTGGAGTGCGTCGCTCACTTGGGCCACAATAGTAGGAATAAGCGCGGCCAATTGCTGAGCGATCAGGGCTGCCATGTCGGCGTTCCCTGTTCCTTGACTGTTACTGGCAGGAGCATCGTTTGCTCTTGGTGCTCTGCCTCTGCCTCGGCCTCTGCCCCTTGGGGCTTCACTCCCGCCACTATTGCTACGGGTAACTCTTCGAGGCGGCATGTTCTAATCATAAAAGAGGTAACATATCAGCTTTAGTCACCATAAGATACACAAGTATTCCACTTATTAAGTTCCAATGTTCATGTTCCGGTCGGTCAAGATCACCATGCAGCCCATTTCAAGCATATTCTCGGTATACCGGTGATGTTTATGTATAGGGTTCCCCGCAGCGTTCCCACCACACCCACGATGTACCGAGAATGATGCCCGATCCGGTTACAAGACCTCCGACTTTCCTTTACATCATATCCATAATAATCCATCAAGTCCATGCATTTCATGTCAATATCATGCTTATTGTCATCACTCATCACATGCAATTCGTGCAGTTCACACATCATGAATTGATAATGTTTCAATGATAATCCATCACAACAGATGTAAGTCCATGTATACAATCACGTTTAGTCTAGCGGAGGTTGTCTATTTCCTCACCCCTCGAGGTTTCAGACATATTCCTCCTCATGGCTAATCTCAATGTCTAAGGTCAAGCGCAATAGCATGATCTGTGAAGATCTCTTCGGGTTTAATACCCGGATCTGATAAACTAACTCGGCGCGCAGAGGGAACGGAAGATCCAATAGAAGCATCCCATAAAAGAGTGAGCACAAGGGCTCCGTCATAGGGTAGAAAGATCACATAACAAATAGATGAACAAATCAAGCAGCGAGGAACACATACACGAGATATAATATGCATACAGAGTCCTAGCATGCAAATCTACATGAAGGTTCCTAGGTTATAGTCTAGGTCAAGCGTATTGCCTAGTTCTCTATAACCAATGGCTCTGATACCAATCTGTCACACCCCCGCTAAAAGCGAAAACACGGGGATGTAACGAGACCGGGATCGTCATAACACATGGTAAGCGATAGAGAGCAATATAAATAAATGATGACATGCGTGTCATGACGACACCCGACAACAAGGGGACTTGTGTCGTGTTTAGTCAATGTTCACGACAACATAGCCATAAGCAACATAATAATGATAACACATAATCACATAAGATGAAAATGTAAATGTTAATTCCCACAACCCGGGAACAAGTTTCAAAAGTTAATGATTGTTTACACATGTTAACATTGTTCAAAAGATTGTTTATCAAAATGAGCTAAGTCCCAAAAATGCATCCTAGGGTCTCCACTAAGGCAGCACACCTAGATTCCTGGACTTGCATGATCACCTGAAAAGATATGCTTAAAACGGTCAACATAATTGTTGGTGAGCTCGCAGGTTTATGTAATAAAAATGTAAGTGATGCTGTAATAAGTAAGCGCGTCGGAATACCGTGAATACAGTTATATACACAAGTAAATATCACATGACATGAGCTTTGCAACCAAACCTAACGACGTACACAAAGAAATTGTCGGCATATATTCACCCAAGGGCCCGTTCCTGGCCACTGATGGTACCAACTAGTATACCATCGAACGAGGGTGGGGGTGTCAACCCAGTAGTACTACCAATACCTAACCGTCGGTTCCCACACTGGAATTAAATAGTTGGAAAGATAGAACCACACAGCAGACCCAAGCATGTATCAGATAGTACTTGCAACACAGTATCACGTTGATTCCTTGTATGTAAAATGTATGTAAGTTGTACAGCATTGAAAATGAGTAAGCATACTTTTCCCCCAAGTTGTAAATGATTGAAATATTGTATAAGCGTAAAAAGGGGCCACGAAATTCACTTGTTAGGTGGTAAGTATGTATGAGCAATGTATCCCAAATGTTGAATGCAAATAAACAGTCAAACACCTATTGACAGTTATTGTATAGTATTAATGATATGATATATATGTATAAGCGCGCAATAATGATGGGTCGGTTCGGGTCGTATCGACTGGGTCGCGTATAACACACACAGACTGACACACGTACTAGATCCTATGTAGATCCAAGTACAAGACATTGTCGCCATTAATGATGATGTTTAAGTAAAAGTCTCGTTGTTATTGAAGAAGCATTGAATAAGTGTCAATAGTTATAAGTCAATTTGATCGTTGTAAAGCGTTAGTTCAATTTGTTCAAAATAGTTTCTGTGCCCTTTCTCGCGTTGACTTTAATCTTTGTGGCCGAACAATGGCATTATTGTGTTAGTGTTACCTCAACACCACACGACATACTCACACCACGCACAAGGGATCAAACACAACAATTTCAGTCGCATAACAAGGTCAGACGCACGACTCAACCTCCATTCGTGCAAATCAACCCTCAATCGTGCGAATCAGCTTCATTCGTACGATTGAGCCTTCATTCGTATGACTGGCATTCAGTCGTACCACACAACACCCAATCGCACGACTCAACTCCCATACGCACGAATCAACCTTCAGTCGTGCGAATTAGCTACTTTCGTACGATTGAACCTTCATTCGTGCGATTGGACTCCAGTCGTGCGAATCACGCACATTCGCACACATTCAGTCGGTCACCTGACTCAATCGCACACAACCACTCAATCGCATGACTCAATCGCATACACTCATTCGCACGCATGACTCAATCGCATACAGACACTCAGTCGCACAACTCAGTCGCACGACATGCCTAGTCGCACAACTCAGTCGCGCGATTGACTCAGACGCATGATCTAGTCGCACGACCCACTCAGTCGCACGGCTCAATCGCATGGATGACCCAGTCGCCTGATCTGCAGAATCGCGACTGTGGTCGGGGTGTGCAGCCCCCGAGCTGCTCTAAACACGGGTTTTACACCACAAGGACCTCCAGAAACACTCAACAAACATACACAAGCATGAAACACAAGCAAAGAGACCTCACACGCACCCATACGACCTTGTATGTTCGGGTTGAACCCGAACACCCGAAACCCTAGTTTGGACAGCCGTGAAAAGGCTAGAAAATGGACAACCAAAGACAACTACCTGCTAGAAAGGGGTAGTCTAGGCTGTAGACGGTGTCAAGACGAAGAAAACGAGACCTCTCGGGTTGGATTTGGTGCAAGAATGGTGATTTTGTGTGTGTAGAGGATGAAGATGAAGAAGATGGTGAATATGAAGATTAGGGCTGGTAAGAGGGTATTTATACCCAGCCCAAGTTTGCAAAATTACAAGTTTAGTCCCTGCACTTAACCCCCGAGTTTTCCCAAATTTTGTTCGGTTGAAAAAACGACTTCGTTAGATGTTTTATATTAATTGTAAAAGCATATTTAATGTTGTTATGACTTAAGAAATGGTTATATTAAATTATAAAATGATATATTTGACGTTTTCAAAAATGAAAGTTTTAAAAGTCTTTTGAAGGTCAACACAAGGTTATAACGAATACACACACAACGATAATAATGCACACATGATATCCACATAAAGAGTCAAATAGAGATGAGGAATGACCAATCATAGAATAGATGACGGACAAACATGTTAATTGACGGACCTTAAAGTGACGGATGTCACATGTTAGAGAGTTATGTCAATAATCAGAATATGTTCCAGTGACTGCTTCAGCATTAACAGCATTTTGATTACTTCCATCATTTGAGGTTCTTTCAGTTTCAACTGGGGGTGTAGCTTGATCTTGATTTCTGACTTTAGTTGAATGGTCTTCTGAAGGAGATGGTAACAAGCTAGGACCACCTTCAGTTGAAACACTTTGATTTTGAGATGGTTGTCTCAGAGGATCAGCTTGTAAGGGAACATCTTCACTCAGGTGCTCAGAAGAGGTTAGAAACCATTAGAAAGTCATCTCTTCTTTCTACTCCTGAATAAGGTTTTGCTGAATGTAGGTTTCCTGCACCAGACAAGTGAAATTGATCAAAACATTTTGTAAATAAGTCAATATCAAACAACCAGTCAGGACCATTTGTAGATTTGGGAAAAGAATGTTCCTTGAATTGAACATTTGTTGATTCACAATAATGTTTAATCTAGGATTGAACACTCTGTAAGCCTTTGAAACAGAAGAATAACCTATAAAGAATCCTTAATAAGACTTAGATGAAAATTTTCCCAAATAGTCTCGGGTGTTTAATATTAAGACAGGACTACCAAATGACTTGAAAAATCCGATAAATAGTTTTTTGTGAAAGAGAAGTTCATAAGGAGTCTTGTTGCTTTCTTTTACAATCAGAGTTCTATTTTGCACAAAGCACGATGTGTTAATTGCTTCTGCCCAAAAGGTAATTGGCAGTTTAGCGTCAGCTAGCATTGTTCTTGCTGCTTCAATCGCTGTTCTATTTCTCCTTTCAGCTACCCTATTTTGTTGAGGAGTTCTAGCTGCACTGAATCGATGAGCAATGCCTTTGGTTGCACAAAAAGAACTCATATCTTCATTTTTAAATTTTGTCCAGTTATCACTTCTGATTGTTTTGACCTTATGACCAAGTTAGTTTTCAATTTTTGTGATAAAATCTTTTGTTAATTGGAACGCTTTGTTTTTATGAAGTAAGAAGAAGACCCATGTAAATCTGGAAAAGTCATCAATGATCACCAAACACTACTGTTTCTTTCCAATACTCATAACATAAGTTGGTCCAAAAAGATCCATGTGAAGTAGCTTCAATGGAGAATTGTTTGTGTTCACCAGTTTTGGCTTATGGGAAGACTTATGTTGTTTCCCTTTGAGACACGCTGAACAGTGATCAATAAAATGAAATTCTTTTTGGGGTAAACCAATGACATGGTTTCCCTTGACCAATCTATTCATGTTTTTCAAATTGGTGTGTCCCAAACATCTGTGCCAAAGTTGTGACTCATCAAAAGATTCTTTTGACAGAAGACATGTTTCTTCTTTTGGTGTAGCAAAATTTAGGTTTAAGACGTAGGTGTTATTCTTCCTCGGGGTCTTCAAGACAATCCATTCTTCAGGAATTTGGAATCCTGGTTTTAGAATGTAGCAATGAGTGTCAGTGAAGTGAGTTGAATATTTCTTGTCACAGATCTGAGACACGCTGAGAATATTGAAATTCAGTTATTCACAGTAGTTCACTCTATTAAAGCTCAGCATTCCATTTGTCACAGATCCTTCACCAGTGATTCGGCCACCTTGTGTATATCCTCCAAATGCCAAGTACTTCCTTGTATATGCTTGAAGTCATGAAGGAGGGAACGATCTCTAGTCATGTGTTGGGAGCATCCACTGTCCATGTACCATAAGCTATTGGACCAGTATGGATGACCCTGCAAGCACAAAAGAACTAATTAGAATATTGAACCCAAGCCATAATGGTCTTGGGTTTCCCGTCCCTATCCATGATAGTAACTTCTTGGTACTTTCCTCTAAACTGTGACTTAGAGAGAGGTGTTCTGGGAGATTTTTGATGATATCTTGCATGTTTCATCTCATCAAATTTAGCTGAAGAGTCAGAAGAATATTGAAACCTTTGGTCCATGTTTCTTTGAAGAAATCTGACCCGTTTTTTATTATCAAACATCATTTTTGGTTTATGAAGATCATGTGTTTGTTTAATGTTATGATACTTGTTTCTTTGAATTTTCTTCAACTCTTTTATGTTACCCATGTCATTATCTGAACTAGAAGTCCTTGATTGATTATTATGAAAATGACTTCTGATTTTGGGTTTCACAGATGATATTGGTGAGATGGGCTTGTTTTGGGGAATTCTTAACCCTTTTTGCTTGAAGAAACAATCAGATGTATCATGGTTGGTCATATCACAGATTGAACAATATTTATTAAAATAGCAGTTTTTGGTGGAATGATTGTTCATGTCACAGATTGAGCAATATTGATTGAAATAGCACTTATCTGTACTGTGATTAGACATTTCACACACGTCACAATACATGTGTTTGTCTCTTGGTGCTGATTTTGGTGTTAAGGCCTCAGTAGATTTATCTGTTTTCAACTGAGTCTCAACCTTTGATTTTGGCGAGGAAGCAAAATCAGCCTTTTTAGTAGTTTGTTTCACAACACTACTAGGTTTACCCTTTCTAGATTGTTTCTGCTTCCTTACCCTTCTTCTTATTACCTCCATTTCTAATTGATTTACATGTTCTTTATTACAAATGTCAAAACCAACTCCTTGCTTTGATTTTGAAGATTGAGGGTCTGACTGGGTTTTTGTTTTTGAAACCAGTGAAATTTTGCTTTTCTTTGGCAATGAAACTTTGTCTGATTTGATTGAATTTTTTGGAGATTTGATCTCACAATCAGAACTGCTTTCAGCAGAAGGTATCACTGAAGCCTTGATTTTATTTTTTTCCTTGGAAATTGCAGGAACGAATTTCACAAATAGGACAATGGCTTTGATTGGGCTTGTTGGTTTGATGACATTCACTGTCTTGTCTAAACACTCCTTGATTTTAATTGGGTGACCAAATTTAATTTTCTCCTCATTTGTTTCAATATAACATCTGGTTTATTTTGAGGATTTGTGACTTGTTTTACTACTGATTTTGGTTCAATAGTGTTAGGTTCATTTTGCTCTTTGAGTGTGACAGATTTAAGCATGACAGTGTAGTTGTCATTGTAAGGTGGGGAACAAGAATTATACCCAATCCCAGTCATATCCCTGGGATCTTTTTGTGAATCTAACATCTCTTGCAGCTTGATTGAAGACATTTGAAACTATTCATGTTTCGCTTTAGTAAGTGATTGCTCAGCTTTTGATTGAGCTAACTTTTTAGTTACCTGTTCATTCTCAGCTGCAAGAGTGTCCACCATGCAATTTTTCAATGTCAGAGATGAGTGATTTGATTTTAATTTCAAAGCCTTTAATTTCTCTTTTAAGCATCTCTAACTTGACCTTTTCTTCTTTTATTTTAGCAGCCAATTTATGATTATGCTCACAATAACCTTGCAGTTCAGTAATGCATTTATCACTACAAAGGTTGGATTTTACATCGGATGGCATAGAAGATGGGCCATTATTGATGTGAGCCATGAGTGCATGATTCTGGAATTAAGGCTTTACTTCCTCTGCATACAAACTCCAATTGCAAACTCCATCTTGTCTGATGACAAGAGCATTTGAAGAGGGTTGTTGCTTCCATGAGCTTGATTAGTCAGTTGTGGCTGACTTTGATATGGTTGTTGATGTTGTTATTGGTGATGATACTGTTGTTGATGATTGTTAGACTGATAGCTTGAGCTTGGTTGTGAGGATGATTGGCCCTGAGAATTCCTTTGGAAACTGTTTTTGTTTCTTCTAGGAACATTGAATTCTCTAGAGAAGTGGCCAGTCATACCACAGTTGAAACACTTGACCTTGGATTTGTCATATCCCAGTTTTGTGTTTTCATTCAGACTAAGCTTCCTCCCTTTTCTGAAAAACTTCTTGGCTCTCATTGCTATCATGGCCATTTGCCACTGAAGATCCATTGCCTCCACATTATCTGGATCCATCTTTTCTAAATCTTCTTGGATGAGGTGAGCAGAAGTTAATCTTCCTCCCAAGTAGGCTTCATAGCTTGCAACAAAGGCATTGTAAGTAGCCTTTTCCTCTTTAGACCTTTGATCTTCAGACATACCTGTAGGTGTGGTAGTAAACCCTGTTGGTTGAGATGATGTTGATGGCTTGTTTGTTGTTGGAGCTGCAATGAAACCGGTTGTCTTCACTTGTTCTCTTGAGGAGAGAAAATTATATCCTCAGTGATGAATGCATTTTCCACAGAGTGAGTGTCTGATGGAGATTTATAAGCTTCAATAACTCGAGGTCCACCAAGGTTCCTTCTTCTTTCATCAAGTTCAAGAGCTTCTATTTTGGCATAGTAACATTTTGTTTCCAACTTTCTGGAAGGCTGTGAAGCATCTTTTTGTTCAGTTCTTTGACTTTGTATGTCACCCCTATAATCTCTAAATCATTCACAAGCTGCACAAATTCATGTAGTTGTTTAGAGATTGACTCTACCTTAGAGTGATGAAAGGTTTCATATTGATTAACAGCTTATCCTTGTTAATTTCAGCTACTCCACTACTGCCTTCACACATTATCAGCAGTGCATCCCAGACAACTTTAGTTGTTCCATACTTCTCAAGCCTTTTTTGCACATCCATTTTCAATTCTTGAGTGAAAATGGAATATGCTTTGAGATCGATTTTTATCTTCTTGTAGTCATCATCATCAAGTGTGAGATCCTCAATAGTTATTCTTGAGGTTTGGTACAGTGCAGCCTGGTAAGCAGAAAGTGTTACAGGAATGTGAGGCCCTTTACATATTGAGATCCAATTGTCCGGATCTACACCTGTAATATAATTCATGAATCTGATTTTCCATTTCTTAAACTCAGATTTTTGTTTAAGCATAGGAGGTTTAGGAGTATGACCAAGTTCAGAGAAATTATGTGAATCCATTTTAATAAGCTGTTTTTTTAACTTGTTTGAATAAAGATTAGATTGATTGTTAAGTTCAACTAGTCCAAATAGTCCAAAACAGGCTTATATAACAAGATCTACTGATGTTTTGTGTTTATGTTATGATATTTAAGGTTGAGCAACTATTCAAGGATTTGTTCTTGATGATGAGTATGCCTGAACAATGACTGTCGAAGTATTTCAACAGCTTTTAAGTTTGTATACTGAGTTAGAGGTAGTCGAACACTCTATCAGCAACTCAATCACCATATCAATCGAGTTCAGCTTAGATCTAGGCATATATGAAAAAGAACCGAGAGCCAAAGCTCTGATACCAATTGACTGGGTGTGAGAATGAAATTCTCTGTTGATGTGAATCAACAAGGATCGAATATGATGATTGAGTCAATGATTGTAAGGCGGAATCAAACAATCAATGAACATTGAATGCAAGAAATACTCATAAATGCTCTTTGTATTAATGAAGGTGATCGGTTACAATGAATGGTAGGGTTTGAGCATTAAAACATTAACAATACACCTTGGAAACATAAGACTAAACAAAATATTCTGATTGTCTAAATGTCTATCAACAGTCACCTCACGTACGAGGATTTCTATTCTATTTATAGGTTGACAAGATGCCTTTTACAAAAACACTAAACTACCCCTGACCTACACATCAGAGAACTAGTATAAGTACAGAAGTCTTCATCAGCATTTCATTTATTCATCCGCATTAACTAATGCGGATGTAGTGATCTTCATCAGCATTACATTTTCTTCTTCAGCATTAGTGTTTGGTCATCAGCATTAACAAATGCGGATGAACAAACACTTATGCACATTTGTTGCTGAACATCCGCATTAGTAAATACGGATGTACAAAGTTCTTGTCAACATTTGTTTTGGCTATCCGCATTTCTTAATGCGGAAGAACAAACACTTATCAACATTTGTTCTATGGTCATCCGCATATACAAATGCGGGCAGCCGACACTTGTCTTCTATTCTTTATGCAGAATCTTCATCCGCATTGGTTCTTGGACTTGGGAAGTTTCAGCAGAACAACCATCAACCCACCACTTGAATTGGCATGTATGATCCTTTTAGGGTCCAACAATTTTGACGAAGAAATAGATGAGGTGGAGGAGGCTTTGAGAGCTGAAAGGGAGAAAAGGTCTAAGAAGAAGACGGATCAGGGTGATGCTGAAAGGATGACTGAGTGGAGATCCAAACACAAACATTAAACCTTTACTAAGCCACAAAGAAGAGATGAAAGGGGAAACTTGGATGAGGATGTGATCAGAAACCTTAACTCATCTCTTTCTAATGACTTAAGTATGATAAAGTCTAAGCTGAAAAATCAGAAGTTGAGAGAAAAGAAGAAAGATGAGATGCTGGAGAGTATAAGCAAGATGATTATAGATCAGCAAGCTTTGATAAAGAGGATATTGAATGAGGTGAATGAGCTTAAAGCTGTTGTCGGCCTGCCTAATCAGCTAACTCAATCTGAGTTAGATGATCTTACAGATACTTCAAGATACTCAATTCTGAATATGGATACCTCATCTAAGGCAGGAGAGGGCACTAGTGGTGCAGCAAATGCAACTGCAGGATGTTCTGGTGAGAAGGATGTTGGTGAGGGAGAGACTGAGACTGGAAGGAAAGAGGCTGAAGACAATGTGGAAGAGGTGATTGAGGCAGGGTTCATATATTTGGGGCTGATATTGATACTAATTTGGTTGGTGAGGACATAGTGAGAGAACCAACTATTGAGGGAGTTCAAAAGACAATTGAGATGAATCTGATAGATGAAGAGGAGAGTGATGAGCAACTGGTAGACTATGACTCTGAGCCAGAGTATTATGAGGTGGATGAGCGACCCTTGACATATGTATCGAAGAAGGGCTCTACGGAGGGAGATGTGGTTCAGGTAGAGAAAGAGGAGTGGTTTGTGAAGGAGAAGAATCCAGAAGAGCTAACCCCACTATTTCAGAATATTTAGGGGTGAAGCAGGAAAGAGTCTGAGAAAAGGATAATAAGCTAAAAACAACTCAAGCCTGAAAATGTTTATGATTAAGAGGAGAGGAGGTAGGATTTCTTATCTGCATAAAAGGAAGGCTTTCAAGACCTTGCCAAAATAGGATCTTAGGAGACTAGCGGAGATTCCCTTGATTGACTCTCAGATGAGTGAACAAGCCAAATTGCTGGAAGAAGAGATTAAGAAGTGCCAAAATGATAATTTTGAGATGTTAGGGTATATGAAGGCTGAAAGGAAGAGATCTAAGAAAGACAAGGATTAAGAGACTAGTAAAGGTAGGATTGTGCTAAGGGTTAAGCCCCCGAAGACTGTTAGTAGGGTGAGATTACCTGATCCCCTTCCCCAAAGGCTTCAAATGTATGAGAAGTGGTTTTATGAAAACAACACGGGGGAGGCGGTGATAAGGATAAAGGATGGAGCTGAAATTAGATTATTTGATTAATGGAGGTGTTTTCATTTTGTGTTGAGGATCTGCTGATTTTATGTGAGAATCACATCAAGGAAGGAGCTGGAGCTGAAACGAGGAAAGAGGCAAGCCTGTTTATGGAGGTTGCCAACAAGGCTCGATGGATTAGAGCAGAAGTGAAAGAGTTAGCAAATAAAATTCATGAGGCTGATGAAGTTAGGATGGACGTGCAGGATCTTAGAAGACGATTCGAACAAGCAAGTGCACACGGTGAAGATGCTAGTACAGTAGGAGCTGAAGCAGAAGGTATATCTAAGGCTAGGGAGGAAGCTGGAGCTAGTGGTGCTGATGAAGATGATCGAGTCGGTGAGGTCCAACCTAGGGAGAGTATTGAAGATCAAGAATAGGTTGGACTCACCTTAGATTAGTGTTAATATTATGTTTATGTTTAAATGTAATAGGAAATATGTTAGATTACTTTTGTTTAGTTTGTATTTTGTGTTTTCTAGCCCAGCGAAACTATGAGCGAAACTATAGTTTCGCTCATAGTCAGCAGGCCAGGATCACCCGGCGAAACTATGTTTCATCGCTCGAAACTGGCATTGGGCCTGACAGTTTCGGTGTCTAGCGAAACAGTTTGCAAAACTATGTAGCCTATATATAGAATGTTTCTATAATTGTAGGTTACTCTTGCAAAATCCCTAGTACAAAATTGTAAGGATTCCTTAAGTCTGATGCAACCCAAAACATCCAAAGTGTCTCTGCAACATGCACTAAGTACTGAAGTGAAGAATGCTTCGGAAGTTTTACACAATGCATTAGAAAATACTCTAAGTGTAAAATCTTCCGAAGCCAAGACCAATATCTTCCGAAGCCAAACATGAAGTCTTCCGAAGCCTCAGAGACAAAGTCTTCCGAAGCTTCAACCTATGAAGACAGATTTCTTCCGAAGACTTTTAGTACACATGCTTTATCTGATGTACTGTTCCATAAAGCACCTTTGGCTGCGTCTCTATAAAGTCACCAACTTACATGAGTTGGTGAAAAGGTCCATGCTTTTGGTAACTGTACATTGAGGTCTTGAGTCTGAAACTTTCCACTTTATGTATTTTATCCTTTTTGTAATGTATAAGGATGTGAGCTATGGCATGTCATAGTCACAAGGTCAAAAGGCAGATATGCCTTTTGATCCTACAATTGATTTTGTTAGTGTCTAGTCAATTGTATCCAGCTGGCTTTCAAAGTATAGCCGGCTGTAGGTTGTAGTATAAGTATTTCAAGTTCTTGTATCTTTCTTTATGCTTTGTAACACTTGTAATAGAACTTGAGAAAGCAATATACTGCCTCCTTGAAACCCAAACTCTCTTGTTATGTCTCTTTAGTTTACTTGTGTTCTTTGTATCACCTTGGTTAATCCAGTTCACTGTTTGATTAAAGTTTAGTTAATCTCCTCATTGTGTTGTTGTGTTGTAATTGTGTTAAAGCCCTTAAACGGTCCTGCAATTGGTATCAGAGCTTTCCAGGATCTTGATATAAGATCTAACCATCTTAAGATCCCTCACACACACAAAAACTAAATCTTTCAAATGGCTTCCATCTCAAAGACTGATATGGAGACTGGAACCATGAACAAATCCCCACTGATCACTCTTGATGATTTTGATACCTGGTGCATGAGAATGGAAGGCTTCATCAGGTCTCTTGATTCAAGAATGTGGGAATCTGTTGAGAATGGACCTTTCATACCCAGCACCCCTTCTGCTACTGGTGCTGGTAGGATTCCTAAAGATGTGGCCAACTACTCAGATGAAGATAGAAAAAGAGTAGAGATTGATAGGAAGGCCATGAATGCTCTTCAGACTGCTCTCCCAAACTCTGTATACAGAGGTTTTAAGAAGTGCAAAACAGCTAAACAGCTGTGGGATGCACTGAAGCTGATGTATGAAGGCTCCTCTGAAGCCAAGGAGAACAAGAAAGATCTTCTGAAGCAACAGTTTGAAAACTTCACCTTCAAAGCAGGTGAAACCATGACCCAACAATACTTCAGGTATGTTGAGATTGTGGATACCCTAGTGGATGGAGGAGTTCCTCTTGAGAACATGGACATTGTAAGGAAGTTCATGTCCTCACTTCCTAGGCAATGGACACACTATTGTGTGGTGATCAAGAGGACTGAGAACCTTAAAACTCTTACTCTGACAGAGTTGTATGGGATTCTCAGTGGATACCAGATGGAGATGAACATGCAAGGTTCATCTGGCAACTCCAACAATCAAATGGGTTCAGCCCTTCATGTGGTTGAAAGGGACAGCATAGAACCCCAACATCATCTCATATGCTACCCTGACAACTCACAAAAGGGTCCTTTCATCACCTTCCCGGAGACACCAAGGGAGAACTTTACTCAAGGAAGCCCATTCCAAGAGACAAGTTCTTCTCAAGCCTTTGTGTCTACTGATGAAAGCTGTGGGAATTATCTCTTCACTCTTGAAGACCTGGACTGTATCCATCCAGATGACCTGGAATACATGGAGATAGTTCAGCAGATGGCTCTCCTCACTCACAGAGCCAAGAAGTTCTACAAGAGAACAGGAAGAAGATTTCCAAGCAATGCTACCAGTGGAAAGTTTGGGCTGGATAAAAGCAAAGTTAAGTGTTACAACTGTAACCTTATGGGTCACTTTGCTAGGGAGTGTAAGGCACCTAAAGCAAATGGGGGCCAAACACAACCCAGACCAAACTACACTGACAAAGCCCCTCAGACTGAGAAGCCAAAGCAACATGCTGTTGTTGCTGTTGAAGAGGGAGGCTTTGACTGGAGCTTTCAGGTGGAAGATGCTTCTCCAAACCAAGCACTGATGGCTGACCATGATGAAGCCAAGGTATTGGAACATCTCTGTACTCCTGAATGCATTGCTAAAGTAAATAGATACAGGTCCTACAACTTAGAGATGAGATCTGATCTTGAGTCATTAAACATATTAAAATCTGATTTTAGAAAGTCTGAAAATGATTACAAGTTAAAGATAGAGGACTTGGAGAAAACCATTTCAGTACTAAAACATGAACATACAGATTTTAGAACTCAGATCCAAGATCTCATAACTAAGTTGACTGAGTGCCAGGCTGAGCTTGTGATCAGCAAAGCCAAGGCAGAGAAGAGTGTTCTTGAAGAAGAGACCTTCAAGAACATGATATCCTCATCCCTGCACAACAAAGTCTGTTATCAAAATAGACAGGGACTGGGATCAAATGAGATAGCTCCTCCACACACAATCTTGTCTGTAAGATCTCCTAGGTGTGAACTTGTGAAGATGAGCTTCCTCTCATAGATCCTATAAGTGAGGATGATGAAGAAGTGATAGTGAAGAATTCCTCTGAGAAGAGTGAAGAAGAGGATTCTTCCAAGGGCCACTATCCTTCTGAGGAGAAGAAATCTACTGTGATGACCAAGTCCAAGAGAAAGAACTTGATCAGGAAGAGCAAAAGGAAAGCAAAGAAGGCTCAAGAAATCAAGGCTACTTTTGATGCTAAGCAGAAACAAGTTTTTATCTCTGCAGGTTTCAAAGTAGTAAGGACTGAAGACATCAACCAAGACTCCTCAGCTAAGAGTCCTGGTTCTTGTTCAAATCATCTCAGTGCAAAGAAGAAGACTGAGCTGCTGTGTACCACTGCTGCACAGCCTGGACCATCAAACTCCAAGAACAGTTCACAGCCCAAAAGAACTGTCTCAGCATCTACCAAGATGAAGGTGGAGAAGGGATGTGACCAAAGCCAGTCTTGCTCTCAAAGGAGACTTGTTTGAAGAAGAAAATGTTATGTGTCATGTGTGAAAGTACTTCTCACATTGCTAAGGATTGCCCATACAATCCTAAAAGTACTGTCCACATGACCAATACAAAGACTTCAAAGAGTCTCAAGAAGTCTCAAGCTTCGGAAGGAAAGTCTGTTTCCTTCGGAAGCTCCAAATCAAAGAAGAAGGTAAATGGAAAATTACCTTCGGAAGCAAAGTTGGTCTCGGAAGAAAGGAGTTCTTCCGAAGCACTGAAGTCTGCTGCAGTGACTGTAGAATCTTCCGAAGGTTCAGTCATCAAAACTTGTGAAGTCCCAAAAGCTTCTAAGGTTTTGAAGGTCAAGTCCAAGACTCCAAAGGTGGTGTGGAAGTCTAAGAAAGACCAAATGACTGAAGTTTCTCCATCAACAACAGCTGAAGATCCCCATAGTACAACCATAGGATCTATTACTGTTGCATTACCTTCTATTACACTTAGTGAGCCCAAGACAAGTAAGGCTTGGGTTTCCAAATGTAACTAATCATTTTCTTTGTGCAGGAACAGCTCAAGACAACAGGAATGTCTGGATAATTGACAGTGGCTGTTCCAGGCACATGACAGGCAATAGGTCTCTACTCCATAATTTTGAGAGAATTGATGGAGGACCAGTTGCTTTTGGAGGAGATGAAGGTGGTTACATTTCTGGAAGGGGCAAGGTCACAAATGGTAAGCTCAGCATTGAGAAGGTAAACTTTGTTAAGGAGCTTGGGTACAATCTTCTGAGTGTATCCCAATTTTGTGATCAGAGTCATAACATGCTCTTTACTGAGCATGAGTGCATTGTTCTCAAGCCTGGAGTGGTCATTCCTCATGAGCATATCCTGCTCAGAGCCCCCAGGAAAGGGAACATGTACAAGATGGATTTGCAAGAAACATCTCCCTCTGGAGAAGTTTCATGCTTTCTATCTAAAGCAAATAGTGATGAGTCTTTCCTATGGCATAAAAGAATGTGCCATGTAAACTTTAAGAACATGAATAAATTAATTAAACATGATCTGGTAACTGGAATGCCAAAGAAAGAGTTTACAAGTGATGATCATTGTGTTGCATGCCTGAAAGGGAAGCAACACAAGGTATCTCACAAGCCTAAGGAAAAGAACTCCATCACTACTCCCCTACACTTGTTACATATGGATCTCTTTGGCCCCACCAGTGTAATGAGTCTAGGAAGGACCTCTTACTGTTTGGTGATCACAGATGATTTTACAAGATTCACTTGGGTCTTCTTCCTTAGAACTAAGGATGAAACCCCTGAGATTCTGAAGAATTTCATCTTAAAAGTTGAGAATCAATGTGATCACAAGGTCAAAACCATAAGATGTGATCAAGGAACTGAATTCAAGAACCAAATCCTTGATACATTTTGTGATGAAAAAGGTATTACAAGACAATATAGTGCTCCCAGGACTCCTCAGCAAAACGGAGTTGCTGAGAGGAGAAACAGGACACTTATTGAAGCTGCAAGAACTATGTTGTCTGACTCTAAACTGCCTATCACCTTCTGGGCAGAGGCAGTTAATACTGCTTGCTATGTGCAAAACAGAGTTTTAGTAGTTAAGACACATGGTAAGACTCCTTATGAACTTTGGCACAAGAGGAAACCTTTCATTGGTTTTCTCAGGTCATTTGGATGTCCCTGCACCATCTTGAATACCAAAGATCAAATTGCCAAGTTTGCTGAGAAATCAGATGATGGACACTTCATTGGATACTCTTCCCAAGCTAAGGCTTATAGAGTATACAATCTCAGAACTAGAATTGTTGAGGAGTCAGCCAATGTGACTTTCAATGAACACACACCCTGTGTGGCTGGTTCTGGTCCGGATTGGCTGTTTGATCTTGATTTAGTTACCAACTGTTTTAACAAATCTTGTGAGCATGTTTCAGGATCTGCAGAAAATTTAAATACAGGTGATCCTGATCCAAGATTTGAGCTAGGAAGACCCTCAACTCATACATCTTCAGCTCCAGTTGGAACTACTTCAGCAAATGAGGTTTCTATCAGCACAACAATGACAAATTCAGCTGATACATCTGGTATGCCTTCAAATTCCAGCTCAGAGGCTTCTCAACCAGATAAAGACACCTCAATTGTAGAAGACAACAATGGTGATGGTGATAGTGATCAGGAATTCCTTGATGCTAATAACCATACCATAGATGACAACATCAATGATGTCACACACTCATTGGATCAAGTTAATCTTGATAAGTGTGATAATGTGGAGGGTGAATCTTCCAGCCAGATCTAAATTTCTCAAATTTGGATCTTTCTCAGCAACTTGCTGTGATCCCTCAGCTAAGGATCCACAAGTCTCACCCCACCACAAACATCATTGGAGATGTTGTCACAGGGGTAAGAACAAGAGGACAAACCCATGAAGCAAATGTTTGTCTTCACTCTTGTTTCTTATCTCAGATAGAGCCAAAGAAAGTTGATGAAGCTCTAAAGGATGGAAGTTGGGTTGAAGCTATGCAACAAGAGCTGCTTCAATTCAAAAGGCAGAAAGTTTGGAACCTTTGTCCTCTTCCTCATGGGAAGACTACCATTGGAACCAAATGGGTTTTTAGGAATAAGAAGGATGATAGAGGAATCATCATCAAGAACAAGGCAAGACTAGTTGTTCAAGGATACACACAAGAAGAAGGGATTGACTACACTGATGTCTTTGCTCCTGTAGCAAGACTAGAAGCTGTTAGGATATTCCTGGCATTTGCTGCATCCAAGAACTTCAAGGTCTATCAACTTGATGTAAAGTGTGCTTTCTTATATGGAGTGATTGATGAGGAGGTTTATGTCAAACAGCCACCTGGTTTTGTAGACCCTGATCATCCTGATTATGTCTGCAAGCTTGACAAAGCTCTTTATGGGCTGCATCAGGCACCCAGGAAGTGGTATGAGACACTATCTGAGTATCTTTGTAAACATGGATACAGAAGAGGTACTATAGATGGAACTCTCTTCATCAAAGGACAGGGAAATGACTTATTGCTGGTTCAAGTATATGTAGATGACATCATCTTTGGTTCAACTAATCCAAAGCTCTGCAAAGACTTTGAGAAGCTGATGAAAGACAGATTTGAAATGAGTTCAATGGGAGAACTCAATTTCTTTCTGGGAATTCAAGTGAAGCAGGTTGAAGATGGCATCTTCATAAGTCAGTCAAAGTATGTTCAAGACATACTCAAGAGGTTCAACATGACTGATTGTAAGATTGCTAAGACACCCATAGCCAGAAACCACTCCCTTGGACCTGATCTTGAGGGGGAGTGTGTAGATGAACACTTATACAGGGCTATGATTGGGTCTCTTATGTATCTTACAGCTAGCAGGCCTGATATCATGTTTGCTACATGTATTTGTGCAAGATATCAAGCCAACCCTAAGATGTCTCACTTAATCACTGTGAAAAGGATTTTAAGATACCTCAAAGGTGCTTCAACACTTGGTCTATGGTATCCAAAGAATCCTAATTTCAATCTGTATGCCTATACAGATAGTGATTATGGTGGTTGCAACATGACTGCAAAGTCTACATCTGGGGGATGTCAATTCCTTGGTGGAAGGGTTGTCTCATGGCAATGCAAGAAACAATCCTGTGTGTCTGCATCAACTGCTGAGGCTGAATACATTGCTGCTGCAAGCTGCTGTGCTCAAGTGCTTTGGATTCAAAATCAGATGCTGGACTATGGATTTAACTTCAAAGAGACTCCTATCCACATAGACAACAATAGTGCTATCTCTATCACTGAGAACCCTGTGCAGCACTCAAGGACCAAACACATCAACATCAGGTATCATTTAATAAGAGATAACTATGAAAAGGGATTAATTAAACTAGTCAAAGTTCATACAGATGAACAATATGCTGATCTGTTTACAAAAGCTTTTGATGAACAGAGATTTAAGTATCTGATATCAGCTATTGGGATGATTAACTTTGAGTAGACTTTTTCTTAAAACTAATTCTAATTATTTCTTCTTAAAATATGTGTGTCCTAAGTTGTCTAGTTCATCACTTTCATAAGCTCATGTTTTCTTTGGATGTAAAATTCTTTTTGAAGACTTTCCTTAGATTCTTGAAAATTTTCTGATACTTCGGAAGATAAAGTTTTATCTTCGGAAGAAAAACATGTCTTCAAAATAAATAACTGTCTAAGAGATTTTACCTTCGGAAGAAGTCAAAACTCATCTTCCGAAGCTTAAAATTCTTTCTCAGACACTTATCCATTTTTAAGGACTTTTTCCTTCCGAAGCAAAATTAACTTTCGGAAGCTTTGTTCATTCTTATACAAAGCATCCAAGGGTTTATTTCTCTTCCGAAGCATAAATTTTCAAGACTCTCTGGAAAATCTTCCGAAGCCATTTTAGCTTCGGAAGCTTTTTCAATCAAAACTTCCGAAGACAAATTACCTTCGGAAGCTTTTCGAATTCCAAGAAAACTACTTTTTGAGCAAAAGTAAACTACCTTTTCAGAGGTGGGACCGACTTCCGGATTTCAAAGTTTATCCTCTTTCATTAACTTTGGTTCAAATCCCTTTTCATATAAATACCCAACGGTTCCCCCTCTTTCCCACTATCTTCCTCAATTCCACTATTCCTCTAACCTAATTCTCTAAACCGCCTTTGCTTTCTACCTTTCTTCACCCTTAAGCTTCTGAAATGGCCAACCTTAACCGCAGAAACAACCCAGATTTCTCCATGCAACTTCACAGGCAACATAATCAAGTTGCTCTGTTAAGCTCTGAGAAAGATGCAAGTTTCTCAGAGATTTGCCAATTCTTGACTCTATCCAACTATTTCACCTCCCTGACCATTGATCCTACTCTATATGAGGATCACTTGCTTGAATTCTGGAAGACCTGCCAAGAGGTCATTATGGATGGGGAGAAGGCACTGTCTGCCACAGTGCAAGGGAGGACAATCTTCATCACTCCGGCCATCATTAACCAACATTTGCAGCTGGATGATGAAGAAGGTGAGGTGTCCTTCCCAAAGGAAGCTGTTAATCATTCCTTTGAGCAGATGGGCTATGAGGGAGATTTCTCTGTAAAGACCTTCAGGAAAGGGAAGGTCTCATCCCAGTGGAAATACTGCTCCATGTGGTTATCCACAGCTTATCAAACAAGCATGGTGGATGGGACCAGATTCCTGAGGATCTCTCCTTTATAGTTCATGGAATGGTTCAGGGGGTCAAGTTCAGGTATTCACAATTTGTTTATACTAATTTACTTGCAAACTTAGACTCCTTAGAGTATTACATGTTTCCTAGATATGTTCAACACATTCTCAACTGTGAACTGGGCTCACAGTTGAGGGAAACAAGTAATATTCTTAAATTGGGACAGATGAAGCCCGGCATCTTTAAAATAATGAAGAAGCCAACTGTAGGCTTCTCAGGGGTAGAAACAGCCCTAGTCCCCAAAATGTTAGAGCTCATTGCTCAAGGTGACAACCTAGCAACACAAGCTAGTGTTGAACCCACACCTCTTTTATCCTTACCCCTAAAAAGACCAGAAATCACCCTCACCTACCAAAGAAAATCCAAAAGAACCCCTGCTCAGGCTATTGAGTCTGTGCAGGCCCCCATATACTCAACCTTACAGGAGGAAGTGGACACTAGAGCTCCCACTTCTCCTGAGGAGCAAACCACTCCCATTTCTTCATCTATCAGGGCTGAGGTTCCTCATGCTCACCCTGATGAGCTCACTAGCCCAACAGCCTTAAGCCTTCACTCTGAGTCTCAACACTCAAGTGAATAACCTTCAGGGGACAGCTACCATCCCCAGCCTTTAGATCTCAACCAACCAATTCCCAACCTATCCTTCTATACTGATGAAGACTTAGGATTCAGTGAGTACCATGAGTCTCTCTTCTCCTCCCCTACTCAAAGAGAGATGAGTACCTCTGACTCTCCTCAGTCTATCCCACATCAGTCACCTATTACTGAGGTGGACACTTCTGAACATGTTCAGGATGTCCATATGGAAGAGGCTCTCACTTTTGAAAGTGATTACATCATTAAGACCTCAACCATGGCAACTCAGCCCACTGGCATCTCAACTGAGGCTGCCAGTGAGCAGAGGAAAACCAGCAGCCAAGAACATCAAGCTGGTGGTGAGAGAGAGGACTTTGGTCCAATCATCTCATCCCCCAATGATTCTTCTGATGAAGATGAAGGGAATTTGAGACTAAAGGTGCAGAAATTGTCAAAAACATTCTCCTATTTAGTCTCTAAGGTTAGTCACTTGGAATCTCAGGTGACTACCTTACATAACAGGGTCAATGATCAGCAACTTCAGATTTCATATCTAAAGGAAAAACTAGCTGGGAGACCTTTAAGGAGAGCTCAACCAGGAACACAAGAACCTGTGGAAGTGATTGACTTATCCTCCAGCTCACCTATGCAAGTGGGTGATGCTACCAAAAAGGGGGAGAAAGTCATTACAACCACAGAACCTGGGAGTTCTTCACAGAGAATGGACATAGAGGACTCACCATCCTCACTTGTTGTTGTGCATTCTCAGCAACTTCCTCAAGTTCACATTAATGTGGACTCTATAGACTTAATCATCAGGAGTCTCTTTGAGGAAGGTATACCAAGGGTTGTCTCATCTCCACCACAAGGAACTGGCAACTACATCATAAGGTGGAGGTATGATGATGACAGAAGAGCCCTTATCCTTCACAGAGTTCAAGGTCAACAAGAAGTTTTTCATTTCCAAAGCCTGAACTTCTATGAAAGACTGGATTTAGTCAACATGCCACTTGTCAATCCAAGCAATTCAAGACAAGCTGACAGGCTGGCTCAAAGAATCCAAGACAGGATCCTTGCAGAGTTCTCTTAAGAAGGAGACTTAGGCAATCAGGCAATGTCATCGGTCAACTGGATGTTGAGGTGGACCCTAAGATTAGTTTCATAGGGGAAACCTTGACTGAAGGCCCAGTGGCAGAACCTGAGACCCCTGTCTCATCATCAACAACTGCTGCAGAGGTCCAAACTCCTTTTGAGACACCTGCTGGTGAAGGTGTTTCTCAGCCTCTCTCTGGCCAGAGCATGGAAGCTACACCAAGCAATGAAGGCCAAGCCTCAATCCACCCTGAGTCACAAAGGTCTGTTGGTGACAAAGGGAAAAGGATAATGACTCCTGAGGAAATTGAGGAGGAAGAGAGAGAGAGAGGAAAAGGAGACTAAGGGGAGAAAGTTCTTCTGGGTCATCTAGCTTCATGCAAGCTGCAATCAGGGCTGCCCCCAGACCAAATACTCAAGATGATGAGTTAAGGGCAGTCAGGATTACCTATTTACAGACCAGGAACTATGATATTGATGAAATCATCTCCCTCCCCTTAGAAGAGTTAAATGAACTGGCTGACATGGAAGTGTCAAGAGAGATGAAGGAGAAAGAGGATGCAAGGTTACTTCTCCAATTCAAAGAGGAGAAGAGACAGAAAAGACTCTACAAGCATGCTCCCACTCTCTCTCCAGTTCAAGAAAGTCCTGCACAGGAAGATGTGGCTCCACAAGAACCTCAGGTAGATAAAGAAGAAGATAGGATCAAGATGATCAACTACCTGAGTGCCACAGGCTTCTATCAGATGCACTTCTTCCCCTGTCCTGTGACTTTATTGAGTTTGAGTACCTAAAGCAACTTGAGCTTGAGCTAGTCAAAGAAAGAAAGACAACCAAAAGGAAGCTAAGGAAAGAAGCTGCAAAGTCAAGAGCCATCATTCAAAAGAATGCAAAGAAGTCTGCTGACAGACAAAGAATGATGAGCTTCTTGAAGCTATATGGATTCTCCGAAGGAGACTTGGCCCCATGTCTCTATCCACAATGGATGAGCATATAAGGGTGATCAAGCAGAAGATTAAGAGTGGAGAACTGATTGACTTGCACTCTCTTCCAAGTCAAGTCCCACCTGAAGTGAAGGTCAAGTTTGAACAACCAGAGACACCTCAACCAGAACCTCCAGCTAAGCCTCAGCAAGCTTCATCTTCTGATCCAAGGCAGGGTCAAACTCCCTCTCCTTCTGAACCTGAGGGAGGAACACCCAACTGAGAAAGACACTGATGATCAACATGGTGCTGCAGACCAGTCTTCTCAGTTAAAGTCATCTAAGAGGAAGAAGAAAATGGCTTCTAAACCAAAGACTAAGAAGAAGAAGCCTAAGTCATCTACCTCTACACCTCAGGCTGAATCAGATCAACCTGAGGAAGAGCATGATGAGGCAGCCCAATCAACTCCTATGCAAGTGGCTCCTCTAACAACTGAGACACCCATCTTGTCCT
Organism: Flaveria ramosissima; assembly: GCA_025215565.1. NCBI lineage: Eukaryota > Viridiplantae > Streptophyta > Magnoliopsida > Asterales > Asteraceae > Flaveria > Flaveria ramosissima. The sequence continues at coordinate 43,575,324 of CM046030.1, forward strand.
GGACTTACTCTACTAATCCAGAAAGATGGCATGTTATCAGAGATCAAGGTGTTTAGAATGTCTACTCCTGGCAAGACATAATCAACTTACCTCTGCATGATCTTTTTGAGATGAGAAGATACTATGAGAGTCTTGATGATCCTGACCATCTAATGAAGAAAGGAATGGTCTTGATTGTACTGAAGACTACCAACATCTGAAGATCTTCTAAGTGTTTTGGTAGCATCAGCCTAGGGGGAGTTTGTAAGGATTCCTTAAGTCTGATGCAACCCAAAACCTCCAAAGTGTCTCTGCAACATGCACTAAGTACTGAAGTGAAGAATGCTTTGGAAGTTTTACACAATGCATTAGAAAATACTCTAAGTGTAAAATCTTCCGAAGCCAAGACCAATATCTTCCGAAGCCAAACATGAAGTCTTCCGAAGCCTCAGAGACAAAGTCTTCCGAAGCTTCAACCTATGAAGACAGATTTCTTCCGAAGACTTTTAGTACACATGCTTTATCTGATGTACTGTTCCATAAAGCACCTTTTCCGCTGCGTCTCTGTAAAGTCACCAACTTACATGAGTTGGTGAAAAGGTCCATGCTTTTGGTAACTGTACATTGAGGTCTTGAGTCTGAAACTTTCCATATGTACTTTATCCTTTTTGTAATGTATAAGGATGTGAGCTATGGCATGTCATAGTCACAAGGTCAAAAGGCAGATATGCCTTTTGATCCTACAATTGATTTTGTTAGTGTCTAGTCAATTGTATCCAGCTGGCTTTCAAAGTATAGCCGGCTGTAGGTTGTAGTATAAGTATTTCAAGTTCTTGTATCTTTCTTTATGCTTTGTAACACTTGTAAAAGAACTTGAGAAAGCAATATACTGCCTCCTTGAAACCCAAACTCTCTTGTTCTGTCTCTTTACTTTACTTGTGTTCTTTGTATCACCTTGGTTAATCCAGTTCACTGTTTGATTAAAGTTTAGTTAATCTCCTCATTGTGTTGTTGTGTTGTAATTGTGTTAAAGCCCTTAAACAGTCCTGCAAAAATATCTTTGTTGCAAGTGTAATTTTGAGGCTGGAATTCAATTGTACCATATTGAGCCATTGTTCATTGATTGTGTTTGTTCTGTTTTGGTTATTATTGAAAACTTTTGTCTCTTCATCATCATGGTATGTTTGTGTTCAGTGTTTGTTAGTGATATAGAACCATTTGATCAATCAATGGTACTATTCATCAATCTGTTTGGACCAACAAAAACAGATTGATGAACAGTACTATTGATTGACCAAATGGTTCAATATCACTAACAAACACTCAACACAAACATACAATGATGATGAAGAGACAAAAGTGTTCAATATACCAAAACAAAGCAAACACTATCAATGAACAATGGCTCAATATGATTTCAATTGAATTCCAGCCTCAAAATTACACTTGCAACAGAGATATTTCGTACTAGGGTTTTTGCAGGATTAACCTACAATGATAGAAACATTTCTATATATTGGCTACATAGTTTCGCTGACAATTTCGCTGACAGTTTAGCTGGATGCCAGTTTCGCCTAGCGACGAAACACAGTTTCGTCGGGTGATCCTGGCCTGTTGACTATGAGCGAAACTATAGTTACGCTCATAGTTTCGCTGGGCAGAAAACACAAAATACAAACTAAACAAAAGTAATCTAACATATGTGCTATTACACTTAAACATAAACATAATATTAACACTAATCTAAGATGAGTCCAACCTATTCTTGATCTTCAAATATTTGATGAAGAAAGATTTACTTCTATACCCAGACCAAAGAACATGACTTCTAGTTTGAAGGTTTCTCAAACTGATAACACATTTAGTACTAATTCAGTTAATACCAAAGATGTACCTTCCACTATAACTGAACCCAGAAAAGTACAAGAGCAAGAAAAACCAAGTATTTTGGTGATGATTTTTAACTTTAAGGAATGAGATTGGATATCAATAGCAAAATTGTTTTAATATTAAGGACGATCCAAAGACTTATAGTAAAGTTATGGTCTCTAAAGATGTTGCATTTTGGAAACAAGCAATCCAATATGTGATGGATTCCATTATACAAAATAATACTTGAAAGTTGGCTGATTTACCTTCTAGATGTAAAGCATTTGGGTGTAAATGGATCTTTAAAAAGAAAATGAATGTGGATGGTAGTATAGATAAGTTTTAAACTAGATTGGTTATCCATAGTTTTAGACAAAAACAAGGTATTGATTTCTTTGATACTTATGCTTCTGTTGCTTGGATTTCTACTATTAGATTGTTATTAGCACTTACAGCTATACACAATCTTGTGATTCGTCGAATGGATGTATAAACTGTAATTTTAAATGATGAATTAGATAAGAATATTTATATGAAACAACCTGAAGGTTTTGTTAAACATGGTAACAAGAATAAAATTTGTAAGTTGATAAAAACTTTATATGCTGTGAAGCAAGCACCAAAACAATGGCATCAAAATTTTGATGATGTTGGTTTGCTTAATGGTTTTAACAAGTGTGAACGTAGCAAGGTTGTTGCTTTTAGTAGAGAAGTTATAATTCGTTTATATGTAGACAACATGTAATCTTTGGTACTTTCAAGTCGATAAAACTAAATTTTTGTCATCTAAGTTTGCTATGAAAGCGGGGGAGCCTGACGTGATCCTTGGTATAAAGATCAAGCGTGAGAACCATGGTATTTCAATTTTTCAATCATATTATAGTGAAAAGATTTTGAAGAAATTTAACTTCGAAGATTGTTCTCTTTTAAGCAGTCCTATAGATCCTAATTTTAAGTTTCTACCTAATATAGGCATTGCGGTATCTCAACTTAAATACTCAAAAGCTATTATAACTCTTATGTATGCCATGATTAGCACTAGGCTTGATATAGCATATGTTGGTGGAAAGCTTAGTAGATTTACTAGTAATCCTAGTTCACATCACTTGCAAGCTATTAATTGAGTATTTAAGTACTTGAAAGGAACAATGAATTATTGTTTAACATATTCTGGATTTCTTTCTTTATTGAAGGTTATCCAGATGCAAGTTGGATTACAAATATGGAAGAACATTCTTTCACAAGTGGATGGACATTCCTACTTGGGGAAGGTGCCATCTCTTGGGCATTGAAATACAAACTTTCAAGTTAGATAACAAATGGAAGATCATTCAATCCATAGTGACACCTTAATATTTAAATACTTGGAATGTGTAATATACTAAGATAAAATTCAATTGTTGCAATATTTCATTTATGCATAAGTTTGTAGTTTGTGTGAGTTTGTTTTAGTTAATCAAGGATTACACTAAAATAAGGGAGGAATGTTAGGTATTTTAGTGTAATTGAATTGACTAATGATCAATACAATTATAATATCCTTAAATCAAGTAACTCTAGTTTGAGTTTATTTTGATATTTGATACATAATACCTCATAAATAATGAGGGTTCCAAAGGGGCAACGCCCCCTTCGTGGGGGTCTGAGGGCAGAGTCGCTTCTAGTAGGGTCTAAGAGGTAGACACCCTGCTGGGGTTGAAGTATGGCATGCTAGACTAGTATGTGTTCATAATATAAGGCTGAAAAATATGTCAAAAATGAGTTTAATCCATGCTTTTGATATGAACAATGAAAAATGCAAGACATGTATGTTGACTAAGATAACTACACAACATTGTAAATATAGGTAAAGTAAAGTTTCAAATATCATATATAGTGATTTATGTGACATGGATGCTACACTATCGGCAGGTAATAAAATTATGTTATTACATTATTGATGATGCCTCTGGATATTGTTATGTTTATTTATTGCATGCTAAGGGTAAAGCTATTGATAAAGTGCTTCATGCATGCTTACACTTTGTACTTAGTAGAAAGTTGCTTCAGAGGTTTTACACTCTGCACAGAAATTATTCTAAGTGTAAAATATTCTGAAGCCAACGACCAAATCTTCTAAAGCCAAAGATGATTTCTTCCGAAGCTTCAAGACAAAGTCTTCCAAAGCCATTGAAGTGAAGGCCGATTTCTTCCGAGACAAAGAAGAATATGCTTTTCTTGGATGTATTTTTGCATAAAGCTTACCCACTTTTCACTGTAACTTTGAAGACTCACCAACTTATACAAGTTGGTGAAAAGGTCCATGTTTTTGCAACTGTACATTGAGGTCTTATGTGTGTAACATTCTACTTTATGTACTTTTATCCTTTGTGTGATATATATGGATGTGAGCTATGGCATGTCATAGTCACTAGTCAAAAGGCAATCTGTCATTTGACTTTACATTGATCTTGTTCAAGATTAGTGCTTCCAGCTGGCCTTCCAAGTATGACTTGTTGTAGGATAGTAGTATAAAGTATCTCAGGTCCTTTTATTTCTATGTATGCTTTGTAACGCTTGCAAAAAGAACTTGAGAGCAATATACTTTACCCTTGAAAACCATACTCACTTGTTGTTTTTCTTAGTTCTGTCTCATTGTTTGCTTGTGTTCTTAGTATCATAATATTGTCTCGGTTCCCTATTTGATCTGTTAATTGTTATAAACACTCTACTCATTATGAGACTAGTTGTATTGACCTCCCCTTAAAAAGTCCTTCTATCGGTATCAGAGCATTCCAGGCTCTTGATTGTAAGATCTCTCCCTATTAGATTCCTCGGTTTCACAAAACACATAACATCTCAAATGGCAGCTCTTATAAAGGCTGATATGGAAACCAGAACCATGACAAAGTCCCAACTGATCACTCCTGAAGATTTTGATACTTGGTGCCAAAGAATGGAAGGCTTCATCAAGTCTCAAGACTCTAGTATGTGGGATTATGTTGTCTCTAGACTTCACATACCAAGCACCTCTTCAGCTGCTGCTAGAGGTGGTATGATACCAAAGGAGGTGGCTAACTATTCTGAATAAGGCAGGAAGATGATTGATATAGATCAGAAAGCTATGACTTCCCTCCAAATTGCTCTTCCAAACTCCATATACAGAGGCTTCAAGAAGTGCAAGACTTCTAAGCAACAATGGGATGCACTAAAGCTCATGTATGAGGGGTCCACTAAAGAAAAAGAGAACAAGAAGGACATCTTGAAGAAACAGTTTAAGAACTTCACCTACAAGACATGTGAAACCATGACTCAACAATACTTCAAGTATATTGAGATTGTGGATACTCTAATGGATATTGGAGTAAATCTTAAAAACAGGGACATTGTAAGGAAGTTCATGTCCTCACTTCCTAGATGGTGGACACATTATTGTGTTCTTATCAAGAGACCTAAGAACCTTAAAACTCTTACTCTTACAGAGTTGTATGGTATTCTTAGTGGCTACCAGATGGAGATGAACATGCGAAATCCATCTAGTAAATCCAACAATCAGTAGAGTTCAGCCCTTCATATGGTTGAAAGGGAATGCAGAGAACCATGGCATCATCTTATCTGCTACCATGACAACTCAAAAGGGTCCTTTCATCACGTTTGCGGAGACAACAAGAGAGAGCTACACCCAAGGAAACCCATTCTAAGAGACAAGCTCTTCACAAGCCTTTGTGTCTGCTGATGAAAGTAGATGCAACTTTCTCTTCATATTTGAAGACCTGGACTGTATCCATCAAGATGATCTGGAGTCCATGGACATAGTCTAGCAAATGGCTCTTCTCATGACAGGGCCAAGAAGTTCTACAATGGGACAAGGAGGAAGTTTCCTAGCAATGCAACCAGTGGAAAGTTTGGGCTAGACAAAGCAAAATGAAGTGTTACAACTGTAACCAAATGGGACACTTTGCTAGAGAGTGCAAAGCATCTAGAACAAATGGTGGCTAAGCACAAACCAGACCAAACTACACTGATGGAGCCACCCAGAACGAGAAGCCAAGGCAGCAAGCTGCATTTGCTGGTTAAGAAGGAGGCTTTGACTGGAGCTTTCAGGTTGAGGATGCATCTCCAAACCAAGCACTAATGGAAATTCATGAAGAAGCCAAGGTATTGGAACATCTTTGTACACCTGAATGTATTGCTAAAGTTAACAGATATAGGTCCTATAACTTAGGGATGAGATCTGATGTTGAGTCTTTAAACATCTTAAAATCTGATTTCAAAAGAGCTGAAAATAATTACAAACTTAAAAGAGAAAATTTAGAGAAACCATTTCCACTCTTAAACATGAACATACCAACTACATGACTCAGAACAAAGATCTCATCACTAAGTTAACTGAATACCAGGTTGAGCTTTTAATCAGCATAGCTAGGGTAGAAAAATGTGTTCTTGAAGAAGAGACCTTCAAGAATATGATATCCTCATCCTTGTATGCAAAAGTTTGTCACTAGCACCAAGAAGAAGGCTGATCAGTTGTGTACCACTGCTACACAACCTGAACAATCCAAATCCAAAGGCAAGCCTCACTCTAAAAAGCTTGCAACATCATCTAAGAAGATGAAGATGGAGATGGAAAGTGATCAAGTTTTGCCTTCCACTAAAAGAAGTTTTTTAGAAGAAAGCAATTAGACTGCATCATGTGTGGTAGTACTTCTCATCTTACAAGTGATGACCATTGTGTTGCATGCCTGAAAGGGAAGCAGCATAAGGTATCTCATAAGCCAAAGGAAAGAAACTCCATCACTACTACCCTACACTTGTTACATATGGATCTTCTTGGCCCCATCAGTGTAATGAGTCTAGGAAGGATCTTATATTGTTTAGTGATCACAGATGACTTCACAAGATTCACTTGGGTCTTTTTCCTTAGAACTAAGGATGAGACTCTTGAGATCTTGAAGAATTTTCATCTGAAAATTGAGAATCAATATGATCACAAGGTCAAGACCATAAGATGTGATCAGGGATCTAAATTAACCAAATCCTTGATACATTTTGTGATTAAAAGGGTATTACAAGACAATATAATGCTCCTAGGACTCCTTAGCAAAATGATGTTGCTGAGAGGAGAAACAAGACACTAATTGAAGCTGCAAGGACCATGTTGTCTAACTCTAAACTGCCCATCACCTTCTGAGCAGAGGTAGTGAACACTGCTTGCTATGTGAGAAAAAGAGTTTTAGTGGTTAAGACTCATGGTAAGACTCCTTATGAACTGGGGCACAAAAGGAGACCTTTTATTGGTTTCCTCAAGTCATTTGGATGTCCTTGCATCATCTTGAATACCAAAGATTAAGTAGCCAAATTTGCTGAGAAATCAGATGATGGAAAATTTATTGGATATTCTTCCTAAGCTAAGGCTTATAAAAATGTACAATCTCAGAACTAGAGTAGTTGAGGAGTCAGCCAATGTGACCTTCAATAAACATACTCCTAATGTGAAAGGTTCTAGTCCTGATTGGCTTTTTGATCTTGATTTAGTTACTAACTGTTTTAACAAGTCTTGTGAGAATATTTTAGGATCCACAAGTACATTATCTATAGGAGATCCTGACCCAAGATTAGAGCTGAGAAGACCTAAAGGTCATTCTACCTCAGCTCCAGTGGTAACAAACCCTGCTGATGGAGTTCCTAGCAAAACCCTAACAAATTCAGTTGATACATCTGAGGTGCCTACAAATTCCAGCTCATAGGCACAAAACACAAATGACGGAGCTTCAAATGTAGGAGGAAATGATAGTGGTGATAGTGATCAAGAGTTTCTTGATGCTGACAATCACTCCATGGAAGACAACATCAATGATGTCACACACTTGTTGAATCAAGCTTCTTTTGATAAGTGTGTTGGTGTGGTGAGTGATACTTCACTACCTGATCTAAATTTCTCTAATTTGGATCTCTCCAATAAACTTATTATGATCCCTCAACTCAGGATCCACAAGTCACACCCCACCATATACATCATTGGAGATGTTGACAAGGGGGTAAGAACAAACCCATGAGAAAAATGTTTGTCTCTACTCTTGTTTTCTATACCAGATAAAGCCAAAGAATGTTGATGAGGCTTTAGATGATGGAAGTTGGGTTGAAACTATGTAAGAGGAGCTGCTTTAACTCAAAAGGAAAAAGGTTTGGAACCTATGTCCTCTAGCTCTAGGGAAGAGTACTATAGGAACCAAGTGAGTTTTCATAAACAAAAAGGATGATAGAGGACTTGTCATCAAGAACAAGGCCAGACTAGTTGTCCAAGGATACATACAAGAAGAGAGAATTGACTACACAGATGTTTTTGCTCCTGTTGCAAGACTTGATGTTGTTAGGATATTCTTAGCCTTTGTTGCATCCAAGAATTTCAAGGTATACCAACTTGATGTCAAGTGTGCCATCTTATATGGGGTGATTGATGAAGAGGTGTATGTTAAACAACCACCTGGCTTTGTAGACCCAGATCATCCTGATTATGTCTACAGGCTTGATAAAGCTCTTTATGGGCTGCACCAAGCTCCAAGGAAGTGGTATTAGATTCTATCTCAGTACCTCTGTCAGCGTGGTTATAAAAGTGGTACTATAGATGGAACTCTTTAAATCAAAGGAATAGGGAATGACTTAATGTTAGTTCAAGTGTATGTAGATGACATTATCTTCAAAGCTAATGAAGAATAGATTTGAAATGAGTGCCATGGGGGAACTTAATTTCTTTCAGGGGATTCAAGTGAAGCAAGTTGATAGTGGCATCTTCATAAGTCAGTAAGAGTATGTACAAGACCTACTCACTAGATTCAACATGACTAATTGTAAGGTTGCAAAGACACCCATAGACGGAAACCACTCCTTAGACCTGATCTTGATGGGGGTGTGTGGATGAACACCTTTACATGGCTATGATTGGGTCTCTTATGTACCTTACAGTCGGTAGGCCTAATATCATGTTTGCCATATGCATTTGTGCAAGATATCAAGCCAACCCCAAGATGTCACACCTGGTTGATGTCAAGAATATTCTAAGATATCTCAAAGGTGCTCCAACACTAGGCCTTTGGTATCCAAAGAAATTTGACTTCAATCTGTATGGCTATACAGATAGTGACTATGATGGCTGTAATATGACTGCAAAGTCTACATCTGGGGAATGCAAATTCTTTGGTGGAAGGATAGTTTGATGGGAATGCAAGAAACAATCTTGTGTGTCTGTATTAACTGCTAAACATGTATACATTGCTGCTACTAGCTGCTGTGCTTATGTGCCTTGGATTCAAAATCAGATGCTGGACTACGGATTCAACTTCAAAGAGACTCTCATACCTATAGACAACAATAGTGTTATCTCTACTATTAACCCTGTGCAACACTCAAGGACAAAACACATCAACATCAGGTATCATTTGATTAGAGTTAACTTTGAAAATGGATTAATCAAACTAGTCAAAGTTAACACAAATGAACAATATGCTGATTTGTTCACCAAAGTTTTTGATGAAGAGAGATTCAAATATCTTGTATCAGCTATTGGATGATTAACTTTGAGTAGATTTTCTTAAAACTTAACTCAATATTATTTCTAAAACATGCGTGTCCTAAGTTGTCTATTTTATCACCATCATAAGCCCATGTTTACTTTGTAAGAAATTTTTTTTTAAAATTGTATTCCTTAGATTTTTGAAAATTTTGAACATTTTTTCCTTCGGAAGACATTTGGATTGCCTTCGGAAGAATTTTATGTCTTCAACCCAAATAACTACTTATGTAAATTTACCTTCTAAAGAAATTCTGAAATATCTTCCGAAGCTTAAATTTGCTCATAAGTACTTATAGGCTTTTGAAGAACAAAATTCTTCCGAAAGAAATTAAGTCTCGGCAGATTTATTCTCTTAAGAAAAAAAACTCCAAGTCTTAATGTCTTTCGAAACCAAACATGTCTCAGAAGTGAAATTCTTTAAGTATTTTTCTTCAGAAACAAAATTTTCACAACTCTTAGAAATATCTTCGAAAGACAAAATACCTTTGGAAGATTTTCGACTTCCAAGAAACTACATTTTTAGGCACTTTTTCAAAAGTGGGACCGACATCCGTGTTAGGACCTGGTATTTGAACGAAATACCAAGTGATTAGCGTGTTAAACCAACTCAAATAGTGCGGAATCCTATTTGATTGGCGATCCAATCAGTGAGAACACACGATGAATCAATCAAGAATTGAAATCAACGTCAGAAATCGATTAGGAATCAATCTGATGTGTTCTGTGAACTTGGAGAACGATTTGGGAGGCTTCTGGACGGCTAGGGTATGTCTGGAATCGTAATGGGATGAATGCTTTCGTTTTTCCACGAATTGGGTCTATTTATAGGTTAGTGTTGATCATTCGTGCGACTGGACCATAAGTATGGTTCAGTCGTGCGATTGAACCATGCGGTTGATCCATCCGCACGACTGAGTGTTCAGTCGTGCGATTGAGTCAATCTTATGTGTCAATCATACGACTGATCCAGTCTCCTGGTTCAGTCGTGCGATTGAGTCAATCGTATGAAGTTATTCATGCGTGTGGTCCATTCGCATGGTCCATTCGCATGAGAACTTCATTAAGTTAAGTTTGAATGTTTTAATTAATATAACATAATGTGCAATCATTCAAACAATCATAAACCCAATCAATTCAATCACGACTCATTAATGAAATATTAAACATCACAAATAACAACCAATTCATATCATTTCATTAATCGATACTATTACATCATAATCAGACAAACAAGATCTATTACATTTCATATCATGATCTAGGGACATACATGCATCAACAAACTCCCCCTTGGACCTAGATCTATCTAATCTCTTGTCTTCTGCATCACCTCCTTATATTTCTTGTACTTCTCCTCTTTAGTGACTCCTGCGTGTATTTCAAACGCAAAGCAAAGTCGTATAACGTTTTGGAACTGGAGGGCTTGTACAATGTCTTGTGTGTCATAGAACAGTGGCCACTTGTATAATGTGTAGACATCATTAGCAGACAAGTTGGTTAGCCACATCGGGTCGAATACCCTGATAGTATCCATTTGGCCCTCTTTATTCAAAACTATGACAGCTTCAGCGGTTCTCCAATCATAGTACCACCATTTGAAGTGTGGAGTGAAGTCCTGTGGCATTTCCCTGAGAGGGATTCTTGACATAGTGCGCGGAGGACTCCACTTCAGCACAATCTTGGGTTTGCCAGTAATGGCATCAACCTCAGACCTTCTTATATACCTCGTAGGCTGTTGTGGTCTGAAGTTAACCCATCTGGTGTGGTACTCCTTCTTCAGGGCAGCCTCAAACCAGCCTGACATCTTTCTTGGGTCAGCATACAGCAGCTTTAGCTTAGCCAGCTGGTTGAGCTCAAAACCAGGTAGAGTCTTCAGATCATGTGGAAACCTGAAGTACTCTATGCCCTGCTCCCTCTTAACTGCATACGCGTTAAGGTCATCAAAATAAGCCCACGAAATAATCCTGCCTGACACCTTATGGTGTTTCTTGACTCTGTAGAGCTTGGTGTAGGCATCTCTCTTTGGTGCAGCACGCTGGGCTCTTACTTCTTCAAAACAGGCAGCCCACTCAGCCTTGCGAATATCTACGTCATCATTGGAGGCTTGGGCTGTCCCTTCAGTCTTTTCAGTTTCCTGCTCCATCTTGTCTAGTACCTCAAACGTATCACTGACTAGGGATTCACCCAGATTGGGGACTACATTTCCCTCGGCGTCAGCATACTGAGGGTACTCTTCTGCAGTAATGTCTTCAACCTCAACTTCATCAATGTCATTAAGTTCCTCATCACTGGTTGAATCAACTGTTGGAGCGTCCTTGAGTATTTCATCGGGATTGAGTCTGAACATCTCTGCCAGTTGCTCATCAGATAGGTCATGAATAATTTCCCCTTCTTCAGGGGTATAACTCACAGACCGTCTCACAATCCCTTGTAGGTCAAGAATCATGGTTAATTGAGTCTTGACCATTTGAAGGGGAGCAAAGTCAAACTCATCCCTTTGAAAGTTTGGATCTGTTTGATATAAACATTCAACACGTAAACCATTAGTAATTAATCAAACAGACTTATGTTAACTTAATATATAAACATTCAACACACTTGTTTTTCATTACATGATTCAAATACAAAATAAATAAATACATAAGACATCTAATCTGTACTTTTGTCTTGAATCTGGGGTGTGTCGCTCGGAGGAGCAGAAGTGGTGGATGACTGGTCCTGTCGATGCTTAGATCTTCGTTCTTGACCTGAAGCAGAGGCCGATGCAGCCGCATCCCCTCCTTCTGCTTCGTCATCGTCATCTCTACCTTCTGTCCTGTCTTCCTCAGTCTCTTCCTCATCATCATCATCTTCCTCATCATCATCATCATCTTCATCATCACCATCTCCATCATCCCCGTCACCCTCCTTTAGCTTCAGGGGCTCATCCTTCGACCCCTTTAACCTCAGCATAATCGTCTTGTTGGTCGTCTCCAACTCCTCTATACGTTTGACAGACTGGGCCTGCTGGTCCTGGAGTTGGGACACCTCGACTCTCTGTGCATCGATTAGCTGGTTCTGCTGGTCGATCACCCGAGCCTGCTCTGCCATTTGCTGAGACTGGGCAGCAGTCAGGTCGGTCAGCTGGCGAATCTGCGCCGCCTTCTCCTCATCTACAGCAAGCAAACGCATAACCATACGGTTAAGCGCTGAGAGCTGCTCCTCTACCCCGATGTGAGGTAGAGTAGATCCATAAACATGTGGTGGCTGGGCTGAGGGTCCAGCATGATGTGAGGTGGTGGTGGTAGTGGCAGTGGTGAATATGGGTCGGTAGGCAGGTGCTGGTGATGTAGGTGTGAATGGTAAGGTGGTGGATGGGAAGGATACAGTGGTGGTAGGTAAGGTGGTGGATGTGGTAGTGGGAGTAGTGGATGTGGTGGCTGTGGTGATGGGTGGTATGTCAGTAGTGGTGGTAGTGGTGGCTGTGGTGGTGGGAGTAGTAGTAACGAAGGTCAGGCGACGCTTCTTCTTCTTCAATCCATGGGGTTGAGCCATCCGCTTCCTCCTAGTCCCGGTGGAAGTGGATGCTCCCCCTGCAGCTCTGCTCACTGAACCCGGAACATAGTTCGGGTCAGTCTCTCTCTCTGAGGAGTCCCGAGGGTGTTCACCAACCACCCTAAGCCCGTGGTCTGTGGGAACAACTTTGCTTCCCACAGTCCTAGTAAGGGGCTCCTCATCTGACTCCTCCTCCTCTTGGTCCCCAACTACAAACTCCTGATGGAAACCGGCCATCTCAGCGACCTCTCCGGCAGTGGCTGACCCCGGGGCAATAACATCTGAATCAGTGCCTCTAGATGGTGCAGACATATCATGCCCGGCATCGCCGCTATCATCATCATCAGAGTCAGTATCTGGTATAGCAATATGCTCAACATCCGAATCACTGTCATCGTGGCGCCACTTTCTCTTGGCTGGCGCCACATAATCAGCACGGGCCAGATGCCCAAACAACCTCCTGACAGGGGGCTTCACCTGCTTCCCCCTGTATACCTTCATCCGGCCGAGTGTAGTGTCGTCCATAACCTCAAGAACAATAGCATCATCCTTCTCCTTTGGCAGGGAGGGGAGCTTCTGGTCAATGATCATCTGCATAAATCTGGGGTACATACAGAAGCCCTCCTTCCCTTTCCCCTCGATGTTCTCCACCAGGTAGGTGAATATCATCTTGGAGAAGCTGAACGGGTGGTTCAGCACCAACGCAACATACGCGTTCTGGATCTGGTCGGAAAGCTCATCAAAACCTCCCTTCCTGGAAGCTATACACTTTAGCAGCACGTGCGCAAGATACTTAAACTGGGGACAGAGGTTACTCTTGTTGAGTACCCCAGCATTGATGTCCCCAGAGTACTTGGCTCTCATGAAACATCCTCTGACAGTGAGGGGGTGTAGACGAGTAGGACAATCAGCATCATCCCCAAACTGTAGAACAATCCTCAGATCCTCCTCTGATACAGTGATAGCCTCACCAAAAATCGTACTCCTGATGCAGTGAGGCTCGGAGGATCTATCAACAGTCGCGCCTTCCCAGAAGGCCTGCTGCACTGATCTATACGGAGTGCATGGTGTAGCGATCGCATGAGCGATCCTGGATCTCAACAAAAATGTAATAATGCCCGAGAAGTCAGCTGCGTTCCTGGATGTCAAATCCAGATGAGCACATATGTTGTGCTTGGTGCTCATGGTCCATCGACTCGCCATCTGTAACACATAACAATGTAAACATTAGTTCCGTTGGTTAAGAGTATAATGAAACACTTAGACTTTGAATAAAAACTCTCTGTCATGCGATTGAGGTTGTACGACTGAAGACAGTCGTGCGACTGAATAGTGCGATTGAGATTCAGACGTGCGAATGACCTTATGCGCACGACTGAGTGTGCGACTGGACTCATGCGCATGTACTCTTATGCGGTTACACCAGTCGTGCGACTGAGTCTCATTCGCATAGTTCAGTCGTGCGGTTAAGTGAATCGCTCCCTTCAGTCGTGCGACTGAAGTTCATCCGGACGACCAGTCGCCTGTCTCAGTTGTTCAGTTGCCAATCGTTCGAAACTTCACAAACTAAGTCTTTTAACTCAATTAACCGGTTCATTAGAGTCGCATTCTTGTTACTAATAACCTATTTAACTTAATTTTAACATTTTGCTTGGTTTTAATAGGTTATTAGGGCTTTCTTGTCTCGGTTCACGTTTCACAGTCGAACAATCCCAATTAGGGTTCCAATCTTTCTGTTTTTGATGAAAAAAGACTTCAAACTACCTGTATGATGAATGTCGAAAGTCAGTGAATCACAATCAGAGGTAAAACTAGGGCCAATAAAATTTTGGCAGAGTAACGGTAGGGAGTGCGATTTAGGGGCGATTTGAGGGTGATGAGTCTCTGCGACCGACTCCACCTCTATTTATACCAACCCTGGATCCAATCGTGCGACTGAGTTCATACGCACCATTCAGTCGTGCGAGTGGGACTCAGTCGTGCGATTGGGTCAGTCGCCCTTCTCCAGTCGTCCGACTGAAGTTCAGTCGTGCGACTGACTCACTCGTTCGCACTTAAGCCTCCGACTGGACTAATCGTATGGGCCATTCGGTTGGATGGTCCATACTCATAGTTCATTCGTGCGAATGGACTTCATTCGTATGGTTAGTCCATACGTATGGTCCATTCGTGCGAATGGGTCATACTTGGTTAATTTTCTGCCATTTTTACCAATTTACCTTTAAACTCTTTTAAATTAATTAAATTAACATTATGAGCCTTTGATCATCTCAGACATGATCCTTTTATCTTGAAAACACTTTGATCACCTCAGACGTGATCCTTTTAACCACTTTGGTCACCTCAGACGTGACCCTTTAAAATTTTCAAAGCACATATGGTCATCTCAGACACGACCTTTTTAGCGAGTTGATTCCTTCTGATTTTCCTGATGTAGCCCGACACTTGACTCAAATTAAGATTAAAACGACTAACTAATTTAAGACTTTAAACTAATTACATAATCAGACATATTTTTGGCTTTTTGTAGAGATTAATCCAGAGATTGATATCTACGGGATTTGGTTCGGGAGTAGATAGCTTCAACTTAGATTGATCATATCTGGACCAATTCAATTTTGGAATCATACAAGTAAGTCAGATCATTTGGGACTAGTTATTAAAACATTTGATGCTCAATTTCTCGGTGTTCATCCAGAGTCGTTAGCAACTTAAGGGAATCATACTGAAACTCTTAGATTTTCACATTGATTTTAACCTTTGAGCATGTAGCCACAATGATTGTCAGTATGTTTGTCCACTTAAATCCATACACAGACTTTTGACTCAGACTGGTGACTTATTCAGGTTTAATTATTTCAACTAACATTTGTGGATCCCACACTTATATGGTAATCAACATTCCTCAGGAGCTTTTGAGCGGTCTACTGGTATTATTACAAGAAGAGACTATTCTTAGAGATTTCAAAGAGAAGCCTGTCCTCAGGTCAGTGCCATCGCACAGCAGAGAGGCGGCAAACAACAATGAATTCTAGAATATCTAGGTTATGCTTATCCTCAGGTCAGTGCCATCGCACAGCAGAGAGGCACACAACCTATCTCCTTGTTAGAGCAGCTTATTTTATTTTGCACAAAATGCACCAACAACATAAGTCATTAGCTTTATTGCATTTGTCTTTCATTTTTTTCTTGCTTTGCTCTAATTATGGTCATCCGCACACATTTGTGGCGTTTAATTGCTCATTACCCCTTATTGGAATATTGTTGATTGTGTTAACCAGTGATAAGATGGAAGCCCACAGTCAGTTGAACAACTTAGTTTGATCTTGAGATCACCAATCAGGTCTAATTGTCTATTGTGTTGAATCTACCAACATATCATATATGGTCTAGCAGCCTCTAAGTCTACTTTCTTTGTGTCACCTTAGAAGTTGCCAGTTTTCTATCATCTTCCCTTTTTTGTATTGCTTAGACTACACAGATTTATACTTTGAACTTTTGCATCTTTCCAAAAACTTAAATTTTTAAAGTCCCTCTTGATATGTTCCTGTGTACTATCATTTTCCAAAGGTATTGAATCGGTATCACAGACACAATCTACCTTATTTCAACTAGTTACTCCTTCTCCCTCAATTTTTTTTTTTTTAATGTTAACTTGCTGACTTATTCTCCCCCTAAAATACTAAAATCATTTCTGGTTTAATTATTTTAGGATTTTCATAAACAGCAAAATAACATGAGTTTAACTAAAATAAAATCAAATAGACAAATAAAATAAAATAAAATAAACTTTAACTAAACTACATCGGACTACACATTATCATCATCAGAATTACCTCACTTTTTTTTTTAACGTCATTGACCTCTAGCAAATATTGAAAACGTGGTTTATCAAAGGCTTTAGTATAGAGGTCAGCGCGTTGAAAATCAGTATTAATTTTAACCACATCAATTAAGTTTTTTTCAAAGCAATCTCTTATGAAATGGTATTTAATACCGATGTGTTTGGTCTTAGGATGTTGGACCGGATTTTTAGTTACTGCAATTGCAGCAGAGTTATGAACAAAAATTGGAGTAGATGAGAATTTTAAACCGTAATCCCGCATTTGCTGTTGAATCCAGATGATTTGAGAACAGCAACTTGCAGCAGCAACATATTCGGCTTCACAGGTTGACAATGCAACCGATGTCTGCTTCTTACACTGCCAGGTAACTAATCTTCTCCCAAAGAATTGACACCCTGCTGATGTAGACTTGTAGTTCATTTTGCAGCCCCCGTAGTCCGAGTCACTATACGCGGTAAGCTCAAAGTCATCATCATGAGGATACCACAATCCAAGTGTGGGTGTACCCTTCAGATAACGAAAAATCCTCTTGACCCCGATCAGATGGTTGACCTTTGGTTTAGCCTGATATCTAGAACATAGACATGTAGCATACATAATATCAGGTCTTGAGGCAGTGAGATACATGAGGGATCCAATCATTCCTCGGTACATAGTGGCATCTACTAGATCTCCATTCTCATCAGGTGCTATATCATGATTTGTAGCAAGTGGAGTCCCAGCAGCAGAAGCATTCTCCATGTCAAAGCGACTGAGAATGTCTCCTACATACTTGGTCTGATGTAGAAAGATTCCATTTGGTGTTTGATCCACCTGTAACCCGAGAAAGAACTTCATCTCCCCCATAGCACTCATCTCAAACTCTTTCTTCATCACTGCTTCAAACTCTTTACATAACTCTTCGTTCTTTGACCCGAAGATTATGTCATCAACATATATCTGTACAAGCAGTAGGTCGCCATCCTTTTCTTTAATAAACAGTGTACAGTCAATGACTCCCCTGCGAAAGCCGTGTTTCACAAGATGAGTCGAGAGTTTCTCATACCAGGCTCGAGGCGCTTGATGAAGCCCATATAAAGCTTTGTCGAGCTTGTAAACTCTATCCCGATGATAAGGATCCTCAAATCCCTCGGGTTGACTTACATATACTGTTTCCCTGATTTCCCCATGAAGGAATGCACTCTTCACATCTAATTGGTAGACTTTGATCTTCATGTACGATGCATAGGCTAGGAAGATACGAATGGCTTCCATCCTTGCCACGGGTGCAAACACCTCATTATAGTCAATCCCCTCAACTTGGCGAAAACCTTGAACCACCAGTCGAGCTTTGTTCCTGATAATGACTCCTTGGTCATCCTTCTTGCATTTTAGTACCCATTTAGTGCCAATGACTTTAGCACCTTTAGGTCTATCAACCAGAGTCCATACACCTAACTTCTTAAACTGCAGAAGTTCTTCTTGCATGGCACTCACCCACGCCTCATCATTTAGTGCCTCACTGACATATTTTGGCTCAACCTGCGAGACAAAACATCGATAAGCACCATCATGAATGTATCCTTTCTCCATAACCGAGGCGTAATCAGCTGAGTATAACTGATTTCGGGTTTGTACTCCTGATCTGACATCCCCAATAACATTGTCAAGGGGATGATAGACGTTTAGTCGTGATCCTGGAGTAGTAGGAACAGCCACCTCAGAACCGAGATTGTGAACATTTGGTTCTGCATCTGAGGTAGATGGAGTTTGAGGTTCCGAAGTCGAAGGTGCATCACTCGTAGATGCTTGTGGACTTTCAGGAACTGGAACCTGTTCCTCCTGACTGTTCTGGTCATCTGCTTCAGTTTCATCTTCAGAGGAGGAGTCACTGTCATCGACTACTCCCCCTGACTGAGTAGATGATTCTCCCTGTGTGCTAGATGGTGTATTCAGAATATCATACATCATCCTAGTAGCTAACTCATCATCCGAGGGAGAGAGAGGGATGTTGAAGGACTTGAAGAATCCATCATAATCGAAGAAGTATGCGGGTCCTTTGCCTGTAGGTGGTGTGGTATATCTCTGAACGTCGACATTACACCACACTTCTACAAGACCCGTTGAGTTATTGTAAACTCGCTTGTTCGGTATGTTGTATCCTAGAAAAATTCCTTCATCTGCCTTCTCGCTGAATTTTCCTTCTTGTGTCTTCTTCAGAAGTGTACACGGCGCGCCAAATGGCTCAAGATACTCCAAATTCGGTTTGCGTCTTTGTAGTAGCTCATAACATGTCTTTCCGTGGCGCTTGACTGTTAGGACTCGATTCAGTGTATAACATGCATTTGCTACTGCCTTATTCCAGAATTGGATAGGCAGTTTCGAGTCAGCCAGCATAGTCCGTGCAGTCTCTATCAAGCTTCGGTTCTTTCTCTCAGCAACACCATTCATCTGAGGCGTGTAGGCAGAAGTGAATTGATGAACAATTCCCTTTTCCTTGCAGTATGCCTCCATCCATTGATTCTTGAATTCTGTCCCGTTGTCTGAGCGTACTTGTCTAACTTTTAGCTTGTAGAGAGATTCCAGAGTGGTTACTAATTCCTTGAATGACTCAAATGTTTCTGATTTGGATTTCAGAAACATTACCCAAGTGAACCTTGAGTAGTCATCAGTGACCACAAAACAGTACAAATCGCCTGCAATGCTCCTTGTACTGACTGGACCAAACAGATCCATGTGAAGAAGTTCAAGAGGAAGTTTCATTGAATGAACTTTCTTTTCCTTATGAGACTTCTTTGTCTGTTTGCCTTTCTTGCAAGCTACACAAAAGTCAGGAAGTTGGAAGTTCTTGACATTTACTCCTCTCACTAAATCCTTCTGAATCAAATGATTCATCTTCCTTTGACTAATGTGTCCCATTCTCCTATGCCAGGAGATTGAGTCCTTCTCAGTAGCTTTTGATAGAAAGCACTGAACCTCATGATCCGTTGTAGCAGCTGTTGACAGATCCAAGACATAAAGGTCTTTATATCTTGAAGCAGTCATCAGAACTTGGTCCTCCGGGATCATGTAATCTTTCTTCAGCACGTAACACTTCTTGTTGTCGAAGATAACTTTAAATCCTTTATCGCAGATTTGGGAAACAGAAAGTAAGTTATTCTGAAGTTGTTGAACGTAGTTCACCTTATCAAACTTAACTTTCTGATTTCCCACTTCTCCCTGTGCTGTGATGTATCCTCCCTTGTTTCCTGCAAAGGAAACATGCCCTCCTTTTATTTGTTTGACGTTTGATAAAAGGGCTCTATTTCCTGTCATGTGCCTGGATGCTCCGCTGTCTATAATCCACGTGTTAGTCTCAGCGCTGTATCGAACACCCTGCACATATCAAGTAAATGTATTAGTTTAGGTTAGGAACCCAAGCCTTTACTGTCTTGGGTTTCCCAGAGGCATCACACATCATAAACTCTACCCATTGAACCTTAGAGGGTGAGGGTAGCTCAGATTCCTTCTTGTCATCAGTATCAGACACGCAGGATGACTTCTCTTTCCATAAGCCAGATTTGTGCAATGCCTATTTATGATAAACAGTCGTCTGACTTACAGGTTGGACTTTAGGTTCACTAGATCTTCTAGGTGGAGTTAGAGAACTCCTCTTAGAAGACCTAGGTCTAGAGTCCTGAAGATCTATCTTCTTCCTAGGTGTCTGATAGAAAGGACAATAGGAAGCAATGTGTCCACATTCTCCACAGTTGTAGCATGACCTGCTATCAACTTTATAAGTAGACTTTCTTTGTGGAGAAGTGCGTGACACTCTAGTAACATCAATCACTTTAGGTTTTGACTCTTGCATGTTTGATGTTTTCTCTGGTTTAACAAATTTAACTGTTTTAACCTGTTTAACGTGTTCCACTTTTTGGTTAACTGGTTTTTGACTTGAAGCATGTGAAAAATTAACGTTTGAAGTCCTTTTAGGTTCTGATTTGACTCTGTTTGACCCTGACTTTAAGTTAACTTTTTCAAATTCATTTTCCAGATTAACACAAGGCAATTTACCCTTTGCCTTTGAAGTGGCCTCCTTTTGTTTCTGTCCAGATTCAGTAGAAGAACATGATGTATCTGGATCAGTAACAAGAGGAGTAGTCACCACATGATCCTTTATGGGGTTGTTGTTTACTGGTTTAGACTTGGTGTTCATCAAGGTCTCAGGTGGTGGTGGAACCACTTTGTAGCCTAATCCCTCCCCGTTATTTCTTTCTCTCACTAAGTGTTGAACTATGTGTGAAGAACTAGTCCAACTATGCAGTTTCTGTTTTAATGAATTAACTTCTACTTCTAGAACTGCCTTTTGCTTCTTAGTGTCCTCTAGGGAGTTTAGATAGTACCTAATGTCATTTGCTTGGTTAAAGGCAACTACTTCGGTTTCCCTAAGCTGTTTAGTCAATAGGTCTATCTTTTCTTTATAACTATGCTCATTTTGTTTTAGAACTCTATTAGCCTCCGTGCATAGTTGTAAATCTTTTACTAAGTTATCATTGTGATCTAATAACCTAGCAAATTTTTCATCAATGCTATTTCTAAACATATCACAATCAGAACAAGCAGGATTATTAAACATTTGGTCAGTTGTACTTACCTGTGTTGGTTCAGAAGAGTTAGCCATCAACGCAGCATCAGACGTCTCTGGTTCTGGTGATTCTGACTTTCCTGTTTCTGACGTGGAAGTCTCCTCCTTTGGTTTGTAACTGACCTCAGCTGCAGTTGTTTCTTCATTATGTGACATCGCTATTTCAACTGCTAGATCACCTTCACTCGCAGAATCATCATCAATATCTTCAACACTGGCAATGTTGGATTCTGGTGAGACAAACCTAAAACTCCAATCCTGTCCTTCATCATCATGAGCAGTCAAGGCTTTTGGGTCCTTGTTTGATGAAGTAGAACTGGAGGCTTGCTTGTCTTGGCGAGAAAAGGACGAGAACGGGTTCCCATTACCCGTCTTCTTTGGCTTGACACATTCTCTCTTGAAGTGCCCCTTCTCTCCACAGTTGAAGCAGGTCACTTTGCTCTTGTCAAAGCCAAATGTGGTATCCTTAGTAGCTATCAAGTTCTGTCCTGTCTTCTTAACAAACTTCTTCGCCCGTCGGACAGCGCTAGCTAAGGCCCACATTATATCCATCCTCTCAAGCTCCATTTCATCCACCTGCTCGTAGTCCTCATCTGCCAGATGGCAGTTTCCAATCTTCCCAGCAACAAGTCCATCATATGAATGAACCACTGCGGCTAGTAGATCCATATGCTCTCGTGCTACTTCTACGGTCACATTACCGAGGTTCTCGGTCTTCAATTTGGTAGCACTTGCTTCTGATCCAATATAGTGGGTACAAGATGACCCTGACGTGTCTGATCCAGAAGGAGAAGCATGTGAAGGACCTGACGAGCTAGACACAAATGCTGTCTGGAGAGGTGCTCCAGATGTCTTAGCTTGAGGCGTGGCGTTGTATAAAGCTGGATTTTGTGTGTACGCAGACTTCTGAGCTCTATACTTCATCCTTAGTGCTTCTTCTCGCAACTTAAGAATGAAGTCATTTATATCTAGCTTTATAAGCATTTCATTCTGTCTAAGGTTAGACACGAATGAAGCCCACTTATCAGGACCTGGTATTTGAACGAAATACCGAGTGATTAGCGTGTTAAACCAACTCAAATAGTGCGGAATCCTATTTGATTGGCGATCCAATCAGTGAGAACACACGATGAATCAATCAAGAATTGAAATCAACGTCAGAAATCGATTAGGAATCGATCTGATGTGTTCTGTGAACTTGGAGAACGATTTGGGAGGCTTCTGGACGGCTAGGGTATGTCTGGAATCGTAATGGGATGAATGCTTTCGTTTTTCCACGAATTGGGTCTATTTATAGGTTAGTGTTGATCATTCGTGCGACTGGACCATAAGTATGGTGCAGTCGTGCGATTGAACCATGCGGTTGATCCATCCGCACGACTGAGTGTTCAGTCGTGCGATTGAGTCAATCTTATGTGTCAATCATACGACTGATCCAGTCTCCTGGTTCAGTCGTGCGATTGAGTCAATCGTATGAAGTTATTCATGCGTGTGGTCCATTCGCATGGTCCATTCGCATGAGAACTTCATTAAGTTAAGTTTGAATGTTTTAATTAATATAACATAATGTGCAATCATTCAAACAATCATAAACCCAATCAATTCAATCACGACTCATTAATGAAATATTAAACATCACAAATAACAACCAATTCATATCATTTCATTAATCGATACTATTACATCATAATCAGACAAACAAGATCTATTACATTTCATATCATGATCTAGGGACATACATGCATCAACAATCCGGATTTCAAAGTTTATCCTTTTCCATTAACTTTGTCTCAAATCCAATTCATATATATATATACACCCAATGGCTCCCCCCCTCTTTCACTTTTCTCTTCATCTGCAACTTTCTCTAACCTAAATTCACCCCCAAACTGCTATTGTTCTTATCTTCCTTCACCTTTAAGCTTTCTCAAATGGCCAACCTTGATCGTAGAAACTCGCCAGATTTTTCCATGTAACTTCACAGGTAACACAATCAAGTGGCTCTGTTGAACTATGAGAAAGATCAAAGTTTCTCAGAGGTTTGCTGCTTACTTTCTTTGTGCAATTACTTCGCCTGCCTCACCATTGATCCTCCTCTCTATGAGGATCAACTTTTGGGCTTTTGGAGGACCTGTCAAGAGGTCACCATGGATGGGGAGAAGGCACTATCTGCCACAATGCAGGGGAGAACAATCTTTATCACTCCAGCCATCATAAACACTCATCTTCAGCTGGATGATGTAGAAGGTGATTTGTCCTTTCCAAAAGATGTTGTTAAACACTCCTTTCAGCAGATGGGCTATAAGGGAGATTTTCAAAGGATGTTGTTAAACACTCCTTTGGGGATGTAGAGCTATTGTGAGGCTTACCGAACCCAAAAAGAAAACTTGAGGTAAAAGAGGTGTAGATTGCATCTTTAAAGGATATGCTTACCATTCCAAGGCTAATACATTATCGATGATGCCGCTACATATTGTTATGTTTATTTATCGCATGCTAAAAATAAAGCTCTTGATAAATTTAAAATTTAAAAACAAGAGATAGAGATTCATCTAAATAGGTTGACTAAAACTCTTTCTTACTGATAGAGGAGGTGAGTACTATGATTTGGTTTATTCCAATCCACTAGTATAATACATCAAACTATAGCTTCGTATACACCACAACAAAATGTTGTAGCAGAAATAAAGAATAGCACTATGAAAGAAATATCAATACTATGTTTTCTTATTTGGGTTTGAGTGAAGAATTCGGGGGTGAGGCAATGTTAACAAGTTGTTATCTATTGAATAGACTTCCTAATAAGAAGAATAAGACTAACCAATATGAATTTTGGTACAAAAAGCCACCAGACTTAAGTTATCTTAAAGTTTGGGGATGTAGAGTTGTTATGGGGCTTACCAAACCCAAAAGGAAAACTTTAGGTAAAAGAGGTATAGATTGCATCTTTATTGGATATGCTCAGCATTCTAAGGCTAATAAGTTCTATGTCTTAGAAGCTAATAATTATGTATCTGTAAACTCGGTTATAAAGTCAATAGATGCAATATTTGATGAAGAAAGATTTACTTCTATACCCAAACCAAAGAACATGAATTCTAGTTTGAAGGTTCTAAATCTGATAACACATTTAGTAATAATTCAGTTAATACCGAAGATATACCTTCAACTATAACTGAACCCCGAAAAGTACAAAAGCAAGAAAAACCAAGTCTTTTTTATCTAGTTGAAAGATCAAGGAATGAGATTGGATCTCAATATCAAAATTGTTTTAATATTGAGGAGGATCCAAAGACTTATAGTAAAATTATGGACTCTAGAGATGTTGCAGTTTTGGAAACAAGCAATCCAAGATGAGATGGATTCCATTATACAAAATAATACTTGGAAGTTGTCTGATTTACCTCCTAGATGTAAACCATTTGGGTGTATATGGATCTTTGAAAAGAAAATCAAGGTAGATGGTAGTATAGATAAGTTCAAAGCTAGATTGGTTATCCAAGGTTTTAGACAGAAAGAAGGTATTGATTTCTTTGATACTTATGCTCCTGTTTGCTAGGATTTATACTATTAGATTGTGATTAGCACTTGTAGCTATACACAATCTTGTGACTCACCAAATGGATGTTAAAACTACATTTTCAAATGGTGAATTGGATAAGGAGATTTACATAAATAACCTGAAGGTTTTGTTATGCCTGGTAATGAGAACAAATTTGCAAGTTGATAAAATCTTCATATGGTCTGAAGCAATATTAAAACAATGGCATCAATAGTTTGATGATGTTGTGTTGTCTAATAGTTTTATGCTAAACCAAGCAGACAAGTTTGTATATAGCAAGTTTGATGATTTTAGTAAAGAAGTTATAGTTTGCTTATATGTAGATGAGATGTTAATCTTTGGTGAATTTTGATTTACTAAAAATGCATGAAAAATTGATTTTACTGAAATTTCACATGTTAAACTTGAGGGGTTAATATAGTATAATTTGTATGTGAAAACTGCCGAAGGCAGTTACCCTATCCCCGTAATATTTCAAATTTGTACAAGAATTGGTCACTATGTTTTCTTCTTCACTTTTGATTCACGATCTTGACACACAATTTATACTTTGATTTCTGAACTTTAGTTTTTTCCAATTGAACATTTTATGTGAAATCAAATAGTTTCAATCCGAAAGCGAATTTGCGACTCTCAAGTTTTCTAAGTTATCGATTATCTTATTACAATTCCTCTAGACTCACCTTAAATGGAGCAATGTTCAAGGCACATCCAAACTATAATTAAGTAATCATGTTCAAGTCCGTGTCTAAATGTGTAATATAATAATGTACAATGTAAGGTCAACCTAACCTATTGGTCAACATACAATTTCTAAATTTATAAAGATTTTTCAAAATTATGTAATAAATAATTCTCTTATAGTTGCAGTAACTAGAATCAGATTCTAAGCAAAATGCATGTATTATCTACATATGGTTCAAGTTAATTGCTTGAGTTTCTACAACTCATTATTGATCTATAGACCAAAGCTTACCAGATCAGCAAAAACATTATTAAATAATAGTTACAAAATCACCATTTTTACTAGTTTTAAAGACTATAGAATAGTTATGTTAAGAGTAAATTACAGCGAACACCCTTTATGTATATATCAACTTGCATATTTGGTCCTTAATGTTTATTAATTATACCGGACATCCTTTATGTAATGGAATTGTGACACACTAAGTCCTTTAGCCTAATGAATGTTAAATTTTCTGTTAAAATTTTTAAAATGACTAAATTACCCTTATATATAAAATTGACAAGTTAGTCATTTGAGCTACTCCTCCGTCTATTTTCACAAATCTTTTTCTTAGCAAAAAAGCAAATGGACATCCTACTCAAATTTGCGAAGTCTTTTATGCTTTTGGATGAAATTGCAAAACTATTTTCATTTCTCTCTGATGTCTGTTGAATCTACTGACTCAAGAACACCCCTTGAAAATACAAGCTACTTGTGAGGAGGAAAAGCTCACAAGTTCATAATTTTCATTTTCATCCAGAATTTATATAATATTAATTATTAACTTTTGGTATGGTTAGTGGGTAGTATTATATGTTTAGTGAGATGTAGCCACTTTTGTTTTTTCTTAAACTCTCACTTTTTTATTTGTTTTAACCTACTACTTTTATATATTTTACAATTTAACCCTAATATTTTTTTATTTTCATCTTTGATCCCTCATACTTTTCATATTATACAATTTTTTGTTTTGCGTTTCCGTCTAAATTTTGCGAGTAACACACCGCAACACGTGTGTGTGATTCAACATTTTTACCCATATTTTTTCTAGTTTAAAGAGCTTGACGCAACGCTCAGGTTTTAGATTGACTAACTTATTGTTTTATATGTTTTGCATTTCGCTTACGTGGTTCAATGTTTTTACGCTTGCTTTTCGTTTGATTTTATTCTCTTTGTTTTTTTATTTCCTTTTTAATACGAGTTTTTTCGGTGTTAGTGATCACTTGCAGTTATGCATCATTAGTGACACTTGATACATTTTTACGCCCCCCGCTGCAACGCGTGGCTTAATACTAGTTTTATCTATTAACAAGAAAATGTGGAACTTGAAAGAAGACCCACGCTTTCACCATCTTCTTCTTATGATGTTGAGGAATGAACAAGATTTAGAGGTAGGGTGGGTTGTTATGTTGGTGAAAACCAAAATCAAACCTGCTGTAATATCCAAGAATAGACACCAAATCCACCGTAACTAAAATCTCTAAAATCAAAACCTAGAACCAAAAGAGAAACATGAATAGAAATTGAAGTCTAGCTCCAGTGCTCCACAATACTGTCAAAAACTTATTTCTAAATAAATTCAACGAAGTCACCGTTGAATTCGTAATCAAAATCGAAAACGAGAACTCCAACTGCGAACCGTTAAGAACAATTAAGAAGATGTAAATGGAGGTGAAAATGACCAATCGTGGAATCTTAATCGGATGGTGAAGCATCTTCAAGAACTGTCATGAAGATGTTGAGAAAAAAAGATGATAATAACAGACAAGTATCTGAACCATGGAATTTGAAGATTCAAATATGTGCACAAGATCACAAACTAGTTCTTGAAGGGGGTCTGGAAAATGGAAATGGAGATGGATAAAGAGAAGCAGGGGTTTAGTTTTTTACTTCTTTAAAACCTTAAAGATAAGGGTATAATTGTAATTTAGCATGTCATTTCACTAAAAATCTATCCTTAGTTACTAAAACGGACCTAACGTGTTTCAAGCATATTACATAAAGGATTTGCAACATAATTTGTAAAGATTAAGGACCAAATGTGAAAGTTGACACATATATAAAGGATGTTTTATGTAATTTACTCTTATGTTAATTTAAATTAAAACTTATTAGACATTTCATAAAACTTTGAACACATTATTTGATTTAATCAGGTCTTTGAATATTAAAAGTCAAAATAGAGTTTCCTATCGTTAGGCTTCATCATTTAAAAGAAAATATATTCCACCATGCTTGTTTCATAAGTTTCGACTAACATAGAGAACAAATTATTAGAACCAATATAATTGATTTTTATACAAGTAAAATTTATTATAACTTTCACTATCATATGTGGTTTATTAACCTAACCACTTGGTTCGATTGAAAAAAGATAAATAGGAAAATCACATGAATAGTCCGTATGATTTATAACATCTTAGAAGTTTTTATTTATCTAGGTCGTGAATATTTTTAGTTTCATAACATCTACAAATGGATATATGTTAACATTTAAGATGGCTAATAGAAAATTCAAGTAAGCAAATGGGAACCAATCGAACTAGTAACAAAATGGACCTACAACAATAACTTTGTTTATTAACCAAAAACGAAAAAATGATTTAACATTGTCTTAATCGAATTTTAAAATTTTCTCTTCATTTCATCCTTTCCTATCTAATTTTTGTGACACTGGAAATTTTACTTTGAAAACACATCAGTATGTTGTATCTAATTTTACCATTCAATTATCTTGTTACATATAAATTAATATAATGGTCATCTTGCTCCTAACTCAACCGAACACTTTTTAGTTCATAAAATAAAGAAGCTCACTTTGAATCTGATTTTAACAAAATTGGAGTCAGTATGTTGTATCAAAATTGTTAAAATAAAGGTTTTGAGAAGTGATTAGTTTGTGTATGCAATGAGGTTTTACATCTAGTTAGGTAAAAGAATAAAAGTTTGCATGAACTAACGAAGATTAATTTAAACCCCCTTTTTTGTATCTTCATATTCACAGACTTTTAACAGTTACGTGTGCATATTTGTGAGTTTTGTTTGAGGTAAACAAAGTAAGAAGTAGATAATAGATGGTGGGGTGATAGTTTAAAGTTAGCTGCAAAGGGGGGTTTGGGGTAAACATTGACCTAATTAATCATGCATCTTAAGCTGATTTACAAGATATATAAGCTGGCTATGGAAAAAGTTATACTTTGGGTAAACATTGACCTAATTAATCATGTATCTTACTCGAGTAAATATTTGTCCTATATACACTCAATTAGGGTAATCATTAACCTCTTTTAGTATGGACATGTTGGCCATTGGACTCGTTCACCCAAATTCTCTTTCTTTGTGCATTGTAGCATTTTCTAGCTATTCGACCTAATGGGATTATGCTTTCCTAAAACATGGTTATCAATGAATTATCTGTTTTAGTGAAATATTTTTAAGGTAGGTCAGATTTGGATGAAGTAATCAGATTAGAGTGATGCTCAACATATATAGATGTTTTGACATGTAACTTCATATAAGGGTGAAAACTTATAAGCATGGGAGGAGATATTAATCCTAAGTCCCCTCACATAACATTGATTTAGTGCATACGGGTGGTCAAACATTGGTGAATCAAGTCACAAGTGGGTGACTTGATTCACATACGAGTACAAGTATTATGACAAAGTAAGATCAGATATGGGTGACCATTATGAGATGTGGGTGAGTAAGGTTACCTACACTCAAAGAAAGTGATTGAAGTCATATCAGAAAATGGTGACTAAGTTCAAGTGCTGGTGAAGGACTTCACATGTGGATGAAGACATTTACTATTAAACTATGAGTATTTTGATGTAATGTATGATGTAAATACATAGTGTTGTTATACATTTAGCAACTCTAATTTCCATAGTTTCTACTTGTAGCAACTTACAAATGAATGATGAACAAGCATTTTTGAGTAAATTTTCCTTGTTTGCTGCAGACATTATCAAAATATATGTTTGAAATTGTCAGGACAACATATTTGATTCTTGGTCTGGTAACACCATTCATCGAACCAAGGTAAAAGTGCCTCGAATACGCTTATTGTTCACTACACCAGATTTGATATTTAATTATTAATGTTCACCGAATCAAAAGGTGAAAAGTTTTGTTCACTGCACCTGTTTCCGTACTCAGTACTGTTCATAGAATTTAATTCTTAAATTGTTACTATACAGTATACACCAAATCTCACCAGAGTATGATTCAAAAACTTGTTGTCTAGGTTTTACTATTCATTAAAGCTAAAGAATTTTACAATCTATCGAAGATCATAGTAATTTTAACTATTTGATTGACTATTTGGACTATATTAAAATAAATGAAAATCAAAGTTATTTACATTAAAATCAATTAAGGATTTATTCAATATTAAAATTAAGCAATTACTCATGAATTTCAAAGTTCATTTGAAATTAGACATGGCTTAAACCTACTTGTTTTAAGATATGAGAGTTGTAACTCCAAGATAATCAAACTTGAATCAAATCATGAAGATTATAGATCAAATTATGATAAACACACTAAAACCCCTTTGATCTTCAATTAGATTGCCAAATATATCTTTACAAGTAATCCCCCAATCTATTGGTCATACAACCATTAACAACACTAATGACAATTAACCTATTTATAGTCTAGACTAATATTCACTAATTGCATTTAACTCCCTAGACTTAGGCTAATTAATGCAAAATTGCATATTAAGCATAAAAATGACTAAAAACAAGATAAAATATATTTTGTTTACACAAAATATATTTATTACAATAAAACTCCTAGTCATCTTAATCTTCAACGTCTCGTCTCGGTTCTTCGTCTCGAACGTGTCGGGTTTGACTTTTGTTGACTTTGACCGTGACGTTGACTTTTGTTGGCTTTGACTGTGTTGATAATATAGACTATCTTGTACAGCTCCAACAATACTCCCCCTTAGTCTATCATTATCAACGTCTTCAAACGAAATCAGCACCGAGAAGTCAACATTAGAAAGATCTTCAAATTGAAGCTTTTTGAATTTGATGAGAAAAGTTATTCATCTCATAAGCTCCCCCTATTTATATGCTCCTCCTTTTCGAGTGCAAGCTTTGCAAGGATATTGGTACAAGTTTCTCAAGTACACTGCTCAACTGATGATCGCCCATCACTTAAAGCAAAAATCTGAAACACATTCTCAAACACAATCTCGACATTTCTAATTAGATCATTTCATTTTAACAAAATAAACCCGTGTTTATCTGTGTGTGAAAAACAAGCAAACCCGTGTTCGTTTGTGCGCAATTTCTGTGAAATGCATGAAAAATGATAAAATTGTAACAGTATAATATGGAAGATCTAAAAGAAATTTTGAAATGAAAATTTATTATTATTTCTTTATTATATACATTTATTATAACATATTTTTATTTTTTTTTTTTTTTTTTGTTTTTTTTGTTTTTCTTTTGTTTTTCTTTTGTTTTTTTGTTTTTTTTAAACCGAGAACTGAATCGATCTTGAGATCATATCCTCAAGATATACTTTAGCACAAAGATGAATTTACTCATCGACAAGCAATGAGATTACACTGATATCTGAATCTAATCACAGTCTTTAATAATTTTGAAATTCCCAAACAGATCAATAACGATTGCTGATATGTTTGTCCACTTAAACTCATGCCCTATCTTTTTCAACAAGTAGTAAATGATTCGTAAGGTTCGATTAAATGCTTTAGAATGCTAGAAACCCATAATCATTTGGCAAAAACCCTCACCCAACCTCAGGATTTCTTGAATTTTGTAACGATCTTTACAGAGCAAGGCTTGTGCATTAGTGTGCAAGTGATTATCGACAGAATATTGCATTCTGTGACGAATTCATCGTTTAGATGATTTGACACAACTTAGACCAAAATGGTGAGAGCTCCAGGTCTATACTCACGTATAACAAAGGAGATGACCATTTAGTCATGTGCCGATGAGAGCTCCAGGTCAGTACTATCGTGCAGCAGAGGAGATCATCACTCCAGGTCAGTACTTTCGTACAGCAGAGGAGATTAGCACAAACACAAGACACATAAATACACCAGACATGGCTCAAAGATATGGCTTATATGATTTGTATCATGGTGGGTGAAAGATCAATTCTCAATCCAATTTTTGTCGGGACTCAGTTTTTGTGCAGGTTTAAATGATTGCGTAAATCCAGACATCCTTAAGCATATATTTTAATTTAAATCATTATGTTGTTGTTTACTTTATTTTTCAGGCTGAGTCTACCAAGCATATCATTAAAGAATCTGCTTTTTTTTCAATTAAACATAAGATGTAAATCAGATAACAGCATCAGTTACTATCATTTCTCATTTTAAAAACACAAGTCATGCAAAAACAAGCATATCAAGATGATATACAATCATTTTTCAGTCATCTCGAATCAAGTTCCAAGTTCTCTTTTCATTTTTCTCCCAGTTCTTTTTCATTTTTTTATTACTATACTCTCCCCCTAAATTTTTATTTTTGCAAACCTAATTTTTTTTAATTATCTTTTTTTATTATTTTTTTTAATTTTTTTATAAAACTATACAAAAATAGAAATTTACCAAAGAAGATCTTCCAAATTACACTGATAACAAGATAAGAAATGAATGATCAAGAAATTGTAGTGACTATGAATTGAGAACTGTGATTGTGCAGATAAAAATTCCAGATTGTGGATAAGATACCGTGACCTTAACCTGTTTGTTCCGCCTAAAATTTGAATTAAAACCAATCTCTGTCAGTAAACCGGATTACTAACAGTCCTCCTAAATTGTTCCTGCACTCATTAACAAATTAGTTAGAAAGGGGAACCCAGGCCATCGTAGTCCTGGAAGTTCCTTTTTCATCAATATAAGAAACCTGCTTCGGCACACAACCGTTTAAACAATCGGGGATTGCTGTATCCTTCTTTTTAATTTGCCAAATTTGTTTTGATTTAATTAATTTGGATTTGAATGAATTAAATTTGGAAATCATATTCTGTTTAAAACCAGGAGGAAAAGAATTTGGTTTTGAACCTTTGGTCTTTTTCATTTTTGAATCATGTGAAACCGGCTTCACATGAGAAGGTATGGATGGGGGGTTTTTCATCCAACCATTCAAAGATGTGTGCTTTTTACCTCTTGATCCAGAGAAGCAACCCGTGTTGCCTTTACCGACTGGAACATTCTTTGTAGACTTACATCCGGAGAAGCAATTTGGTTTGCCTTTACCATTCGAAGCAAGTCTTTGAGGGTATTTTGTTAGGTCTAGAATCAGTAGATCTAGTAGGCTTAGTACTTGAATTAATATCTGTAATGAACTTTTGTATTTCATTATTGTGTATGCATTAAATATATAGGTTAACCCATTTATATATGTGTTGGTTTATGTATGGTTGCAGGAACAAAATTATAATTGGTCAATTTGTGAAATTGACCAAGTGTAAGAAACATCTACGGATGAACATTTTGTTCTTCCGTAGATATATTTCTTACAAGTAATTATACATCCAAAGATCTTCTGCGGATGAACAACAAGATACCTTCGGAAGAACAACACCTTCGGAAGAACAATACCTTCGGAAGAACAAGATACCTTCGGAAGAACAAGATACCTTCGGAAGAACATTATCTACGGAAGAACAAAATGTCTACTGAAGACAATATTCCTGCGGAGTCCAAACACTTGTATTATACAAGTGATACAAGTCAACAAGTCAACAAGTAAACAAGGCGGTTATGCGAATCCCGAGAAATCCGATGATTCCTTAACAGAAACAAATCAAATCCCAAGAGATCCGGTGTTTCCTATAACTGAAACACCTTTGTCTATAAATATGGATCCTAGGTTTCGATTCAAAGGAGATTGAGTTAGACGATTGATTGATTGAGAACAGCAATAGCAATACAACAATCATCAAAAGTCTTTCGATCAACTTTAACATACACAACATCATAGCATTCTTTGATATCGTACATTCAATTCTTTTGTAATCATCAACACATTATAATAAAATACTGATTAATCATTAATTGTGTTTTGTTTCGTGTGTTCTTGATATTTCATTGATATTTAAAGTTGTTTAAACACAATTAAACCAAGTCAACGTTAATTCTGACGTTGACTTGACATCGATTCACTGTAAGGCCCCGTTCCCGGGACACCTACAGTTGGGCATTCATCGCACTCAAAACATATATTTACATTTTCCTTTCATAAATAGTTGCAGCGGAAACATTAAAACTTAATTTCATTTCATCAAAATACTCTTGCACATCAGTACAATCGTTCCTTTTTACATTATCATATTACATTTATTACAAAAGCATTAAACATAGAGATGCCATCCAAAATACGCTGAGTAGCCGCCCCGTGCCATCCTCAGCAACATACCTGCCAACTGGAAACACATCAAAGTCAGCGTTGCTGAGTGAGTTCTAGTTTTATAATAAAACTTACTTTTCTATCGTAAAACCGTTCTTTACTTTCTTTATAAAAACATCCGTTACATACATGCGTTCACACATCATACGTACATACAGATAATAACATTATTATCTTCATCATTTCGTTCGTTACGTTCATCATTCATCATTCATCATTATCTTTCACTTCATTCCAGATCCTGTCAGACTTTACCCTCTTCGTGGCACACAGCCACGATTACTGAGGTCGAATGACAAGGATCCCATTTCATACGTTATTAGGATCATTCATTAGCGTTCATTTCATACTTTCATTCTTTCATTCATTAATTACTCACTACCCTTCATTACTCGAATCTTGTCTCATGCAATATCCCCGACTCATGCTCGAAAGCTGATGTTGTGCCGGGACCCGCTCACAAGCCCCCGACTCATGTCCGAAGACTGACACAACACCGGGATACGCGACAAAGATCCCATATGAGTCAATCACAGGGATTGAACTCCATCCGAGTCTGTTGCAACACAAAGTCGCTCACCTCATCATCTCGTCTCATGCACTATCCCCGACTCATGTCCGAAGAATGATACAGTACCGGGATACGCGACACGGATCTCATCATCCGTCACTTTCATCATATGCAATACTCCTGACTCATGTCCGAAGACTGATACTGTACCGGGGCCTGCTCACAAACCCCCGACTCATGTTCGAAGACTGGCACAGTACCGGAGTACGCAACAAGAACCTCTTCCGAGTCTTTTGCGACACAGAGTCGCTCACCTCATACATATGCTTGCAAGCCTTTCATTCGTTCATTCATTAAGTCATTCATTCATTCATTAATGCATGCATTCATTCATTCATTACGTTCCTCTTTTCCTTATCTTTCACTTTACGTTACATAATACTTTCATTACATTCATTAACGTTCAACGCAAAGCCATAGAAAGATAAACATACCAAACAAGGAACATAAACATAAACATAAACATACAGCATCATCATACATACGCATCAATCATACATCACGTCACGCACATCATACATACGATGCAACAAATGCACCACTATGCCTAACATAATACATAACATCATGCATATTACCATCATCTCCATCAACATTATCATCATAATCTCATCATCCTGCGTTACCTTATACCGTCCATGCCCTTCACATCGTCGAGGAATTCCATCTCGGTTATCATTACTGAACACTTAGGCGAATGGGCATCTATGCGAATGGACCCTATGCGAATGGACTATGGGCGAATGGACCTCTATGCGAATGGACTCTCAGTCGCATTACTCTCATGCGTATGGCCTTCAGTCGCGTGACTTCAGGCGTATGGGCTTCAGTCGCATACCCTTCATGCGAATGAACCTCAGTCGCATGGCCTCCAGGCGCATGGACTTCAGTCGCATAACCTCCGTGCGAATGAACCTCAGTCGCACCATCCCTCAATCGCATGACTCCCAAGCACATGAACTCCAATCGCATGACCATCATGCGTATGGACCTCAGTCGCATAGCAAACGTGCGTATGGACCTCAGTCGCACTTCAATCGGCCGAATGGCCTCGAGTCGCCCTCCAGTCGGTCGCCTAGCCCTAGCTGGTGCAGAGTGCAGTTAGGTCGACTGCAGCCGCGGGTTTTCGACCTCCAACCCCTTCCAAACCTCTTTTAAGCTCAAATCAACCCTTCTAAAGGTTAGGGAAACATACCATGACCTCATACAAGCATAACCAAGCAAGACATTGAGCCTCTAATGCGTCATACGCATACATACATACATCAAAACGGGTTTTCACCCAAAAACTCGAAAATAGGTTTTTGGACGTGTTCCAGCCCCAAAATCAGTTGAAAACATGTAAAAGAGGGGTCCTAGAACTCACCTTAACGATCCCGTCGATTAGAGCTTCGATTTGACTCGCTCCACGTCGATTTTGGCTACTCGAACCAACCCGGGCCAACACTTCTTCTCTTTTCTCTTCTTTCTCTCTTCTCCTCCCTTGGCTGAAAAATGGGGAGAATGGGAGTGTTTTCCCCCTTTTATACTCCCGTGCATCAAAGTTTCTCTTGTTGGCGGGTTTGGTCCCTCGACTTTGGACTTTATTTCTTTTCTTCTCTCGTCGGCTACAAAGGAAATTTCCGGGTGTTACAAGTCCACCCCCCTTAAATGGGTTTCGTCCCCGAAACCTGTTGTTCCTTGAACCATTGCTTGGAAATTCTGTCTCATCTCTTTTCCAGTCTCTCACCTGGAGTTCAATCGCTCTACGTCGTTTATCACATTCGACTTCTGGTTTATCTCTGACTACTTCCCTCAAAACTGTGATCCTTTCGGGCTTCTCAGTCATAGCCTCAGTCGCCTCAATATTTCCCAAACGTCGTTTGGTGCTCGGCCTTCACTTGTAGACAAGTAAGGCATCTACTCACTTACTCCATCATGTCACGCTTTGTTCCTGGCCACCAATAATCCTTACTCGCGATTCGATATATCTGTCGGCTGAAATATTGGTATATCCACGCACCTTACATCGGCCAAATAGACGATACGTCTACGCCTCATCGATTGCTATCTCCTTCATCTTATGATGTACGCCTATCCACTCAAGTCTGCCCTGAACGGTCTAGCAAGAACAAACGTTTCCTCAATTCTATCCCCCAATCCTCTAGGACATCTAACTAACCTATCGGATTCATTAACAACAATCTCTACATTGAAGGACTCATCAATGTTCCAACATGCCACATTCTGCATTAAGCAGTAGGAACGAAACTACTACTAGCATGGCATTCAAATCATAAATGCACAAATTTTAAATTACCGGAAACGTACCTGACGTCGAGTCGAAGTCCGCTCTAGCCTCCTCTCGGTCATGGCAAAAGCTCTAACTTTCACCCTCTGTTCCCTTTCCTCGCACCGGAGCCTCCTGCCCTCGGCTTCTTACAATCCCTGCTCATGTGTCCAGTCTCGCCGCAGTCGTAGCACTTAGCCGTGCGGCAATCCCTCGCCCTGTGGCCTTCCTTCCCACACTGGAAACAGACGTTCAATCCCCACTTGCATTCCCCTTCATGGTCTCTACCACACTTTCTGCATACTTCTCCTTTTCTTTCTATTCGCTTCCGATCATCGTCCCTCGACGTCGTGCCTTCATACAAAAATCCATCATCACTGTCTCGCCTTCCCTTCCCTTCTTAACATAGGCTCTCTCCTCCCCTTCGTCTGTCATCGTCATCACCCGCTCGTCGTACAACCTTCCCGCCAGGTCAACTGCTGACCTAAACGTGCTCGGTCGAGCAGCGATCATGTGCCTGCGGATGTCCGTCGGCAAGCCCTGAATATACCTCTTAATCTTTCGCGAAAGAGGTGTCACCTGATCCGGCACCAGACGTGCCATCTCGTTGAACTTTGTGGTGTATTGTTGATGCGTCATTGTTCCCGCTTCTAGCATCAGGAACTCTCTTTCAACTTTATCCATCTCTCGGTGAGGACAGAACTCCTCAATCACCAGCCTCTTCAACTCTGACCATTTCATCCTTCCGATAGCCCTGCTTCCCTCAACTTGAACTATGTTGTCCCACCAACACAAAGCTGAGTCCACGAAAGAGTGGGTAGCAAACTTTACTTTCTGATCCTCTCGACACTCGCTGATATTTAAAACAGCTTCCATCTCCCTCACCCACCGATGAGCAGAAGCAGCAGTGCCATTACCATCAAAAGTAGGGGGCTTGCATCGCTGAAACGCCCCATAGTTACAGCCTCGTGCCGCCTCCGGCGCAGGCACTTCCTCTTCTTCTTCCTCTTCGTCATCGGAGAGTACCCTTTCAGTCTCGGGTCGTCTCCTTTCACCCGAAGGTCTACCCCTTTCCTTTCTCTCCTCTTCTCTAACAGTTTTTATCACTTCGGTCACTACAGACGGTAGGATGGTCTGCAAGACCTGATGCACTTCTTCCACGACTGCCTCTCTCATCGAGGCCCTCTGATTAGCATTCTCATCACCGCCCTCAGGATGAGGGGTCACAGGTTCTTCATGAACTACCCTTTCAGCCCTTGCCCTTCCTCTTGTGACCCGTGGTTCAGCACCACATCCACCATCACCTCCACCACGAGAAGCTTTCGAAGATCTTCCACCAGCCATCCTCTAAACACACTGAAAGATTCAAACACTAACACGGTCATTCAAGGAACAGCTCAGTTTATGTCAAGTATAGAAAGTCCCTAATTACAGTGGCCAATTGTGATTAGCCACTTACTTTACTCTTCATACTCCGAGCATTACCTGTCCTGACTATATCAGTATCTAAATCTACCAGCAACACATAAACCATATAACATGCGCACATAAACCGGTTAACTTTACAAAAACATACCTGATGGCACGCAGCTACTCAGATTGGCATCCCATTCCCTTTCCGTCCCATTCTTAGTTTAAGATTAGGTTTTTGAAAATATTTACCCAATTCACTTAAACTTTGGCTCTGATACCAACTTGTAAGGCCCCGTTCCCGGGACACCTACAGTTGGGCATTCATCGCACTCAAAACGTATATTTACATTTTCCTTTCATAAATAGTTGCAGCGGAAACATTAAAACTTAATTTCATTTCACCAAATACTCTTGCACATCAGTACAATCGTTCCTTTTTACATTATCATATTACATTTATTACAAAAGCATTAAACATAGGGATGCCATCCAAAATACGCTGAGTAGCCGCCCCGTGCCATCCTCCGCAACATACCTGCCAACTAGAAACACATCAAAGTCGGCGTTGCTGAGTGAGTTCTAGTTTTATAATAAAACTTACTTTTCTATCGTAAAACCGTTCTTTACTTTCTTTATAAAAACATCCGTTACATACATGCGTTCACACATCATACGTACATACAGATAATAACATTATTATCTTCATCATTTCGTTCGTTACGTTCATCATTCATCATTCATCATTATCTTTCACTTCATTCCAGATCCTGTCAGACTTTACCCTCTTCGTGGCACACAACCACGATTACTGAGGTCGAATGACAAGGATCCCATTTCCTACGTTATTAGGATCATTCATTAGCGTTCATTTCATACTTTCATTCTTTCATTCATTAATTACTCACTACCCTTCATTACTCGAATCTTGTCTCATGCAATATCCCCGACTCATGCTCGAAAGCTGATGTTGTGCCGGGACCCGCTCACAAGCCCCCGACTCATGTCCGAAGACTGACACAACACCGGGATACGCGACAAAGATCCCATATGAGTCAATCACAGGGATTGAACTCCATCCGAGTCTGTTGTAACACAAAGTCGCTCACCTCATCATCTCGTCTCATGCACTATCCCCGACTCATGTCCGAAGACTGATACAGTACCGGGATACGCGACACGGATCTCATCATCCGTCACTTTCATCATATGCAATACTCCCGACTCATGTCCGAAGACTGATACTGTACCGGGGCCTGCTCACAAACCCCCGACTCATGTCCGAAGACTGGCACAGTACCGGAGTACGCAACAAGAACCTCTTCCGAGTCTTTTGCGACACAGAGTCGCTCACCTCATACATATGCTTGCAAGCCTTTCATTCGTTCATTCATTAAGTCATTCATTCATTCATTAATGCATGCATTCATTCATTCATTACGTTCCTCTTTTCCTTATCTTTCACTTTACGTTACATAATACTTTCATTATATTCATTAACGTTCAACGCAAAGCCATAGAAAGATAAACATACCAAACAAGGAACATAAACATAAACATAACATACAGCATCATCATACATACGCATCAATCATACATCACGTCACGCACATCATACATACGATGCAACAAATGCACCACTATGCCTAACATAATACATAACATCATGCATATTACCATCATCTCCATCAACATTATCATCATAATCTCATCATCCTGCGTTACCTTATACCGTCCATGCCCTTCACATCGTCGAGGAATTCCATCTCGGTTATCATTACTGAACACTTAGGCGAATGGGCATCTATGCGAATGGACCCTATGCGAATGGACTATGGGCGAATGGACCTCTATGCGAATGGACTCTCAGTCGCATTACTCTCATGCGTATGGCCTTCAGTCGCGTGACTTCAGGCGTATGGGCTTCAGTCGCATACTCTTCATGCGAATGAACCTCAGTCGCATGGCCTCCAGGCGCATGGACTTCAGTCGCATAACCTCCGTGCGAATGAACCTCAGTCGCACCATCCCTCAATCGCATGACTCCCAAGCACATGAACTCCAATCGCATGACCATCATGCGTATGGACCTCAGTCGCATAGCAAACGTGCGTATGGACCTCAGTCGCACTTCAATCGGCCGAATGGCCTCAGTCGCCCTCAAGTCGGTCGCCTAGCCCTAGCTGGTGCAGAGTGCAGTTAGGTCGACTGCAGCCGCGGGTTTTTGACCTCCAACCCCTTCCAAACCTCTTTTAAGCTCAAATCAACCCTTCTAAAGGTTAGGGAAACATACCATGACCTCATACAAGCATAACCAAGCAAGAAATTGAGCCTCTAACGCATCATACGCATACATACATACATCAAAACGGGTTTTCACCCAAAAACTCGAAAATAGGTTTTTGGACGTGTTCCAGCCCCAAAATCAGTTGAAAACATGTAAAAGAGGGGTCCTAGAACTCACATTAACGATCCCGTCGATTAGAGCTTCGATTTGACTCGCTCCACGTCGATTTTGGCTACTCGAACCAACCCGGGCCAACACTTCTTCTTTTTTCTCTTCTTTCTCTCTTCTCCTCCCTTGGCTGAAAAATGGGGAGAATGGGAGTGTTTTCCCCCTTTTATACTCCCGTGCATCAAAGTTTCTCTCGTTGGCGGGTTTGGTCCCTCGACTTTGGATTTTATTTCTTTTTCTTCTCTCGTCGGCTACAAAGGAAATTTCCGGGTGTTACATTCACACTGATAATTCCTGTTGACGATCCTTGGATTCACATATTTCTTTACCACATGACCTTCTTTTCCACACTCAAAACAAGCCTTGAAAGGCTTTTGATGCTTGACTGAACCGTGTGATGCAGGTGGGGATGAGGATTGCTTTGAGCTTGTAGCAGATTCTTGCTTGTTTTGACATTTGCTATGCTGAACAGAGAATGAGATCTTCACTGATTGACTGGGTTGTTTTGTAATTGCAGAAGAGATCCGTATTGGTCTTAATTCAGCTTTTGGAAACTTTTGATACTTGACAATGTCAGGAGATATCTTGATCTGTGAGGAACCAACACGCTCCTCTGTGTTTGATTCATCATCCAAGCTTATCCAGTCTCGTATACACAGATCTGCTTCCAAAGGATCTTGATTGACACCTCTTATTGTGTCGGCTTCGATTATAGGATTCTCATTGCCTGATGATTCAACAATTGTTCCTTCTTTGACAAACCTGACGGGAACAAACGAAGGAATGTTACCTGATTTGAATTTGTTAAAGAAAGCTGGAGAAGCAACTGATATTGGTGTTGGAGCATCAGAAGTGGAATCGGCATTAATCTTCTTATCAGACCCTTGCCAGAGGAATCCCAAACCTACAGGAGAATCCTGCACATCTCTAACCTTTTTAAGATTAACGTTGCTTAAACCTGCATTTAAACTATTAGTTTCTGCAGCTTCAATTAAATCATTAGATGGATGTGGTTGAGGCATAGGAGAGTAACAAAGGGTGCTAGGAGGAGGATAGACGTATGGATTTTCACCACAACCCACTCCTGTTTTAATCCTAGCTCCCCTCTGTTTACACAGTAGCTCTTCCTGTTTCATTCCGGATATGGTCCATCTATCAAGCTTAGTTTTAAGTTTGCTTGTTTCAAATTCAGCCATGGTGACTCTTTCGTTTAAAAGATTAATTTCAACATTTCTTTCAAGAAGAGTTCGTTTTAAATGATCATTTTCTTTTTAAGCTTCATTTAATTTAATGAAATACTTGGCTTCATTCTTTTTAAAATCTGTGTTTATGGTGGTTAATTCCTTTTTGTTATCTAAAAGTAACCTATTAGCTTTATACACACCAAATAAACGAATTTTACAAGCAGAAGAACACATATCCTGAACTGTCTCGTATGGAAGATCCAAGATGGCTCTTTTAGCAGTAAGAGCCTTCTCGCAGTTGCAATCTCTAGTATTTCGCTTCCATTCCTCTTCCTTATCAGCATCACAAACTGT
Organism: Flaveria ramosissima; assembly: GCA_025215565.1. Classification (NCBI taxonomy): domain Eukaryota; kingdom Viridiplantae; phylum Streptophyta; class Magnoliopsida; order Asterales; family Asteraceae; genus Flaveria; species Flaveria ramosissima. The sequence goes on from CM046030.1 coordinate 43,617,643, forward strand.
ATCATTCAACTCAGCTCTACCTTTACCCATTGATGTCTGCTTAAGCTCCTCTTGTACCTCTTCAGTTCCAGGTTTTGATAAACCTTCGGAATTGGTGCCAGAATCTGATCTCTCTTCCGGTTTTTCTTTGGAGTTTGAAGTGATCTTTTGAGTTAGATATGTCACTTCATAGTACTCATGACCTTTGATATCCAACTCAATATCTTTCAGTTTATTGATCACCTCCATCAGTTTGTAATCCCGAAAGCCTCTATCTCGTTTAATCGACTTGCCATGTGAGCTCCATTCTGATGGGAGGGAATCAATCAATCTTAGAACTTGTTCATGATTTCCCAATTGGGCATCAAACTTCTTCAGATTGTTTGCCACCAACACAAAACGATCAAGAAAATCGGACATCCTTTCATTCTTTAAAGCTGCAAAATTATCAAAGCGACATTGTGCAATTGTTATATTATCAGATTTGAAGGATTTAAACACTTCTGCAAAGGCCATTTTTTATTTTTATTTTTTATTGCAATTAACCCCTCCAAAAATATTTTTTCCCAAAATTTGTAAAATAATTCTCCCCCGGGAATAATATTTTTTTAAAATGTCACGCTAAACAATCTTAGCAATTGGGGTCAAGCTGAACTCTAGTTTCGCTGAAAAAATGATAGTTTCGCCGAAATTATAGTTTCGTAGAGCTAGTTTCACTATGAACAGTAGTTTCGCTGAGCCGATAGTAGTTTCGCTGGCAATTTCGGCAGCAGTTTCGCTGACCAAATGCTTGAGACTGCTTAGTTTCGCCAACAATTTCGCACAAAACAAGCTTGAACTTTCGTTCAAAGATACTTTCGACAGCAATTTCGCTTGTAATATGCACACAAGCACTGTTGAACTTTCGTTCAAGATCACTACTTTCGCTGAGATGCTGAAATTAACTACAAATGTAAAACACTTGTAGTTTCGCTGAAAGAACATGCAGTTTCGCTGGATGCATTGGTAATTTCGCTGGACGAAGCTGAAAAGATTTTTCAACACGAAATCAATCTGAAATCGCCCAAATCTCAATGGATTTGAAACTTGATGATTAATAGAGCTTTCCCAACCAATAACAAGCAAACTTCAATCAATTTTCATATCAATAACACTCAAATTTGATCTGAAATTGATGAAAACATGATATTGAACAAAAACAACCAATACCTCAACTTCTCTCTCTAAAAATCTTCAAATCTTCAGTGAATTTGATCCAAAATGGCTCTAATACCAAATTGTAACTCAAGGATAATCAAACTTGAATCAAATCATGAAGATTATAGATCAAATTATGATAAACACACTAAAACCCCTTTGATCTTCAATTAGATTGCCAAATATATCTTTACAAGTAATCCCCCAATCTATTGGTCATACAACCATTAACAACACTAATGACAATTAACCTATTTATAGTCTAGACTAATATTCACTAATTGCATTTAACTCCCTAGACTTAGGCTAATTAATGCAAAATTGCATATTAAGCATAAAAATGACTAAAAACAAGATAAAATATATTTTGTTTACACAAAATATATGTATTACAATAAAACTCCTAGTCATCTAACTCTTCAACGTCTCGTCTCGGTTCTTCATCTCGAACGTGTCGGGTTTGACTTTTATTGACTTTGACCGTGACGTTGACTTTTGTTGACTTTGACTGTGTTGATAATATAGACTATCTTGTACAGCTCCAACAAGAGTAAATTTAAACAACTGAAGATAAGATTTAGGAATTACATCTTCAACACCCCTGCCAAGGTGAAATCATGATAATGCAACAAATCGACTATCACGAACATATTGTTTAAAAGAGAATAACTAAAGTTTCTAATTACATTGTCTCAAACAATACTGTACATGGTACAATTGTCTCTAATTCAGTGTCGTCATTTAAATAATAGATACAGTAGTATAGGATCTTCTAAGGCATGGTAAAGTCATATAGTTTGTAGAGTCTTACATAAATAGCTCGAAATGTCAACACAAGATTGGTTAATTCTCATGTTCAACATATAAAAGTTGTGTTATGTTGGTATAATTATGACCTTTGTGTGTAATTTGTAGGCAATAATCATTTTTAATGTACACATTATGATTAAAACCAAACATAATAAGAAGTGTTGCATAGTTTGTCAGATTATATTTGCCTAAGGGTTTGCAAATATACCTATGTCACTTACAATTAACATACCAACATGTGAGGGTGGGGATGTTAATCAATTAGTGTTACCACTACCTTTCTATTAGCTCCAACCAAGAGTTATATGGTTGTGAAAGAATCAGAATCGCACATAAAATTATATTAAGCAATACAAATAACACAAATTCTTAAAAGTTTTCAAAAGTATCTAAAGCATTAAGTATATATTATATCATGAAAATAGTTTTGAGCATTCTTTTCCTCTAATTGAAAAGTATTAAAGAGAACAAGGTCGTGTAGCTCACCTTGTTTAGTACGCAAAGATATCCCAAGCTTGATTTAGGAATCTACAAGTAAAGTTTAAGTTTGTGTTGTTAGCAACCTATGACAAACAAGCCTTCTTGTTGTAAACCTATTTGTAAGACCTTCATGGCCAAATCATGTTATTCAATATTTCACACCTCGAACGATGGCGAAAACCTCGGTGCGGACGAAGGTGAATTGATCATTCATAGTACATGGCAGTTAAAGCGTTGAAATAATATTAAATGTAGCTTTTATTAAATGAAATATCCTAACTATAGTTTAACAATCATACATAATTACAATAAAAACATACATTTTGTCTCTTTATTGTCTAGGTCCAAGTCCTAGCTGTTAGCACTCAAGATGTCCAACTAAGCAGTATTTCCTGAAATCATGTGAATAGAAATGTAGTCCTAAAGAATTAGCCGGTGAGTAAACACAGATTTGCATAAATAAAACATTGATTAAAATGATTAAAATAATTTAATTCTCATGACATGTCATGACTAATAAGGTAAATGTGAATTATATAAGACAAACAATACACAATCAAACCTAACAAATAAATTGACTTGATCCGCAAATAAAGTTTTAATGAATAAGACATGTGTATGAATCAGGTTTTAATCACCCTCAAATAATCAAAACGGGGTGGGTTTCTCAAGTCGGAAAATCTATTATTGTTCCCGTGGTTTGAATAAATTAATTGAGTTGAATTTGTAAGAATGAATAAATAATAAACAATTGACTAAATACAGTTCACGTCATTTTTCCTATATTATATAACATAAGAACATTTTTCCTAAATTATAAGGAACGATGTCTTAAACTAGAAGAATTAATTATTTTAAATTTATTTCGTTAATTTAGGAACTAGGGTGTAAGACCCCGTTCCTGGGACGTCCGCAGTTGGACAATCATCGCACATAAAACATAAAATATACATTTACATCTATGAAAAACATCACAGCGGAATAATTTAAAACCATTTCATATATTAGTGACTGTTTTTGCAAAATAATACATCATTTCTAACAGTTACAAATATTATCGTTTGCATTACATCACAAAAACGTCATAGTTATACAAATGGATGCCATCCAAAATGCCAAGTAGCCGCCCCGTGCCATCCTCAGCAACATTCACCTGCCATTAACAATAAATATTAATGCATAGTAAAATGTCAACACAATGGTTGGTGAGTTCAAGAGTTGATATTCAAACATAAACCGTTTAATAATAGAGATATACAAGTAGTGCATTGTAACAGATAGCTAGTCCATTAACAATAAATATTAATGCATAGTGATTTCGCAATTGAAGCTGACTGTGTTACGTTGTTGCCTCCTGTCACGACTCAGCAAGTCGTGACAATGTTCAATAGGACAAATTGCACCCGATTGACCTCGAGTCACACAGGTGGGGCTCGTCAGACCTAGTAGTACTACCCAAGTTTCCCCGCTATTCAATATTAACAATTCGAAAGTTTGAGGACTTTCCCATGATAAACAGCACTATATTAATATTATGCACAACTAAAATATATATAAAGCGTTTGTAGTTTACCGGTATGCTATCTCCCCCAAAAGAGATTTAAATAAAGAGTGGGGCATGAACTCACCTGGTATGCGTATAGATACTTAGAGTTTGACTTGACTGACAGAGTGGACAGACAACCCTTAGAGGTTACCTAGATCATATAAGTATATGAGTACGTGCAACAAAGAACATGTGAAACCCTAAGTACACTACAACCAAAGACTCAGGTTTCAGAAAATAATACATTTGACTCAGTTGACCCGTTTGACCCGTTGGTGACTTTATGTGTTTTAAACCATTTAAGCAACCATACACATATATCATACAAGTTTAACATTCAAATGATTCGTGAGTATGCTACATTATCCAGGTGTATCACATAGATCATCATACAACCAAGTATCATACAAGTCATGCGAATCTAGAACATTAACATGTCCACTAGTTATAACCTAATTAACATGTCACACAAAGATCAAATCACGCACCACATGCCATGTGAAGCCACTCACGACTTCACACCCTAAACCCTGCCAATCCTACTAAGTAGGGGCCTCAGATTCGCACGCGTGTATGATGATCACATTCACATTCACTAACCATTTACATACATTCAACATATATCACAAGAATCAATTCCAGTCCCAAGCATGATGTCTTAACTACTAATCAACATCAATATCATACATGATCATCAAAGTCCTAACACCACCCATGATTATCCAAACATCTCATACAACAATATTAACATGTTCCAACCACATTAGAATTCATCCATGAACTTACTAACATGCTCCTATCATCTCAAACATGATCAAACTATCATCTTTCACATTTTGCATAAATAAAGTTTCCCTTTTGGGAAAGCACATCCCAAAATCTATTAAACCTCCTATGCATTCATGAATTCATCAATAATATACCAATTCAAGTTCATATCATCATCTAAGCATGATCAACAACATCCAAACATCATAACTCATCAATTCATATCCTAAAAAAGTTACTATCTTTAGTAATGTATGAACTATAACATGTGTTCTTGAATTCCCAATGCTCACAACAATAATCTAACATCTAGTCATCACCATGAACACATCCATAACATCAATTCATCAATAATTCAACATACATGCAAAATAAAGTTACTATTCTTAGTAACCTATGAACATCAACATCAATTCATCAATTTCTTGTAAAATCAATGTAACCTAGCATTCATACAATCTATTAATCATCAAACATTCATCAAACAATCATCATTCATCCATTATCCTACCAATTTCGAATTAGGGTTTACTTCCAATCAAAATCCATGATTAATCCACTAAAAACATACAATTCATACATAATCAACGTTAACTAACATGTATACAATCTAACTAACGTATTAACAACATCAAACAACATCCAATTCGACTCCATGAACACCCATTCACGATTTTAGGTTCGGCCAACATGAATAACTCACAAAAACTTGAAAAATCTAACCTATACACACGAGTTAACTTGCAATTGATGATTCCTATGTATTGTATGCCTTGTAATCGAACCAAAACGATGCTTTGATGCTTGTTCAAGGTCGAAATCGCAATGGGGAGGGGTGTGGGATGAAGCTCACCGCCGCAAATGGGGTGTAGGCTAGGGTTTTTGTGTTTTGTTTAGTTTTAGTTTCCATATTTACCCTTTAAGCCCTTGTAATTTGTATTTTATAAATACTAGGCTTTAAACTCTTTGTAAAGTGTTTTTAACTTAATAATATAAAGATATAAACTAATGAAAATCATTATATATTCTATCTTTATAAAAACACAAGACATACGATAAATAAGCACGTTTCCGCGTTACACGATTAATTCCCAATTAACATATAAAACACACAAACAAATAAGCATAATACAATAATCACATAATCAGTTAAATTATCAATAATTTAACATTGCTAATTATTATTAGGTCACCAACGTTAAACGACAACTAGTGTGTGTTTACGACACGTGTATGCAAGACTTAACGGAACTAACGGAGTTTGATAACGGAAATTTACCGGATGCCACATTATCCCCATATTGAAAGAATTTTCGTCCCGAAAATTGCGTTACATGGTGAGAGTGTTCCATCACTGGTCTACTGCATTGGCACACAGAAATCGAAATCGAGTGAGTTTTGGATGAGTTGTCACATCATCCCCATGTTGAAAGAAATTTCGTCCCGAAATTTAAATCAATACCTTCATCTGCTGGCATCGTCTTTTCGAATAGTTGGGGGTACTTAAGCTTCATTTGGTCTTCTCGCTCCCATGTGAATTCCGGTCCACGTCGCGAATTCCATCGGATTTTGACAATAGGTATCTTGCTTTGTTAAGTGTTTTCACCTCACGGTCCATCACCTCAACTGGTTCTTCAATAAAACGCAATTGTTCATCCACTTGAACTTCTTCTAGTGGTACGACCATCGTTTCATCAGTTATGCACTTCTTTAGGTTTGATACGTGAAATACATCATGGATTCCACTTAGCGAATCAGGTAGGGCTAGTCGATAGGCCACTGGACCTATTCTTTCCACTATTTCAAATGGTCCAACGTACCTCGGGTTTAGCTTCCCTCGCTTGCCAAACCGAACTACGCCTTTCCATGGTGAAACTTTCAATAAAACCTTGTCACCAACCTGAAACTCTAAACGTTTCCGTCTCTTATCAGCATAACTCTTTTGTCGGTCTCGCGCTGCCGCCATACGGTTCCGTATCTGTACGATCTTCTCGGTTGTCTCATAAATTAACTCGGGACCTGTTAGCTGGCTATCACCAATTTCCGCCTAGCAAACCGGTGATCTACATTTTCTCCCATACAACGCTTCGAAAGGTACTGCTTGTATGCTAGTATGATAACTGTTGTTATAAGAAAACTCCACCAATGGCAGGTGAATTTCCTAGTTATTCCCGAAGTCAATTACACAAGCACGTAGCATATCCTCCAACGTCTGTATGGTACGCTCACTCTGGCCATCCGTCTGTGGGTGATAAGCGGTACTCATATCTAATCGTGTACCCAAAGATTTCTGCAATGACTGCCAGAAGTGTGACGTGAAACGAGCGTCGCGGTCAGAGATAATTGAGATCGGTACACCGTGTCTCGAAACGATCTCCTTGAGGTACAGGCGGGTTAATTTCTCCATCTTGTCAGTTTCCTTAATTGCAAGAAAATGAGCAGATTTTGTCAATCGATCCACAATAACCCAATCGTGTCACAACCAGTACTAGTCCTGGGCAACTTGGTAATAAAATCCATGGAGATTTGTTCCCATTTCCACATTGGTATTTCGGGTTGCTGCAATAGTCCGGATGGTTTTTGGTATTCCACCTTTACCTTCGAGCAGGTCAAACACTTGCTCACATACGTAGCCACATCCGCTTTCATGTTAGGCCACCAATAGTGCGCCTTTAGATCATGATACATTTTGTCGGATCCAGGATGTATAGAATACTTAGATTTGTGTGCCTCACTCATAACCAAGTCTCTCAGATTTCCATAGGCAGGCACCCAAAGTCTATCCATGAAATACCGTATTCCATCCTCCTTCATCACCAACTGTTTATCCATTCCTCTCAACGACTCAGAACCAATATTTTCTGCTTTTAAAGCTTCTATCTGTGCCTCCTTGACTTGTTCGGGCAGTTGAGTACTGATAGTAAGCTGTAAAGCTCGCACCCGTCTGGGTTTAGTTGTTTCCTTCCGGCTTAAGGCATCGGCAACCACGTTCGCCTTTCCCGGATGATACTTAATAGCGCAATCATAGTCATTTAGCAGTTCCACCCAACTTCGTTGTCTCATATTCAACTCTTTTTGCTCAAAGATATGTTGAAGACTCTTGTGATCGGTGTAGATAGTGCACTTGGTACCGTACAAGTAATGTCTCCAAATCTTTAAGGCAAAGACTACTGCACCCAACTCTAAGTCATGAGTAGTATAGTTCTTCTCATGAACTTTTAATTGTCTCGAGGCGTAGGCTATCACCTTTTCTCACTGCATTAAGACACAACCCAATCCTTGAATGGATGCATCACAATACACCACGAAGTCATCCGTCCCCTCTGGCAGTGCTAGTATCGGCGCGGTACTGAGTTTCTGCTTTAACGATTGAAAAGCCGATTCTTGACTCTCACCCCATTTGTATGTCGTCCCTTTGTGAGTCAAAGCTGTGAGAGGTTGTGCGATCTTAGAGAATCCCTCTATGAATCGTCGATAATAACCTGCTAATCCCAAAAATTGTCTTATCTCACTCGGCGTTTTGGGTGTGGTCCAATTCTTTATCGCCTCAATTTTGGCAGGATCAACATGTATCCCTTTCTCATTAACAATATGACCTAGAAATTGCACTTCTCGTATCCAAAAGTCACACTTAGAGAATTTGGCGTACAGCTGTTCCTTTTTCAATAGCTTTAAGATCATTCGCAAGTGCTCCTCATGGTCTTCCTTGGTCCTGGAATATATCAGTATATCATCGATAAACACAATGACGAACTGATCGAGATAGGGTTTGCACACACGGTTCATGAGGTCCATGAACACAGCAGGTGCATTTGTCAACCCAAAAGGCATGACCAAGAACTCATAGTGACCGTAGCGAGTACGAAACGCGGGTTTGGAAATGCCTCTTCGCAGACTCTGAGTTGATGATAGCCGGATCTCAAGTCAATCTTCGAATAATAACTCGATCCCTGGAGTTGGTCAAACAAGTCATCGATACGAGGTAGAGGGTATCGGTTCTTGACTGTTACTTTATTTAACTCCCTATAGTCGATACACATCCGAAATGTGCCATCCTTCTTCTTAACAAACAGGATAGGGGCTCCCCAAGGTGATGTACTAGGTCGAATAAAGCCCTTATCTAATAGCTCCTGAAGTTGTGATGACAACTCCTGTAGTTCGTTCGGTGCTAACCGATAAGGTGCTCTAGCAATCGGGGCTACGCTGGGAGTTAGCTCAATTTGGAATTCCACTTGACGATGAGGTGGTAATCCAGGAAGATCCTCTGGAAACACCTCTGGAAAGTCGCGCACTATGGGAATATCCTCCATTCTCCTTTCTTTCGCTTGCTTATCGGTTACAAGTGCTAGAATAGCCACACGACCCTTTCGTAGTAACTTTTGGGCTTTCATGAACGAGATGATGCCTATCACAGCACCACTTCTATCACCTCGGACTGTAAGAACTTTGTCATCAACAAGAATTCGTATGATCCTCTCATGACATATAACTTCCGCTTGCTTGCTAGAGAGCCAATCCATGCCTATCACAACATCAAAACTCCCCAGCGTAACAAGCATAAGATCTATAGCGAAAGTGTGACCAGCAAGTTCTATCTTACAGTCTTTAAGGATATGCGTTACATGGAGCTGTTTACCATCGGCCAATTCAACGGTGTATTTAGATTCTAAGGCGGAGGGTATATCACTTAAAAGACTACAGAATTTTAAGGACACGAAACTCCTATCAGCTCCAGTATCGAATAGTACCGTAGCAAAACAACCATTAACAGAGAATCTACCAGTAACAGTTGTAAGATCATTTAGAGCCTCACCTGAGCCAATGACGAAGGCTCTCCCTTTTGCTCCATCTTTGTTACCGCCATTACCATTACCATTTCCACCGTTGTTGTTGTTACCATTGTTGTTGTTGTTATTGTTGTGACCATTTCTGTTGTTGCCATTACCATTCCTCCTTAGTTGTGGGCAATTTCGCCTGTAGTGCCCTTCTTTTCCACATTCAAAACAACCTTTAGAGTATCCTGAGGTTGTTGTGTCCTCCTTACCAGCTCACCACGGCAATCCTTCGCAGCGTGTCCAATTTTACCATAACGCTGACACTTGAAGTTATCACATCTTCCCACATGATGATAGTTGCACCGAGTGCACCTCGGGTTCTACCACCATAACCACTGGGTCCTTGATTATTTGCAGTCGTTTGGTGGAAGTTATGATTATTGTCGAATCTCCGTTGTTGCTGGGCCGGCTGTTGTTGCTGCTGAGGTTGGGGTTGACCGCCAGAAGATGATGATGCTTTGGTGTTGTTGGCACTATCCCACTTTCTTTTGTTATCGGGCACCCTTGCCACGGTGCCCGGCTTGGGTAGACGTCCTTGTTCCACGGCTTGGTCGGTTAGCTTATGAGCTAACTGGATGGCTTGCTGTATGGTGGTTGGGTTGGAAGCAGTTACCATACTTTGAATTTCGGGTACTAGTCCCCGTATGTAATGCTCGATCCTTTTATGCATCTCATTCACCATTCCCGGGCATAGTGTTGCTAGTTCGTGAGTTCTGGTGGTGTAGGCCTCGATTTCCGAGCCCTGCATCTTCAGTTGCCAGAACTCTATCTCCAACTTCTGCACCTCATTGCGAGGACAGTACTCCTCGGTCATCATTATTTTGAATTCAGCCCACGGCAGTCCATTAGCCAGTGCTTGCCCTAGCATCTGGACCTGTGCATTCCACCAGGATAAGGCGGCACCCTCCAGGGTCCCGGTGGCATATTTCACCTGATCAGCAGGTGGGCAGTTGCATTTGGAGAATACGGACTCCGTCTTCTCGAACCAGCGTACTAGTCCCACAGCACCTTCAGTACCGCTGTAGGTATGTGGCTTACAGTCCATGAAGGACTTATAAGTACACGCCGGTGGTCCTGCTTTAACACAACAAATGTTGATCAGACAACCTATACGGTTACAAAGGATATTCGGTTTAACTTTCAATCATTGTTTACCTGCTGGCTGTCCCGCTTGGGCAGCAGCCACCGCTGCCTGGATCAGGGCAGCTATCTCAGCAGGGGTCATGTTCACGGCACCACCGCCATGGTCTCCGGCGCCACGTCCACGTCCGCGCCCACGCCCACGTCCACGTCCACGTCCACGGGCGTCCATTTTCACTTTACATTCACAAATACAATAATGAGTAACATCAAACACATTTATCTCATTGAAGTACAGTAACCCATAAAGAAATAATAAATCATCACAACCACAACATTCATAACAAAAATAGTAACCAAAGTAAATAAATTTGCAAATGAGTCACAATGTATTCATCAATGTCAAATTTTAAGTTTGTCGTTCGGGTGGGGAAACAACCCTTCCCACATAGGTTTCAAAGAAAAACACTACGTAGTCTAAGTCATATAAGAAAATCAATCGACAATATATGACCCATCACTGTCATCTTCCATCTCCTCCGGTTCCTCCTCCTCGGGTTCCTCCTCGGGTTCCTCATCCTCAGGGTCTACTGCAGGAGCAGGAGCTATAGCAATCTGAAGTGCGGCCAGCTAAGCTTCCAAGGTAGCAATCCTATCATCAGCCACTGCATCCCTCTGTTCGCGAGCAGCCACACGTCCTCTGAGTGCTATGATCCCATCTTCCATTTGGTAACACCCGTTTAGAGTCTTTCCATGGCGCTCCTCGAGTTCATCCACCTTATGCCGTAGTTTGTACACCTCGGTCTGCAGTGTACAAACGTCACTCGTGAGTCGCCTGACTCGATGATGCTCTATATCCAGTGCTGCCACCAATGCAGCAATCAACTGCTCATTGGACTGCACCGTCCGGGGAAGTGAAGGCATTGCTTGATCAGAGTTACTTCTCGTTCTGGGTCTCGGGTCAGGTACGCGTTCCCTATACATTATGTGATTGACAAACTTAGGGTTTAAAACTCCAGTCCCTTGGGGGGTCACGCTTCATCAACGCAAAAGGTTGATCCCAATCAAACTCCCTTCGAGGATAATCTAGACGAGGCCAGTCGAGTCCATCATCAGGTACGGTGCGGGAGGTGGGGACTCGGTTCGTGCAGGTGATGCAGGTCGTTTACCAGGAGCTCTTGATGACGATGCCATGCTGCAGATAGTGTGACGTGTATGCCAATGAGTATACAGTAGATGAAAATAAAGTACAGGTAACTAACTAACTGTGTGTGGTTATAGTCTAGTGTGTATGCAACCTAGTTCCCTATAACCAATGGCTCTGATACCAATCTGTCACACCCTCAAAATCCAAGTGCGGAGTTTTACCGGGAGGCGTGTGAACAAACCAGGATCACAGTCAATAGTTACTCAGAACGACTCTATATGCCATGATTAAAAATAAAACAACCAAAGTACAAACTTTAAATTGTGCGGAAGCGTTTTGTAAAACAACCCAAGGAAATAAATGTGTAAACTATGGCAAAACAAGCGCCAATCCAAAAGGAATAAACATTAACCATTAAATGATAAAAATGTCTTGAAAACCGAGTCTTAGTATGCAAGTGAACCGTGGAGTGCTCCTAAAGGCAAGCAGCTAATGACCTGAGAATAGCATACTAAAATGTCAACACAATGGTTGGTGAGTTCAAGAGTTGATATTCAAACATAAACCGTTTAATAATAGAGATATACAAGTAGTGCATTGTAACAGATAGCTAGTCCATTAACAATAAATATTAATGCATAGTGATTTCGCAATTGAAGCTGACTGTGTTACGTTGTTGCCTCCTGTCACGACTCAACAGGTCGTGACAATGTTCAATAGGACAAATTGCACCCGGTTGACCTCGAGTCACACAGGTGGGGCTCGTCAGACCCAGTAGTACTACCCAAGTTTCCCCGCTATTCAATATTAACAATTCGAAAGTGTGAGGACTTTCCCATGATAAACAGCACTATATTAATATTATGCACAACTAAAATATATATAAAGCGTTTGTAGTTTACCGGTATGCTATCTCCCCCAAAAGAGATTTAAATAAAGAGTGGGGCATGAACTCACCTGGTATGCGTATAGATACTTAGAGTTTGACTTGACTGACAGAGTGGACAGACAACCCTTAGAGGTTACCTAGATCATATAAGTATATGAGTACGTGCAACAGAGAACATGTGAAACCCTAGGTACACTACAACCAAAGACTCAGGTTTCAGAAAATAATACATTTGACTCAGTTGACCCATTTGACCCGTTGGTGACTTTATGTGTTTTAAACCATTTAAGTAACCATACACATATATCATACAAGTTTAACATTCAAATGATTCGTGAGTATGCTACATTATCCAGGTGTATCACATAGATCATCATACAACCAAGTATCATACAAGTCATGCGAATATTGAACATTAACATGTGCACTAGTTATAACATAATTAACATGTCACACAAAGATCAAATCACGCACCACATGCCATGTGAAGCCACTCACGACTTCACACCCTAAACCCTGCCAATCCTACTAAGTAGGGGCCTCAGATTCGCACGCGTGTATGATGATCACATTCACATTCACTAACCATTTACATACATTAAACATATATCACAAGAATCAATTCCAGTCCCAAGCATGATGTCTTAACTACTAATCAACATCAATATCATACATGATCATCAAAGTCCTAACACCACCCATGATTATCCAAACATCTCATACAACAATATTAACATGTTCCAACCACATTAGAATTCATCCATGAACTTACTAACATGCTCCTATCATCTCAAACATGATCAAACTATCATCTTTCACATTTTGCATAAATAAAGTTTCCCTTTTGGGAAAGCACATCCCAAAATCTATTAAACCTCCTATGCATTCATGAATTCATCAATAATATACCAACTCAAGTTCATATCATCATCGAAGCATGATCAACAACATCCAAACATCATAACTCATCAATTCATATCCTAAAAAAGTTACTATCTTTAGTAATGTATGAACTATAACATATGTTCTTGAATTCCCAATGCTCACAACAACAATCTAACATCTAGTCATCACCATGAACACATCCATAACATCAATTCATCAATAATTCAACATTACATGAAAAATAAAGTTACTATTCTTAGTAACCTATGAACATCAACATCAATTCATCAATTTCTTGTGAAATCAATGTAACCTAGCATTCATACAATCTATTAATCATCAAACATTCATCAAACAATCATCATTCATCCATTATCCTACCAATTTCGAATTAGGGTTTACTTCCAATCAAAATCCATGATTAATCCACTAAAAACATACAATTCATACATAATCAATGTTAACTAACATGTATACAATCTAACTAACGTATTAACAACATCAAACAACATCCAATTCGACTCCATGAACACCCATTCATGATTTTAGGTTCGGCCAACATGAATAACTCACAAAAACTTGAAAAATCTAACCTTTACACACGAGTTAACTTGCAATTGATGATTCCTATGTATTGTATGCCTTGTAATCGAACCAAAACGATTGATGCTTGTTCAAGGTCGAAATTGCAATGGAGAGGGGTGTGGGATGAAGCTCACGGCCGCAAATGGGGTGTAGGCTAGGGTTTTTGTGTTTTGTTTAGTTTTAATTTCCATATTTACCCTTTAAGCCCTTGTAATTTGTATTTTATAAAAACTAGGCTTTAAACTCTTTGTAAAGTGTTTTTAACTTAATAATATAAAGATATAAACTAATGAAAATCATTATATATTCTATCTTTATAAAAACACAAGACATACGAATAAATAAGCACGTTTCCGCGTTACGCGATTAATTCCCAATTAACATATAAAACACACAAACAAATAAGCATAATACAATAATCACATAATCAGTTAAATTATCAATAATTTAACATTGCTAATTATTATTAGGTCACCAACGTTAAACGACAACTAGTGTGTGTTTACAACACGTGTATGCAAGACTTAACGGAACTAACGGAGTTTGATAACGGAAATTTACCAGATGTCACAGGAGATGACCATTTAATCATGTGCCGATGAGAGCTCCAGGTCAGTACTATCGTACAGCAGAGGAGATCATCACTCCAGGTCAATACTTTCGTACAGCAGAGGAGATTAGCACAAACACAAGACATATAAATACACCAATCATGGCTCAAAGATATGGCTTATATGATTTGTATCATGGTGGATAAAAGATCATTTCTCAATCCAATTTTTGTCGGGACTCAGTTTTCGTGCAGGCCAAAATGATCGCGTAAATCCAGACATCCTTAAGCATATATTTTAATTTAAATCATGATGCTGCTGTCTACTTTATTCTTCAGGCTGAGTCTACCAAGCATATCATTAAAGAATCTATTTGTTTCTATTATTTGCACTTAAAAATAAGATGTGAATCAGATTACAACATCAGTTACTATCATTTCTCATTTTTCAAACGCAAGTCATGCAAAAACAAGCATTTCAAGAAGATATACAATCATTTCTCAATCATCTCGAATCAAGAATCAAGTTCCCACTTCCCTTTTCATTTTTATTTACTTATACTCTCCCCCTAAATTTTTATTTTTTACAATTTTTTTTAATTTTTTTATTATTTTTATTTATTTTTTATTTTTTTATATATTTTTTATTTTTTTTATAAAACTGTAAAAATAAACATTTATTAAAGAAGGTCTTCCAAACTACACTGATATGAATATAAGAAATGAGTTCTCAAGAAATATGCAGTGATTGTGAAGTGAGAACGGTGATGGTGCATATAAATATCCAGATTGTGGATAAAATACCATGACCTTAACCTGTTTGTTCCGTCTTAAATTTGAATCAAGAACAATCTCTGTCAGTAAACTGGATTACTAACAGTCCTCCTAAATTGTTCCTGCACTCATAAACAGATTAGTTTGAAAGAGGAACCCAGGCCATCGAAGTCCTGGAAGTTCCTTTTTCATCAATATAAGAAACCTGCTTCGGCACACAACCGTTTAAACAATCGGGGGTTGCTGTATCCTTCTTTTTAATTTGCCAAATTTGTTTCGGTTCAATTAATTTGGATTTAAATGAATTAAATTTGGAAATCAATATCTGTTTAAGACCGGAAGGAAAAGAATTTGGTTTTGAACCTTTGGTCATTTTCATCTTTGTATCATATGAAACCGGCTTCACATGAAAAGGTTTGGATGGAGCGTTTTTCATCCAACCATTCAAAGATGGTTGCTTTTTACCTTTTGAACCAGAGAAGCAACCCGTGTTGCCTTTACCAACTTGAACATTCTTTGTGGACTGTGATCCGGAGAAGCAATTCGGTTTGCCTTTACCATCCGAAACAAGTCTTTGAGGACATTTCTTTACCACATGACCTTCTTTCCCACACTCAAAACAAGCCTTGAAAGGCTTTTGATTCTTTGTAGTCCCGTGTAGTGCAAGTGGTGATGAGGATTGCTGTGAGCTTGTAGCAGATTCTTGCTTGTTTTGACGTTTCCTGTGCAAAACAGGGAATGAGATCATCACTGGTTGATTGGATTGTTTTGCAGTAGAGAAGAGATCTGTATCGGTCTTGATTCAATTTTAGGAAGCTTTTGAGACTTGACACTGTCAGGAGATATCTTGATATGAGATGAACCAACACGCTCCTCTATGATTGATTCATCATCTGAGCTTATCCAGTCTCGTATACACAGATCTGCTTAAAAAGGATCTTGATTGACACCTCCTATTATGTTGGCTTCGCTTATATGATTCTGATTGTCTGATGATTCAACAATTGTTCCTTCTTTGACAAACCTGACGGGAACAAACGAAGGAATGATACCTGATTTGAATTTGTTGAAGAAAGTTGGAGAAGCAACTGAAATTGGTGTTGGAGCATCAGAAGTGGAATCAGCATTAATCTTCTTATCAAACCCTTGCCTGAGTAATCCCAAACCAACAGGAGAATCCTGCACATCTCTAACCTCTTTAATATTGACGTTGCTTAAACTGCATTTAACTATTAGTTTCTGCAGCTTTAATCAAATCATTAGATGGATGAGGTTGAGGCATAGGAGAGTAACAATGGGTGCTAGGAGGAGGATAGACGTATGGATTTTCACCACAACCCACTCCCGTTTTAATCCTAGCTCCCCTCTGTTTACACAGTAGCTCTTCCTGTTTCATTCCGGATATTGTCCATCTATCAAGCTTTGTTTTAAGCTTGCTTGTTTCAAATTCAGCCAAATTGACTCTTTCGTTTTAAATGATCATTTTTTAAAGCTTTATTTAATTTTATGAAATACTTGGTTTCATTCTTTTTAAGTTCTGCGTTTATGGTGGTTAACTCCTTTTGGTTATCTAAAAGTAACCTATTAGCTTTATACACACCAAATAAACGAATTTTGCAAGCAGAAGAACACATATCTTGAACTGTCTCGTATGTAAGATCCAGGATGACTCTTTCAGCAGTAAGAGACTTCTCGCAGTTGCAAACTCTGGTATTTCGCTTCCATTCTTCTTCCTTCTCAGCATCACAAACTTCAGCATTCAACTCAGCTCTACCTTTACCCATTGATGTCTGCTTAAGCTCCTCTTGTACCTCTTCAGTTCCAGGTTTCGGTAAACCGTCAGAATTGGTGTCGAAATCTGATCTCTCTTCTAGTTTCTCTTTGGAGTTTGAAGTGATCTTTGGTGTTAGATATGTCACTTCATAGTACTCACGACGTTTGATATCCAACTCAATCTCTTTCAGTTTGTTGATCATATTCATAAGTTTTGTGTCGACATAACCTCTTTCTTGCTTCAGCATTTTAACTTGATGATTCCATGCAGACGGAAGCGAGTCAAGAAGCTTTTGAATCTGTTCATGATTACTGAGATCAGAAACATGCTTCTTTAGATTATTTGCCACTTTCAAAAATCGATCAATTAAATCTGACAATTTTTCTTTCTTTGTACCTGCAAAAGAGTCAAACCGGCTTTGTGTCGTTGTGAGATTATCTGATTTAAAGTCTTCAATAAATGACATTTTATTAAAAAAATTTGAACAATTAAAAGCCCCAAATATATATATTTTTCCCAAAAAGTGTAAAATAATTCTCCCCCGGGAAAAATATATTCTTTTTAAATGTCACGCTAGACAATCTTAGCAACTGGGGTCAAGCTGAAGAAATGATAGTTTCGCAGAGCTAGTTTCGCTGTGAACTCTAGTTTCGCTAGCAATTTCGGCAGCAGTTTTGCTGTGAACTCTAGTTTCGCTGAGCCGACTGCTTAGTTTCGCCGTCAATTTCGCACAAAACAAGCTTGAACTTTCGTTCAAAGATACTTTCGACAGCAATTTCGCTTGTAATATGCACACAAGCACTGTTGAACTTTCGTTCAAGATCACTACTTTCGCTGAGATGCTGAAATAAACTACAAAGTGTAAAACACTTGTAGTTCGCTGAAAGAACATGTAGTTTCGCTGGATGAATTGGTAATTTTGCTGGACGAAGCTGAAAACCTTTTTCAACATGAAATCAATCTGAAATCGCCCAAATCTCAATAGATTTGAAACCTGATGATTAACAGAGCTTTCCCAACCAATAACAAGCA
This sequence comes from Flaveria ramosissima, assembly GCA_025215565.1. Taxonomy (NCBI): domain Eukaryota; kingdom Viridiplantae; phylum Streptophyta; class Magnoliopsida; order Asterales; family Asteraceae; genus Flaveria; species Flaveria ramosissima. Next base: position 43,635,974 of record CM046030.1, read on the forward strand.
AACTTCAATCAATTTCCATATCAATAACACTCAAATTGGATCCGAAATTGATGAAAACATGATATTGAAGAAAAACAACCAAAACCTCAACTTCTCTCTCTAAAAATCTTCAAATCTTCAGTGAATTTGATCCAAAATGGCTCTGATACCAAATTGTTGGTCCAAGTGATCGAAAAACAGTGCAAATGATGTGATGAATTGCTCAATATCTAACAAGCATGCTAAACAATGACAATAGAGAAGATAGAATAAAATTCTAAATCATATTTGATAAAAAAAGGAACAATGACCATCAATAACATGAAGCACAATGATATTTCTGTGTAATAACTGCTTGGAATAGGTAACTTGCAACAATGATCCACGATTAGGGTTTTGCAAGCTTACCTTACAATGAAAAATAACAAAAGTATATATAGCAGTCGCAGTTTCACAGACAGTTTAGCGAAACTGTCATGCCGAAACTACAGTTTCGCCCGACAGAACATAAGTTCGCCGGGTAAACTAGAACAACAAACTGTGAGCGAATTTACAGATTCGCTCACAGTTTCGCTAGACTGCTAAAAACACACAAAACTAAGAACATACAAAAGGAAACTAACAAAAGTCCTATTACAAGTAAAGTAAACAATCTATACTAAGGTGAGTCCAACCTATACATGATCTTCAATACTCCCCTTAGGTTGGATCTCACCGTCTTCACTCTTCTTGATTTGACTTGTCAGCTCCAGTTTCCTCTGCTACGATTGATCTGTCTTCGTCACCTCCTGCAGCTACGTCCTCAGAAGCTTCAGCAAATGATCCTCCATGGTCCTTTCCTGCATCACTAGCTTCTTCGGAATGACCACTAGCCTTTGCAAATTGCCTGGTCAGATCTTGAACATCCATATTAAAGTCATCCTGAGCCCTCACCCTTTCAGCTAACTTCTTGACCTCCGACCTTACTCCCCTGATCTTGTTGGCAACATTCATAAACAAACTAGCTTCTTTCCTAGTTTCCTCTCCAGCCCCAGCCTTAATGTGATTTTCACATAATACCAAAAGATCTTCATCACAGAAACTAAACAACTCCATCGAATCAAATACTCTAAACTCCTTTCCATGTTTAACCCTGATCACAGCCTCTCCAGTGTTGTTACCATAAAACCATTTCTCAAAGTCCTGTAGTTGTTGGGGAAGAGGATCAGCCAATCTTACCCGATTTACAGTCTTTGGAGGTTTAACTCTTAGTACAATCCTTCCCTTTCCCGTCTCCCAGTCTTTATCCTTCTTTGATCTCTTTCATTCTGCTTTCATATACCCGAAAGACTCAAAGTTGTCATTAAGCCCATTTTTTATCTCTTTTTCAAGAAATGTGGCTCTTTCACTCAAATGAGCATTGATCAGAGGTAGAGTTGCCAAACGTCTTAAATCCCATTTAGCCAAGGTCTTAAAAGCCTTCCTTTTAAGCATATAACTAATATTGCCTCCTCGTCTCTTGATCATAAACATCTTTAAGCTTGAATTATAACACCAGCTTATGATTTTCTTGTCAGCTTCCTTCCTGCTTAATCCCTCCAAGTGTTGGAAAAGAGGAGTGATTTCTTCTACCTCCTTCTCTTTCACCAACCAATCATTTTTATCCATTTCAAATACATCTGCATCATCCTCTCCCTTTTTAGCAACATAGATCAATGGTCGTTCATCAACTTCATAGAACTCAGGTTCTGAATCATAGTCTATGAGCTGTTCATCTTCCTCTTCCTCATCAACCAACCCTTTACCTTTCTCAGGTATTCCTTCAGTAGTAGCTGTTACAATAACTTCTTCACCAACCAGATCCTTTTCAAAATCAAATTGCATGTTTACAAACCCAGCCTCTATAATCTCCTCCTCATCATTTCTTCCAACATCCTCTCCTAGAGCTTCCCGCTCTCCAGCATCAGTAGATGCTGCACCAGAAGTGCCCTCTCCTACCTTAGATGAAGTACCCACATTCAAAAATGAGTACTTTGATGTATCAGTCAAATCATCTAACTCAGATTGAGTTAGTTGATTAGGTAGGCCGGCTGCAGTCTTCAGCTGTGTAATCTCCTCAAACAACTTCTTCACCAGTCGGTTTTGATCAACTAACATCCTCTGCATACCTTCAATCACTTCATCTTTTTGTTTTTCTCTGATTTCCTGGTTTGTGAGTTTAGTCTTGATCATACTCAGCTCATTAGCCAACGAAGTATTCAAATTGCGTATCATATCCTCATCAAGGTTTTCACTAGCCTCTCTTCTAGTTGTAAATCCTTCATGTCTATGCTTGGTTCGTCGCTCAGGCTCAGCAAAATCAGTTTTCTTCTTAGACCTTCTTGCTTTTTCAACCCTAACTTCCTCAGTTTGTGCAACAATATCCTCCTCAAATCATAGTCTTTTTCTTTGGCATATCTCTTTCTTTTCTTTGTAGCATCAGCTTGTTGTACTCTTGTTTCTTCAGCTCGTTTATTTTCTAGATTCATCCACCCGTCTAATATAGCTCCAGCGTTCTGGGGGATACATGTTTTCCCAAAGATGGGTGATCTTTCCACTGAAGTCGTGGCGAATGGCACAACAGTCAGCAAAGATACGAGGATTCATCTGTACCAGCCTCTTGATCTCTCCATGTTTTGGAACATGAGGTATAAGATCATCAAAAATCATCTGAAGAAAACGAGGATACAGCAGACATTTGTCTTTCTTTAATGCCATCACATTCTCCGCCATGCACGCAAAAATCAGTCTAGCAATATTGGCCTTTACACCTTTACAACATAACACCATCGGATCCACCTTTACGGTGATCAAGACACATGATAAAAACATGAGCAATGTATCTCCACTCTTTAGATAAGAATGACTTCTTGATCTCCTTCCGGGAACCAAAGGCTGGTCCCTCATATTCCATACTTCTAAAGGCTTGGAACACCTCAAATTTGTCATAGTCACTTCATCTCCTGAATCTTCTTCAAGTCTTAGAATCCTCGATACAGTCTCAGCGTGATCGTCACTTCATGATCAACGACTTTAGCAGTGATCCGCTGTACATCTCCTCGAGTATCATACTCTGCAGATCGCCAGAAATCTCTAATATGAAGATCATAGATGGTAGGCGAATGAAATATGGCATGAGCTATAGGTGATCTTTGAAGCCATCTGATACAATCTCTAAATCCAGCTGCCTTCGGATGAGTATCATCTAAAATAGCGGTGATATTATTCCGCTCATCAAACTTGAGATTAGCCATGATAACCTGATGAAGAAATCAGATAAGTTGAATGAGAAATTAAGAAAAGAAGAAAATAATACTAAAACAATGAAAACTAACAGTTTCGGCAAGCGAAACAATAGTTTCGCTCATTAAAACATGTTACTTTCGCTGAACAAAAGACAGTTTCGACTAGGCGAAAATAGGTTAAAATAGATTCGCTATTAGTTTCGGCAAGCAAAAACATAGTTTCGCTGGCAAAAAAAAAATAGTTTCGCTGTTCAAAAAGAAAACACGACTAGGCGAAACTGTACAAGCTTAAGTCCAGATTCTGCGAAACTGAAAATAGTTTGGCGAAACTGTTAAGTTCGCCCGGACAGCATAACTTTACAGTTTCGCTGAGAAGTAGTGAACTTTCATGCAGTTTCGCAGAATAAAAATGCAGTTTCGCTGGATGAACAGCGAAGACACCGAAGGGTCAAAATCCTAATGTCTTAAAAGGAGTTAATTTTAACCAGATTAAATGATAGAACACAGTTCGAAACTCACATGCGAAGTACAAGAAACAATCAATCGGTCCAAAACACAAACAAAACACAGAATCGCCACGAAAGTGACGGAAAGCCTTAAAACTCTACAAAGGTCGATCTTGCGAAAATGTGAGAAGAATTTCGCAAAAACGACTTAAATAACAAATAGTTTCGCAGTGAGCGAATCTATAGATTCGCAGGGCGAATTTACAGTTTCGCCCAGAGAAACTGTAATTTCGCTAAGAGATAGCCAGTTGAAAACTAATTAGAAAACCTAGCGAAATTGCAGTTTCGCCATGCGAAACAATTAGCGAAAGTATAGTTTCGGCACCCTTTTTTTATATTTTTTATTATTATTATTATTATTATTATTATTATTATTATTATTATTATTTTAACATGAAGCACGTCAAATAATGAGATCTAAGTTAATCAGAGATCACATCCTCTAGGTATTTATGAACATAAAGATGATCAAGAATCATCGACCGGCAATGAGATCATACTGAATACGAGATCTTATCACAATCTGCACAGGAACAACTGAAATTAGAACAAATCAATAACGATTGCTGATATATTTATCCACTTAAACTCATGCCTTATCCTTTTTCAACAAACAGCTTATGATTTGTTAAGGTTCAATTAGATGCTTTAGAATGTTAGGACCCCACAATCATTTGGCAAAAACCCTCACCCAACCTCAGGATTTCTTGAATTTTGAATCAATCTATACAGAGCAAGGCTTGTGCATTAGTGTGCAAATGATTATGAACAGAATATTTCATTATGAAAAGAACTCATCGATTAGATGATTCGACATAATTATATCAAAATGGTGAGAGCTCCAGATCTATACTCACGTATAACAGAGGAGATGACCATTTAAACATGTGCTGATGAGAGCTCCAGGTCAGTACTATCGTACAGCAGAGGAGATCATCACTCCAGGTCAGTACTTTCATACAGCAGAGGAGATTAGCACAGACACAAGATACACAAATACAAGAATATACCAGATATGGTCCAGGGAGATGTGATATAAGAGTAGAATAGGTGAAAGATTCATTCTCAATCTAATTTTTGTCAGGACTCAATTTTTGTGCAAGCCAAAACAATTGAGTAAATCCAGACATTCTTAAGCATGATGTTTAATTTAATCATAGAGCTGTTGTCTACTTTATTCTTCAGGCTGAGTCTATCAAGCATATCGTTAAAGAATCTGATCGATTCTTCTTAAAAATTTTATGTGAAACAGAATCCAGTATCAGTTACTATCATTTCTCATTGAAGCACCGGGCATGTATAAAGAACATACTTAGAGGATATACAATCATTTCTCGTCATTTTAAATTCCGATCTCAGGATATGAAATTACTCCCCCAAATTTTTATCTTCAAAGAATAGATAATTTTATGAAAAATATATATAATGAATTTATGATAGCTATTTTTTTTATGCATTTATTTTTTTTATAATAAAGGGCAGAAAATGAAAAATTTAAAAGGATATTAACCCGAGCATATAGATCAATTCATAAAAATGAGGTTTATCAAAAGTTTTTGTGAAAAGATCAGCTTTTTGATGTTTGGTATCAATGGGTATAATATTGATGAAACGCTTTTCTTGAGCATTACGAATCACATGAATTCGTGTCTCGATATGCTTGGTTCGGGAATGATGAATAGGATTTTTTGCAATCCCAATGGCTGCTTCATTGTCACAAAATAAAGGTGTATGGAGAAAATTAATTCCATAATCAATCATTTGGTGTTGAATCCAGAGAACTTGAGAACAACAGCTTGAGGCAGCAATATATTCGGCTTCTCCTGTAGAAAGAGAAACAGTGGTTTGTTTCTTGCTCTGCCAAGACACCAAACAATTTCTCAAATATTGACACTCTCCAGACACAGATTTTCTGTTTAACCTGCAACCATTGAAATCACTATCAGAATAAGCATCAAAGTTCCCTCCATATGGATACCATAACCCTAAACGAGATGATCCTTTGAGATAACGAAATATTCTTTTGACAGCTTTCTCATGAGATTCTTTTGGAGCCGACTGATATCGAGCACAGTAACCAACAGCAAAAGTGATATCAGGACGGCTTGCAGTAAGATACATGAGAGAGCCAATCATAGATCTAAAAAGATGAGGATCAACTGGTTTTCTGTTTTCATCTGGAGTAAGACAAGTCTGAGCAGTAAATGGAGTCATCTCACGAGAAGCATCATCCATTTTAAATTTCTTTAAAATATCCTTAATATACTTCTCCTGATGAATAAGAATTCCTTCTTTCTGTTGTTCAACTTGTAATCCAAGGAAGAAACACATTTCTCCCATCATACTCATTTCAAACCTTTGACTCATTACCTCTTCGAACTCTCTACACAATTGAGAATTGGTAGATCCAAAAATAATATCATCAACATAAACTTGGACAAATAACATTTCACCATTCACTTCCCTTTTGAAGAGAGTCATATCAATGGTACCACGAGAGAAACCATTGCTTAGAAGATACTGTGTAAGGGTCTCATACCAGATCCTGGGTGCTTGATGAAGACCATACAGAGATTTGTCAAGCTTAAACACTTTATCAGGAAAATCAGGATCTTCAAAACCTGGTGGTTAACACACACATATCTCCTTATCAATGTCTCCGTAGAGAAAAGCACACTTCACATCCATCTGATAGACTTTAAATTGTGTATTAGCAGCATGAGCGAGAAATATTTTGATTGCTTCAAGACGAGCAACTGGAGCAAAGACTTCTGTATAATCAATCCCTTCTTCCTGAGCAAAGCCTTGCACAACGAGTCTAGACTTGTTACGCACCACTACTCCTCGATCATCCGGTTTGTTCTTAAACACCCATTTTGTACCGATTGGATATTTGTTAGGAGGTAAGTCAACCAAGGTCCAAACTTTAAGCTTTCTGAACTGTTGAAGTTCCAATTGCATAGACTCCACCCAACAAGGATCCTGTAGAGCAGCATGAACGTTTTTCGGGACTGTTCGAGAAATGAAGCATGAGAAAAGACAAACATTAATTAGACCAGATTGACTTCGCGTTCGAACACCATCAGAGATAGATCCAATCACGTTATCAAGAGGATGATCTTTCAAGGTTTTGTAATCGCTGGCTGAAGGAAAGATGTTTGGAGAAATATCACCCATAGTCGGTTAAAGATTAGATGAAGGTGAATTGATGATAGGTGTTGAATCAGGTAGAAGAGAAGATGTATGAGATAAAGAATCAGATGTCGGTGCCGGATCATTCATTGGAGACGAGGAACTAACTTCAGTTGAAACAGCATCATTGACTAATGAGTTGGAAGGAACAGATGATGGAGATGATGAAATAATATTCGTTTGAGAATTTGGAATGGACGTATCATCATCGAAAACTGGCAAATTGAACGAATTAAACACAGTATCAGAGTCAAAGAACCATGCTGGTTCAGATCTAACTTCAGAGGAGTTACATTCCTGCCAATCAACATAGAACGGCTCTTGAACGATACGTGTTCTTTTGTTATAAACCCGATATGCCTTTTGAGAAGAAGAATAACCAACAAAGTAACACTCATCAGAAATAGCACCAAACTTTGTCTTTTGAGATTGAGTATTCAGAAGAGTGCAAGAACAACCAAATGGCCGAAAGAAATCAATTAGAGGCTTTCTCTTATGAAAAAGTTCATAAGGAGTCTTCATTTTATCATTCACAATCAACACCCGGTTTAGAACATATGAAGCACAGTTTACAGCTTCAGCCCAGAAGATAATGGGTAATGAAGACTCTATTAGCATTGTACGAGCAGCTTCAACGAGAGTGCGATTCTTTCGTTCTGCAATACCATTTTGTTAGGGAGTTCTCGTAGCACTATATTGTCTCACAATCCCCTTTGAGCACAAAATGAATCGAGAATCTGATTTTTGAATTCATTGCCGTTGTCACTTCTCAGTCCCATAACTTTTCTCTTACTAATTGTTTCGATAGAAAGAATTAATCTCTGCAATTCCTCTGCAACCTCGCCTTTGTGTGCAAGAAACCTCACCCATGAATATCTTGAGAAATCATCTGTAACAACAAGACAAAATGATTTTTTAGCAATAGATTTAACACTAATTGGGCCAAATAAATCAGTATGTAACAGCTCGAGAGGACAAGAAATGCTATTTAGAAGTTTGGGCTTATGAGGTTTCTTATGTTGTTTCCCTTTGGACATGCCATACATTTTTCATTAACAGAAAAATCTTTTGAAGGAAGTCCGCTAACAAGATTGTTCTTTACTAATTTGTTAATTATCTTAAAATTAACATGGCCTAATCGATGATGCCATAAGAGAGACTCAGAAGTTGATGCTTTTGAAAGAAGACAAGTTGCAGTAGCCTTTGATTCGCTTGAATTCATATCAAGAAGATATGTATAATGCTTTTTTGGAGCACGCATGAGAATCAAATCGTCTGAAATTTTTATCTCTGATTTTAAAAATAGACATTCATCAGATTTGAATAGAACAGGAATGTCTTTATCACAGATTTCAAGAAATGTGGCTCTTTCACTCAAATGAGCATTGATCAGAGGTAGAGTTGCCAAGCGTCTTAAATCCCATTTAGCCAAGGTCTTAAAAGCCTTCCTTTTAAGCATATAACTAATATTGCCTCCTCGTCTATTGATCATAAACATCTTTAAGCTTGAATTATAACACCAGCTTATGATTTTCTTGTCAGCTTCCTTCCTGCTTAATCCCTCCAAGTGTTGGAAAAGAGGAGTGATTTCTTCTACCTCCTTCTCTTTCACCAACCAATCATTTTTATCCATTTCAAATACATCTGCATCATCCTCTCCCTTTTTAGCAACATAGATCAATGGTCGTTCATCAACTTCATAGAACTCAGGTTCTGAATCATAGTCTATGAGCTGTTCATCTTCCTCTTCCTCATCAACCAACCCTTTACCTTTCTCAGGTATTCCTTCAGTAGTAGCTGTTACAATAACTTCTTCACCAACCAGATCCTTTTCAAAATCAAATTGCATGTTTACAAACCCAGCCTCTATAATCTCCTCCTCATCATTTCTTCCAACATCCTCTCCTGGAGCTTCCCGCTCTCCAGCATCAGTAGATGCTGCACCAGAAGTGCCCTCTCCTACCTTAGATGAAGTACCCACATTCAAAAATGAGTACTTTGATGTATCAGTCAAATCATCTAACTCAGATTGAGTTAGTTGATTAGGTAGGCCGGCTGCAGTCTTCAGCTGTGTAATCTCCTCAAACAACTTCTTCACCAGTCGGTTTTGATCAACTAACATCCTCTGCATACCTTCAATCACTTCATCTTTTTGTTTTTCTCTGATTTCCTGGTTTGTGAGTTTAGTCTTGATCATACTCAGCTCATTAGCCAACGAAGTATTCAAATTGCGTATCATATCCTCATCAAGGTTTTCACTAGCCTCTCTTCTAGTTGTAAATCCTTCATGTCTATGCTTGGTTCGTCGCTCAGGCTCAGCAAAATCAGTTTTCTTCTTAGACCTTCTTGCTTTTTCAACCCTAACTTCCTCAGTTTGTGCAACAATATCCTCCTCAAATCATAGTCTTTTTCTTTGGCATATCTCTTTCTTTTCTTTGTAGCATCACCTTGTTGTACTCTTGTTTCTTCAGCTCGTTTATTTTCTAGATTCATCCACCCGTCTAATATAGCTCCAGCGTTCTGGGGGATACATGTTTTCCCAAAGATGGGTGATCTTTCCACTGAAGTCGTGGCGAATGGCACAACAGTCAGCAAAGATACGAGGATTCATCTGTACCAGCCTCTTGATCTCTCCATGTTTTGGAACATGAGGTATAAGATCATCAAAAATCATCTGAAGAAAACGAGGATACAGCAGACATTTGTCTTTCTTTAATGCCATCACATTCTCCGCCATGCACGCAAAAATCAGTCTAGCAATATTGGCCTTTACACCTTTACAACATAACACCATCGGATCCACCTTTACGGTGATCAAGACACATGATAAAAACATGAGCAATGTATCTCCACTCTTTAGATAAGAATGACTTCTTGATCTCCTTCCGGGAACCAAAGGCTGGTCCCTCATATTCCATACTTCTAAAGGCTTGGAACACCTCAAATTTGTCATAGTCACTTCATCTCCTGAATCTTCTTCAAGTCTTAGAATCCTCGATACAGTCTCAGCGTGATCGTCACTTCATGATCAACGACTTTAGCAGTGATCCGCTGTACATCTCCTCGAGTATCATACTCTGCAGATCGCCAGAAATCTCTAATATGAAGATCATAGATGGTAGGCGAATGAAATATGGCATGAGCTATAGGTGATCTTTGAAGCCATCTGATACAATCTCTAAATCCAGCTGCCTTCGGATGAGTATCATCTAAAATAGCGGTGATATTATTCCGCTCATCAAACTTGAGATTAGCCATGATAACCTGATGAAGAAATCAGATAAGTTAAATGAGAAATTAAGAAAGAAGAAAATATTACTAAAACAATGAAAACTAACAGTTTCGGCAAGCGAAACAATAGTTTCGCTCATTAAAACATGTTACTTTCGCTGAACAAAAGACAGTTTCGACTAGGCGAAAATAGGTTAAAATAGATTCGCTATTAGTTTCGGCAAGCAAAAACATAGTTTCGCTGGCAAAAAAAAAATAGTTTCGCTGTTCAAAAAGAAAACACGACTAGGCGAAACTGTACAAGCTTAAGTCCAGATTCTGCGAAACTGAAAATAGTTTGGCGAAACTGTTAAGTTCGCCCGGACAGCATAACTTTACAGTTTCGCTAAGAAGTAGTGAACTTTCGTGCAGTTTCGTAGAATAAAAATGCAGTTTCGCTGGATGAACAGCGAAGACACCGAAGGGTCAAAATCCTAATGTCTTAAAAGGAGTTAATTTTAACCAGATTAAATGATAGAACACAGTTCGAAACTCACATGCGAAGTACAAGAAACAATCAATCGGTCCAAAACACAAACAAAACACAGAATCGCCACGAAAGTGACGGAAAGCCCTAAAACTCTACACAGGTCGATCTTGCAAAAATGTGAGAAGAATTTCGCAAAAACGACTTAAATAGCAAATAGTTTCGCAGTGAGCGAAACTATAGATTCGCAGGGCGAATTTACAGTTTCTCCCAGAGAAACTGTAATTTCGCTAAGAGATAGCCAGTTGAAAACTAATTAGAAAACCTAGCAAATTGCAGTTTCGCCATGCGAAACAATTAGCGAAAGTATAGTTTCGGCACCCTTTTTTTATATTTTTTATTTTTATTATTATTATTTTTTTATTATTATTATTATTATTATTTTAACATGAAGCACGTCAAATAATGAGATCTAAGTTAATCAGAGATCACATCCTCTAGGTATTTATGAACATAAAGATGATCAAGAATCATCGACCGGCAATGAGATCATACTGAATACGAGATCTTATCACAATCTGCACAGGAACAACTGAAATTAGAACAAATCAATAACGATTGCTGATATATTTATCCACTTAAACTCATGCCTTATCCTTTTTCAACAAACAGCTTATGATTTGTTAAGGTTCAATTAGATGCTTTAGAATGTTAGGACCCCACAATCATTTGGCAAAAACCCTCACCCAACCTCAGGATTTCTTGAATTTTGAATCAATCTATACAGAGCAAGGCTTGTGCATTAGTGTGCAAATGATTATGAACAGAATATTTCATTATGAAAAGAACTCATCGATTAGATGATTCGACATAATTATATCAAAATGGTGAGAGCTCCAGATCTATACTCACGTATAACAGAGGAGATGACCATTTAAACATGTGCTGATGAGAGCTCCAGGTCAGTACTATCGTACAGCAGAGGAGATCATCACTCCAGGTCAGTACTTTCATACAGCAGAGGAGATTAGCACAGACACAAGATACACAAATACAAGAATATACCAGATATGGTCCAGGGAGATGTGATATAAGAGTAGAATAGGTGAAAGATTCATTCTCAATCTAATTTTTGTCAGGACTCAATTTTTGTGCAAGCCAAAACAATTGAGTAAATCCAGACATTCTTAAGCATGATGTTTAATTTAATCATAGAGCTGCTGTCTACTTTATTCGTCAGGCTGAGTCTATCAAGCATATCGTTAAAGAATCTGATCGATTCTTCTTAAAAATTTTATGTGAAACAGAATCCAGTATCAGTTACTATCATTTCTCATTGAAGCACCGGGCATGTATAAAGAACATACTTAGAGGATATACAATCATTTCTCGTCATTTTAAATTCCGATCTCAGGATATGAAATTACTCCCCCAAATTTTTATCTTCAAAGAATAGATAATTTTATGAAAAATATATATAATGAATTTATGATAGCTATTTTTTATTATGCATTTATTTTTTTTATAATAAAGGGCAGAAAATGAAAATTTAAAAGGATATTAACCCGAGCATATAGATCAATTCATAAAAACGAGGTTTATCAAAAGTTTTTGTGAAAAGATCAGCTTTTTGATGTTTGGTATCAATGGGTATAATATTGATGAAACGCTTTTCTTGAGCATCACGAATCACATGAATTCGTGTCTCGATATGCTTGGTTCGGGAATGATGAATAGGATTTTTTGCAATCCCAATGGCTGCTTCATTGTCACAAAATAAAGGTGTATGGAGAAAATTAATTCCATAATCAATCATTTGGTGTTGAATCCAGAGAACTTGAGAACAACAGCTTGAGGCAGCAATATATTCGGCTTCTCCTGTAGAAAGAGAAACAGTGGTTTGTTTCTTGCTCTGCCAAGACACCAAACAATTTCTCAAATATTGACACTCTCCAGACACAGATTTTCTGTTTAACCTGCAACCATTGAAATCACTATCAGAATAAGCATCAAAGTTCCCTCCATATGGATACCATAACCCTAAACGAGATGATCCTTTGAGATAACGAAATATTCTTTTGACAGCTTTCTCATGAGATTCTTTTGGAGCCGACTGATATCGAGCACAGTAACCAACAGCAAAAGTGATATCAGGACGGCTTGCAGTAAGATACATGAGAGAGCCAATCATAGATCTAAAAAGATGAGGATCAACTGGTTTTCTGTTTTCATCTGGAGTAAGACAAGTCTGAGCAGTAAATGGAGTCATCTCACGAGAAGCATCATCCATTTTAAATTTCTTTAAAATATCCTTAATATACTTCTCCTGATGAATAAGAATTCCTTCTTTCTGTTGTTCAACTTGTAATCCAAGGAAGAAACACATTTCTCCCATCATACTCATTTCAAACCTTTGACTCATTACCTCTTCGAACTCTCTACACAATTGAGAATTGGTAGATCCAAAAATAATATCATCAACATAAACTTGGACAAATAACATTTCACCATTCACTTCCCTTTTGAAGAGAGTCATATCAATGGTACCACGAGAGAAACCATTGCTTAGAAGATACTGTGTAAGGGTCTCATACCAGATCCTGGGTGCTTGATGAAGACCATACAGAGATTTGTCAAGCTTAAACACTTTATCAGGAAAATCAGGATCTTCAAAACCTGGTGGTTAACACACATATATCTCCTTATCAATGTCTCCGTAGAGAAAAGCACACTTCACATCCATCTGATAGACTTTAAATTGTGTATTAGCAGCATGAGCGAGAAATATTTTGATTGCTTCAAGACGAGCAACTGGAGCAAAGACTTCTGTATAATCAATCCCTTCTTCCTGAGCAAAGCCTTGCACAACGAGTCTAGACTTGTTACGCACCACTACTCCTCGATCATCCGGTTTGTTCTTAAACACCCATTTTGTACCGATTGGATATTTGTTAGGAGGTAAGTCAACCAAGGTCCAAACTTTAAGCTTTCTGAACTGTTGAAGTTCCAATTGCATAGACTCCACCCAACAAGGATCCTGTAGAGCAGCATGAACGTTTTTCGGGACTGTTTGAGAAATGAAGCATGAGAAAAGACAAACATTAATTAGACCAGATTGACTTCGCGTTCGAACACCATCAGAGATAGATCCAATCACGTTATCAAGAGGATGATCTTTCAAGGTTTTGTAATCGCTGGCTGAAGGAAAGATGTTTGGAGAAATATCACCCATAGTCGGTTAAAGATTAGATGAAGGTGAATTGATGATAGGTGTTGAATCAGGTAGAAGAGAAGATGTATGAGATAAAGAATCAGATGTCGGTGCCGGATCATTCATTGGAGACGAGGAACTAACTTCAGTTGAAACAGCATCATTGACTAATGAGTTGGAAGGAACAGATGATGGAGATGATGAAATAATATTCGTTTGAGAATTTGGAATGGACGTATCATCATCGAAAACTGGCAAATTGAACGAATTAAACACAGTATCAGAGTCAAAGAACCATGCTGGTTCAGATCTAACTTCAGAGGAGTTAGATTCCTGCCAATCAACATAGAACGGCTCTTGAACGATACGTGTTCTTTTGTTATAAACCCGATATGCCTTTTGAGAAGAAGAATAACCAACAAAGTAACACTCATCAGAAATAGCACCAAACTTTGTCTTTTGAGATTGAGTATTCAGAAGAGTGCAAGAACAACCAAATGGCCGAAAGAAATCAATTAGAGGCTTTCTCTTATGAAAAAGTTCATAAGGAGTCTTCATTTTATCATTCACAATCAACACCCGGTTTAGAACATATGAAGCACAGTTTACAGCTTCAGCCCAGAAGATAATGGGTAATGAAGACTCTATTAGCATTGTACGAGCAGCTTCAACGAGAGTGCGATTCTTTCGTTCTGCAATACCATTTTGTTAGGGAGTTCTCGTAGCACTATATTGTCTCACAATCCCCTTTGAGCACAAAATGAATCGAGAATCTGATTTTTGAATTCATTGCCGTTGTCACTTCTCAGTCCCATAACTTTTCTCTTACTAATTGTTTCGATAGAAAGAATTAATCTCTGCAATTCCTCTGCAACCTCGCCTTTGTGTGCAAGAAACCTCACCCATGAATATCTTGAGAAATCATCTGTAACAACAAGACAAAATGATTTTTTAGCAATAGATTTAACACTAATTGGGCCAAATAAATCAGTATGTAACAGCTCGAGAGGACAAGAAATGCTATTTAGAAGTTTGGGCTTATGAGGTTTCTTATGTTGTTTCCCTTTGGACATGCCATACATTTTTCATTAACAGAAAAATCTTTTGAAGGAAGTCCGCTAACAAGATTGTTCTTTACTAATTTGTTAATTATCTTAAAATTAACATGGCCTAATCGACGATGCCATAAGAGAGACTCAGAAGTTGATGCTTTTGAAAGAAGACAAGTTGCAGTAGCCTTTGATTCGCTTGAATTCATATCAAGAAGATACGTATATGCTTTTTTGGAGCACGCATGAAATCAAATCGTCTGAAATTACAATCTCTGATTTTAAAAATAGACATTCATCAGATTTGAATAGAACAGGAATGTCTTTATCACAGATTTGAGAAACACTCAGAAGATTAAAAGCCAATTCGGGAACATAGTTGACTTTTTCCAAAGTGAGAGAACCATTGGTAACTTCTCCTTGTCCAATCATTTTTCCACCTTTTTTGTTACCAGCAAAAGCAACATATCCTCCATCTATAATCCGATAATTGGTCAACAAGTCTTTTAATCCCGTCATATGTTTGGAACACCCGCTATCAACATGCCATAAACTGTTTACAATCTTTAACGAGGACTCCTGAAAAGAATTAACAAATCAATTAGCCAGGAGTAATAGGAATCCAAGATTGAACAACTTTGCTTTTTGAAGAAGCAGATTTTTTACAGAAGAAATTATTAACCAATTTTGTCAATTTATTTCCAAAACAGTTCCTATTAGAGGATCCTTGAATCAAAGAAGGACAATTCTTGACAAGATAATCCTCTTGACCACACCTGAAACAATGAGGTTTGAATCTAGGTCTGTGATGTGATGGGGTAAAAATAGGATCAATAATAATCTCCTCATCACATTCAGACAAACTAGAATCAATATCACTGAATGTCTCATACAACTCATGAGTTTGATGTTTATTTGAACAATAATTATTTTTTACAAAATTAGAAGAAGATTCATCTGACATATCAGTAAAACTAGTTCCACTGGTACTGGTGTCAGATGAAGAAGAAATACGTTCATCAGATGAGGTCATATTTAATGGAGTGAAAGATGGAATAGGATGAGAAAAGAACTTTTCAAAACAATTAGTTTTAATTTGCTCAGTTGGTTTTGGAGAAAGATCAGATGCATTACAATCATTATTGGAACAAAAATCATCACTACCATGATCTGAATTACAAGATGAAATAAAACTATCATGAGAACATGAGACATCAGAGTCTGTTACAGTCGAACTAGAAACAAAAACAGAATTTAAACTAGACTTATGAACTAAAACAGACTGCTGATTATCAGGTGTACTAGTACTAGTGCATCCAAGCCCACTAGTTGGTCCATAGTCGTAGTCTTCACGAATGTACTTAGAGTTAATCCCCTCTAAACCTGCAGACATACTGTCAGTATCTGTTTTGATTAAATCATTAGAAGGATGAGGAACAGGCATAGGAGAATAACAGTATGTACTAGGTGGAGGATAAACCTTTACTTTTTCATAACCCAAACCTGTTTTAATTCTAGCTCCCCGTTGAGATTTACAAAGATCATCATGTTTCATTCCTGAAATAGTCCATTTATCTAACTTTGACTGAAGTTTGCTTGCTTCAAATTCAGCAAGAGCAACCCTTTCAGTCAAAGTATTAATCTCGACATTTCTTTCCAAAACGATTCGTTTTAAATGATCATTTTCTTTTAAAGCCTCATTTAATTTCACAAAATATTTTGATTCATTGATTTTATGTTCATCATTAATTCGCTTTAAATCCTTTTCATTATCAATTAATAAACGGTTAGCCTTATAAATCCCAAATAATCTAATTTTACAAGTAGGTGAGCACATATCCTGTATTACCTCATATGGAAGTCCCATTACCATCCTTTCAGTAGCTAAGGCTTTGTCACACAGGCATACTGGAGTACTTGACTTCTTTTCCTCAACAGTAGCAGCATCATCATCATTATCCTTTCTTACCCTAGCTCTTGAACTTCTTTTCTCCCTTAAACCTGCAATTTCGTCTTCCCCATTTCCATCATCCTTTTCTTCTTTCCCATTTACATATGACACATTTTCTCTTTTGAATTCCTTGAACAGCTCAAATCCATCTTTACCATCTACCTCTTCATTACTTTCCACAAACTCAGCAACTAACGCATGATTGATCTCAGTTCTTGTTTCTTCAACCTCGGCACTCCAGTCAAAGTTCGAAATCAAAGCAGACTCCTTTTTTAGATTCACATCTTCCTTTTCTTTCTCTGCTGTTAGTCATGGTACTCCAGAATTACTAGGATCTGTGACAATTGGTAATGGACATTCACGTTTGAA
Source organism: Flaveria ramosissima (assembly GCA_025215565.1). NCBI lineage: Eukaryota > Viridiplantae > Streptophyta > Magnoliopsida > Asterales > Asteraceae > Flaveria > Flaveria ramosissima. The sequence goes on from CM046030.1 coordinate 43,653,191, forward strand.
ATGTCCCAATTGTTTACAATTAAAGCATCTCAATTTTGATTTATCAAATCCCAGTTTTGAAGTAGATGTTTGACCACCAAAGTTCTTTCGTCCAGTTCTTTCCATGAATCTCCTAGCCCTCAAAGTTAACATCGCCATCTGCCATTGCATATCAGTTTCTTCAAGATCATCAGGATCAACCTGGTACATGTCCTCCATAGTCATTCCCTTTCCTTTCAGTTCTCCAGCAACAAGTGCTTCATAGCTTTGAACGAACATTCCAAAAAGAGCCATTGTTTCTGATGGAATTGGAGTTTCAACATTGGCCTTAGAATTACCCAAATCTCTTCCAACATGACTGTTCCCACTCGAGAAAGTACTTGTATTGCTCCCTCCTTGAATTGGATTTTGTATTTGAGAGTTTGCAGCAGATGACAACAAAGCAGCATTTTGAGAAAAACCGGATGTGGGCATCATAGTCTGGTTAAATTCCCGTCTTTTCATATCCAACTCAAAGGATTTCAACTTATTGATGATATCCATCAGCTTGTAATCTGTGAACCCTCTCTCTTGTTTAAGCATTCTCACCTGAAGACTCCACTAGGGTGGAAGAGAATCGAGAAGCATGTTAACTTGTTCACTGTTGGAGAGCCTTTCATCATATTTCTTTAAGGTGCTTGAGACAGTTAAGAAACGGTTTGTGAGATCTGTCAGACTCTCATTCTTGTATCCCACAAATGAATTGAATTCCTTTTTAGCCTGAATACTCTTATCCTTTACCAAATCTGCATTACCATCATAAAATTCACATAAAGCATCGTAAAGAGATTTAGCATTTTTATGCTCTGCAAAACGGTTGTAGATGTCTAGTGCTAAACAGAGAGTTAGAGCACCAAAAGCCTTTTGATCATGATCAATCAATTTCAGATCTCTTTCAGTATAGGAAGATGTGTCCTTGTTCTGAGAAACAACATCACCAACAGTAACCGTTGGTATGTGAGGACCAGAAGTAATCGATTCCCATTGGTTATGATCAGTGTAGAAGAAGAAAGCTTTGAGACATCTCTTCCAATCTTCAAAATTATATCCATTAATGAGTCTTGGAGGCCTATTAGGAGCAACACTTTCAAGATCAGCAATTGTGAGAGTAGTTAACTTCGACATTGTAGTTTCGGCAGAGAAGATGATAATTTCGCTGACAATTTCACAGAAAAAGATGACTTTAATGATAGTTTCGCAGAAGAATTACTTTCGCTGACAATTTCGCTGAGAAAGCTAATTTCGCTAGCAATTTCAGCAGCACTTTCGCTAGTCCAAAGACACCACTGGCTTAGTTTCGCTGATAACTTCGCACGAAACAAGCTTGAACTTTCGTTCAAAAACAAATTCAGCAGCAATTTCGCTTGTTGATCGTTCACAAACTCTGATGAACTTTCGTTCAAGAGATTAGTTTCGCAGAACCACTAGAAAACAACTTCTGATGCAAAATAGCTCATAGTTTCGCTGAAAGATGATGGCAATTTCGCTGGAAGAATAGTAAATTCGCTGATCGATCTCAAAACCCTTTTTCAACTCAAAATCAATCTGAAATAATCCAAAACTCAATGAATTTGAGATCTGATGATTGTAGGATCTTCCTCAAACGAAAACTAGCATAATTCAATCAATTTCCATGTCAAAAACTCCGTATAATTCAATGAAAATTGATTGAGACTAGATATTGAACAAAAACCACAAAAACTCAACAAATCAAGAGCACTAAGGCTCTGATACCATATTGTTGGTCCAAGTGATCGAAAAACAGTGCAAATGATGTGATGAATCGCTCAATATCTAACAAGCATGCTAAACAATGACAATAGAGAAGATAGAATACAATTCTAAATCATATTTGATAACAAAAGGAACAATGACAATCAATAACATGAAGCACAATGATATTTCTGTATAATAACTGCTTGGAATAGGTAACTTGCAACAATGATCCACGATTAGGGTTTTGCAAGCTTACCTTACAATGAAAAATAACAAAAGTATATATAGCAGTTGCAGTTTCGCAGACAGTTTCGCTACCAGCGAAACTGTCATGCCGAAACTACAGTTTCGCCCGGCAGAACATAAGTTCGCCGGGTAAACTAGAACAGCAGACTGTGAGCGAATTTATAGATTCGCTCATAGTTTCGCTGGACTGCTAAAAACACACAAAACTAAGAACATACAAAAGGAAACTAACAAAAGTTCTATTACAAGTAAAGTAAACAATCTATACTAAGGTGAGTCCAACCTATACATGATCTTCAATACTCCCCCTAGGTTGGATCTCACCGTCTTCACTCTTCTTGTAAATCCAGGAAGATCAAACTTGAATCAATCATGAAGAATTAGATCAAAATATGATAATCACAATAAAACCACTTTGATCTCTGTTGATTGCTAATAATATTGTTTACCAATAAATCCCTCAATCAATTGGTCATGCAACCCTTAACAAACACTAATGACAATTAACCTATTTATAGTCTAGACTAATATTCACTAATTGCACTTAACTCCCTAGACTTAGGCTAATTAACACAAAATTACATATTAAGCATATAAATGACTAAAAACAAGATAAAATATATTTTGTTCACACAAAATATATTTATTACAATATAACTCCTAGTCATCTAAATCTTCAACGTCTCATCTCGGTTCCTCGTCTCGAACATGTCGTGTTTGACTTTTGTTGACGTTGACCGTGACGTTGACTTTTGTTGACTTTCACTGTGTTAATAATATAGACTATCTTTTACAGCTCCAACATGCCTGTAGTGAGCTCATACCAGAGAATAATTAGCACATTTAAATAAAAGAAATGATGAATAGTTATGAACACTGATTAAATCCTGTGTGTTCCAGGTCAGCAATACTACAGCAAAGGAGACACAAGATCTAAGGACAGACAATGAGTACTTTTAGTAAAAGTATCAGCACACTTACTTTTTCAATTCTTGGATTGTTAAGGTTCTATTAGATATGACATTATGTGTAAGGATTCCTTTAAGTCTAATGCAAAGCAAAACATCCAAAGTCTATCTGCAAGCAATGCACTAAAGAACTGAAGTAGAATTGCTTCGGAAGTTTTACACCATGCTCTAGAAATATTCTAAGTGTAAAAGCTTCCGAAGCCAAGACCAATATCTTTCGAAGCCAAATATGAAGTCTTCCGAAGCCTCAGAGACAAAGTCTTCCGAAGCTTCATCTGATGAAGACAGATTTATTTCGAAGACTTTTAGTAACATACTTTATCTGATGTACTGTTTCATAAAGCTGGACACCTTTCCGCTGCATCTCTGTAAAGTCACCAACTTACATGAGTTGGTGAAAAGGTCCATGCTTTTGGTAACTGTACATTGAGGTCTTGAGTCTGTAACCTTCTACTTTATGTACTTTATCCTTTTTGTAATAGATAAGGATGTGAGCTATGGCATGTCATAGTCACAAGGTCAAAAGGCAGATATGCCTTTTGATTCTACAATTGGTTTTGTTTGTGTCTAGTCAATTGTATCCAGCTGGCTTTCAAAGTATAGCCGGCTGTAAGTTGTAGTATAAGTATTCCATGTTCTAGTATCTTTCTTTATGCTTTGTAACACTTGTAATAGAACTTGAGAAAGCAATATACTGCATCCTTGAAAGCCAAATCTCTTGTTCTGTCTCTTTATTATTACTTGTGTTCTTTGTATCATTATTGTGGTTAATCCAGTTTACTGTTTGATCAAGTTTAGTTAATCTTCTCTTTCTGTTGTTGTGTTGTAATTGTTAAGCCCTTCACCGGTCCTGCAATTGGTATCAGAGCATTTCAGGCTCTTGATATAAGATCTCACCATCTTAAGATCCCTCACACACACAAATACTAAACTTTCAAAATAGCATCTATTTCAAAGACCGATATGGAAACTGGAACCATGAACAAGTCCCCACTGATCACTTTTGATGACTTTGATACCTAGTGTATGAGAATGGAAGGTTTCATCAGGTCTCTAGAATCAAGAATGTGGGAATCTGTTGAAAATGGACCTTTCATACCCAGCACTCCTTCTGCTACTGGTGCTGGTATGATCCCCAAAGATGTGGCTAACTACTCTGATGAAGATAGGAAGAGAGTAGAGATTGATAGAAAAGCCATGACTGCTCTTCAAACTGCCCTTCCAAACTCTGTGTACAGAGGTTTCAAGAAGTGCAAAACAGCTAAACAGCTGTGGGATGCACTAAAACTGATGTATGAAGGCTCCTCTGAAGCCAAGGAGAACAAGAAGGATCTCCTGAAGCAGCAGTTTGAAAACTTCACCTTCAAAACAGGTGAAACCATAACTCAGCAATACTTTAGGTATGTTGAGATAGTGGATACCCTTGTGGATGGAGGAGTTCCTCTTGAAAACAGAGACATTGTAAGGAAGTTTATGCCCTCACTTCCTAGGCAATGGACACACTATTGTGTGGTGATTAAGAGGACTGAAAATCTCAAAACTCTTACTCTGACAGAGTTATATGGGATTCTCAGTGGCTACCAGATGGAGATGAACATGCAAGGTTCATCTGGCAACTCCAACAATCAATTGGGTTCAGCCCTGCATGTAGTTGAAAGGGATAGCATAGAACCCCAACATCATCTCATATGCTACCCTGACAACTCACCAAAGGGTCCTTTCATCACCTTCCCAGAGACACCCAGGGAGAACTACACTCAAGGAAGCCCATTCCAAGAGACAAGCTCTTCTCAAGCTTTTGTGTCTTCTGATGAAAGTTGTGGCAACTCTCTTTTCACTCTTGAAGACTTGGATTGTATCCATCCAGATGACCTGGAATATATGGAAATAGTTCAGTAGATGGGTCTTCTCACTCATAGAGCCAAGAAGTTCTACAAGAGAACTGGAAGGAGGTTTCCAAGCAATGCAACTAGTGGAAAGTTTGGCTTGGATAAAAGCAAAGTCAAGTGTTACAACTGTAACTTGATGGGTCACTTTGCTAGAGAGTGTAAGCACCTAAAATAAATGGTGGCCAAGCACAAACCAGACCAAACTACACTAACAAAGCCCCTCAGAATGAGAAGCCAAAGCAACAAGCTGCTGTTGCTGTTGAAGAAGGAGGCTTTGACTGGAGCTTTCAGGTGGAAGATGCTTCTCCAAACCAAGCACTAATGGCAGATCATGATGAAGCCAAGGTATTGGAACATCTCTGTACTCCTGAATGCATTGCTAAAGTTAACAGATATAGGTCCTATAACTTGGAAATGAGATCTGATCTTGAGTCCTTAAACATTTTAAAATTTGATTTTAGAAAGTCTGAAAATGATTATAAACTAAAGATAGAGGACTTAGAAAAAACCATTTCAGTTCTAAAACATGAGCATACAGATTTAGGACTCAAATTCAAGATCTCATAACCAAGCTGACTGAGTGCCAGGCTGAGCTTGTGATCAAAAAAGGCAGGGCAGAAAAGAATGTTCTTGAAGAAGAGACCTTCAAGAACATGATATCCTCATCCCTGCACAACAAGGTGTGTTATCAAAATAGACAAGCACTAGGATCAAATGAGATAGCTCCTCCACACACAATCTTGTCTGTAAGATCTCCAGGTGTGGAACTTATGAAGATGAGCTTCCTCTCATAGATCCTATAAGTGAAGAGGATGAAGAAGAGATAGTGAAGAATTCCTCTGAGAAGAGTGAAGAGGAGGATTCTACTAAGGGCCACTATCCTTCTGAGGAGAAGAAGACTATTGTGATGACCAAGTCAAGGAGAAAGAACGTGATCAGGAAGAGCAAAAGAAAAGCAAAGAAGGCTCAAGAGATCAAGGCTACTTTTGACTCTAAGCAGAAACAAGTTTTTATCTCTGCAGGGTTTGAAGTAGTAAAGACTGAAGACATCAACCAAAACTCTTCAGCTAAGAGTTCTGGTTCTTGTTCAAATCATCTCAGTACCAAGAAAAAGACTGATCTACTGTGTACCACTGCTGCACAACCTGGACCATCAAACTCCAAGAACAGTTCACAGCCCAAAACAACTGTCTCAGCATCTACAAAGATGAGGGTGGAGAAGGGATGTGACCAAAGACAATCTTGCTCTCATAAGGAGACTCTTGTGAAGAAGAAAATGTTGTGAGTCATGTGTGAAAGTACCTCTCACATTGCTAAGGATTGTCCATACAATCCTAAAAGTACTGTCCATATGACCAAGACAAAGACTTCAAAGAGTTTCAAGAAGATTCAAGCTTCGGAAGGAAAATCTGTTTCCTTCGGAAGCTCCGAATCAAAGAAGAAGGTAAATGGAAAATTACATTCGGAAGAAAAGTTGGTCTTGGAAGAAAGGAATTCTTCCGAAGCACTGAAGTATGCTGCAATGACTGTAGAATCTTCCGAAGGTTCAGTCATCAAAACTTCCGAAGTCCCAAAAGCTTCCGAGGTTTTGAAGGTCAAGTCCAAGACTCCAAAGTGGTGTGGAAGTCTAAGAAAGACCAAGTGACTGAAGTTTCTCCATCAACAACAACTCAAGATCCCTCTAGCACAACCATAGGATCTATTACTGTTGCATTACCTTCTATTATACTTAGTGAGCCCAAGACAAGTAAGGCTTGGGTTTCCAAATGTAACTAATCATTTTTTTATGCAAGAACAGATCAAGACAAACAAGAATGTCTGGATCATTGATAGTGGTTGTTCTAGGCACATGACAGGCAATAGGTCACTACTCCATAACTTTGAGAGGATTGATGGAGGACCAGTTGCTTTTGGAGGAGATGAAGGTGGTTACATTTCTGGAAGGGGCAAGGTCACAAATGGTAAGCTCAGCATTGAAAAGGTAAACTTTGTCAAGGAGCTTGGGTACAATCTTTTGAGTGTATCCCAATTTTGTGATCAGTCATAACATGCTCTTTACTGAGCATGAGTGCATTGTTCTCAAGCCTGGAGTGGTCATTCCTCATGAGCACATCTGCTTAGAGCCCCCAGGAAAGGGAACATGTACAAGATGGATTTGCAAGAAACATCTCCCTCTGGAGAAGTTTCATGCTTTCTATCTAAAGCAAATAGTGATGAGTCTTTCCTACGGCATAAAAGAATGTGCCATGTAAACTTTAAGAACATGAATAAACTAATTAAACATGATTTGGTAACTGGAATGCCAAAGAAAGAGTTTACAAGTGATGATCATTGTGTTGCATGCCTGAAAGGGAAGCAACATAAGGTATCTCACAAGCCTAAGGAAAAGAACTCCATCACTACTCCCCTACATTTATTACATATGGATCTCTTTGGCCCCAACAGTGTAATGAGTCTAGGAAGGACCTCTTATTGTTTGGTGATCACAGATGATTTTACAAGATTCACTTGGGTTTTATTTCTTTGAACTAAGGATGAAACCCCTGAGATTCTGAAGAATTTCATCTTAAGAATTTAGAATCAAAGTGATCACAAGGTCAAAACCATAAGATGTGATCAAGGGACTGAATTCAAGAATCAAATCCTTGATACATTTTGTGATGAAAAAGGTATTACAAGACAATATAGTGCTCCCAGGACTCCTCAGCAAAATGTTATTGCTGAGAGGAGAAACAGGACACTAATTGAAGCTGCAAGAACTATGTTGTCTGACTCTAAACTGCCTATCACCTTTTGGGCAGAGGCAGTAAACACTGCCTGCTATGTGCAAAACAGAGTTTTAGTAGTTAAGACACATGGTAAGATTCCTTATGAACTTTGGCACAAGAGAAAATCCTTTATTGGCTTTCTCAGGTCATTTGGATGTCCTTGCACCATCTTAAATACCAAAGATCAAATTGCCAAATTTGCTGAGAAATCAGATGATGGGCACTTCATTGGATACTCTTCCCAAGCTAAGGCCTATAGAGTATACAATCTCAGAACTAGAATTGTTGAGGAGTCAGCCAATGTGACTTTCAATGAACACACACCCTGTGTGGCTGATCTGGTCCTGATTGACTATTTGATCTTGATTTAGTTACCAACTGTTTTAACAAATCTTGTGAGAATGTTTCAGGATCTGCAAAAAATTTAAATACAGGTGATCCTGATCCAAGATTTGAGCTAGGAAGACCTTCAATTCATACATCTTCAGCTCCAGTTGGAACTACTTCAGCAAATGAGGTTTCTATCAGCACTACGATGATAACCTCAGCTGATACATCTGGGGTGCCCTCAAATTCCAGCTCAGAGGCTCCACAACCAGATAAAGATACCTCAATTGTGGAAGACAACAATGGTGATGGTGAAAGTGATCAGGAATTCCTTGATTCTAATAACCACACCATAGATGACAACATTAATGATGTCACACACTCATTGGATCAAGTAAATCTTGATAAGTGTGGTGATGTGGAGGGTGAATCATCTATGCCAGATCTAAATTTCTCAAATTTGGATCTTTTTCAGCAACTTGCTGTGATCCCTCAGCTAAGGATCCACAAGTCTCACCCCACCACAAACATCATTGGAGATGTTGTCACAGGGGTAAGAACAAGAGGACAAACCCATGAAGCAAATGTTTGTCTTCACTCTTGTTTCTTATCCCAGATAGAGCCAAAGAAAGTTGATGAAGCTCTAAAGGATGGAAGTTGGGTTGAAGCTATGCAACAAGAGTTGCTTCAATTCAAAAGGCAAAAAGTTTGGAACCTTTGTCCTCTTCCTCATAGGAAGACTACCATTGGAACCAAATGGGTGTTTAAGAATAATAAGGATGATAGAGGCATTATCATCAAGAACAAGGCAAGACTAGTTGTTCAAGGATACACACAAGAAAAAGGGATTGACTACACTGATGTCTTTGCTCCTGTAGCAAGATTAGAAGCTGTTAGGATATTTCTGGCATTTGCTGCATCCAAGAACTTCAAGGTCTTTCAACTTGATGTAAAGTGTGCTTTTCTGTATGGAGTGATTGATGAAGAGGTGTATGTCAAACAGCCACCTGGTTTTGTAGACCTTGATCATCCTGATTATGTCTGCAAGCTTGACAAAGCTCTTTATGGGCTGCATCAGTCACCCAGGAAGTGGTATGAGACATTGTCTGAGTATCTTTGTAAACATGGATACAGGAGAGGTACTATAGATGGATCTCTCTTCATCAAAGGAAAGGAAATGACTTATTGCTAGTTCAAGTGTATGTAGATGACATCATCTTGGTTCAACTAATCCAAAGCTCTGCAAAGACTTTGAGAAGCTGATGAAAGACAGATTTGAAATGAGTGCAATGGGAGAACTCAATTTCTTTCTGGGAATTCAAGTGAAGCAAGTTGAAGATGGCATTTTCATAAGTCAGTCAAAGTATGTTCAGGACATACTCAAGAGGTTCAACATGACTGATTGTAAGATTGCTAAGACACACATAGCTAGAAACCACTCCCTTGGACCTGATCTTGAGCGGGAGTGTGTAGATGAACATTTATACAGGGCTATGATTGGGTCTCTTATGTATCTTACAGCTAGCAGGCCTGATATCATGTTTGCTACATGTATTTGTGCAAGATATCAAGCCAACCCTAAGATGTCTCACCTCATCACTGTCAAAAGGATTTTAAGATACCTTAAAGGTGCTTCAACACTTGGTTTATGGTATCCAAAGAATCCTGACTTCAATCTGTATGCTTATACAGATAGTGATTATGGTGGTTGCAACATGACTGCAAAGTCTACATCTGGGGGATGTCAATTCCTTGGTGGAAGGGTTGTCTCATGGCAATGCAAGAAACAATCCTGTGTGTCTGCATCAACTGCTGAGGCTGAATACATTGCTGCTGCAAGTTGCTGTGCTCAAGTGCTTTGGATTCAAAATCAGATGCTAGACTATGGATTTAACTTCAAGGAGACTCCTATCCACATAGACAACAATAGTGCTATCTCTATCACTGAGAACCCTGTGCAGCACTCAAGGACCAAACGCATCAATATCAGGTATCATTTAATAAGAGATAACTATGAAAAGGGATTAATTAAACTAGTCAAAGTTCATTCAGACGAACAATATGCTGATCTGTTTACAAAAGCTTTTGATGAACAGAGATTTAAATATCTAATATAAGCTATTGGGATGATTAACTTTGAGTAGATCTTTTCTTAAAACTAATTCTAATTATTTCTTAAAATATGTGTGTCCTAAGTTGTCTAGTTCATCACTTTCATAAGCTCATGTTTTCTTTGGATATCAAATCCTTTTTGAAGACTTTCCTTAGATTCTTGAAAATTTTCTGATCCTTCGAAAGATATATTTTTACCTTCAGAAGAAAATCATGTCTTCAAAATAAATAACTGTCTAAGAAATTTTACCTTCGGAAGAAGTCTAAATCTATCTTCCGAAGCTTAAATACTTGTCTCAGACACTTATTTGTTTTTAAGGACTTTTTCCTTCCGAAGCAAAATTAACTCTCGGAAGCTTTGTTGTTTTATATACAAAGCATTCAAGTGTTTATTTCTCTTCAAAAGCAAAATTTCAAGACTCTCAGGAAATTCTTCCGAAGTCATTTTAGCTTCGGAAGCTTTTTCATTAAAACTTCCGAAGATAATTTACTTTCGAAAGCTTTTCGAATTCCAAGAAAACTACTTTTCGAGCAAAAGTAAACTACTTTTTCAGAGGTGGGACCGACTTTTGGATTTCAAAGTTTATCCTCTTTCATTAACTTTGGTTCAAATCCCTTTTCACATAAATACCCAACGGTTCCCTGTCTTCCTCACTATCTTCTTCAATTCTACTATTCCTCAAACCTAATTCCTAAAACCGCCTTTGCTTTTTACCTTTCTTCAAACTTAAGCTTCTTAAATGGCCAACCTTAACCGCAGAAACAACCCAGATTTCTCCATGCAACTTCACAGGCAACACAACCAGGTTGCTCTGTTAAGCTCTAAGAAAGATGAAAGTTTCTTAGAGATTTGCCAATTCTTAACTCTATCAAATTACTTCACCTCCCTAACCATTGATCATACTCTGTATGAGGATCATCTGCTTGAATTTTGGAAGACCTGCTAAGAGGTCATCATGGATGGGGAGAAGGCACTGTCTGCCACAGTGCAAGGGAGGACAATCGTCATCACTCCGGCCACCACTTATTTGCAGCTGGATGATGAAGAAGGTGAGTTGTCCTTCCCAAAGGAAGCTGTCAATCATTCCTTTGAGCAGATGGGCTATGAGGGAGATTTCTCTGTAAAGACCTTCAGGAAAGGGAAGGTCTCATCCCAGTGGAAATACCTACTCCATGTGGTTATCCACAGCTTGTCAAACAAACATGGAGGGTGGGACCAGATTCCTGAGGATCTCTCCTTCATAGTGCATGGAATGGTTCAAGGGGTCAAGTTCAGGTACTCTCAATTTGTCTATACCAATTTACTTGCTAACTTGGACTCCTTAGAGTATTATATGTTTCCTAGATATGTTCAACACATTCTCAACTGTGAACTGGGCTCACAGTTGAGGGAAACAGATAATATTCTTAAATTGGGATAGATGAAGCCGGCATCTTTAAAATCATGAAGAAGCCAACCGTAGGCTTCTCAGGGGTAGAAACAGCCCTTGTCCCCAAAATGTTAGAGCTCATTGCTCAAGGTGACAACCTAGCAACACAAGCTAGTGTTGAACCCACACCTTCTACCTCTCTACCACTAAAAAGGCCTCAAGTAACCCTCACCTACCAAAGAAAATCCAAACGAACCCCTACTCAAGCTATTGAGTCTGTGCAGGTCCCCATATACTCACCTTTACAGGAGGAAGTGGACATTAGAGCTCCCACTTCCCCTGAGGAGCAAACCACTCCCATCTCTTCAATTATCAGGGCTTGAGGTTCTTCATGCTAACCCTGATGAGCTCACAAGCCCAACAGCCTTAAGCCTTCACTCTGAGTCTCAACACTCAAGTGAACAACCTTCAGGGGACAGTTACCATCCCCAGCCTTTAGATCTAAATCAACCCATTCCCAACCTATCCTTCTATACTGATGAAGACTTAGGATTCAGCGAGTACCATGAGTCTCTCTTCTCTTCCCCTACTCAAAGAGAGATGAGTACTCCTGAGTCTCCTCAGTCTAGCCCACATCAGTCACCTATAACTAAGGTGGACACTTCTGAACCTGTTCAGGATATCCATATGGAAGAGGCTCTCACTTTTGCAAGTGATTACATCATTAAGACCTCAACCATGGCAACTCAGCCCACTGACATCTCAACTTAGATTACCAGTGAGCAGAGGAAAACCAGCAGCCAAGAACCTCTAGCTGGTGGTGAGAGAGAGGACTTTGGTCCAATCATTTCATCCCCCAATGATTCTTCTGATGAAGAAGAGGGGAATCTGAGATTAATGGTGCACAAATTGTCTAAAACATGCACTTACCTAGTCTCAAAGGTCAGTCACCTTGAATCTCAGGTGACTACCTTACACAACAGGGTCAATGATCAGCAACTTGAGATTTCATATCTTAAGGAAAAACTAACTGGGAGACCTTTAAGAAGAGCTCAACCAGGAACACAAGAACCTGTGGATGTGATTGATTTATCCTCCAGCTCACCTATGCAAGTGGGTGATGCTACCAAAAAGGGGGAGAAAGTCATTGCAGCCACAGAACCTGGGAGTTCTTCACAGAGAATGGACATAGAGGACTCACCATCCTCACTTGCAATTGTGCATTCTCAGCAACTTCCTCAAGTTCACATTAATGTGGACTCTATAGACTCTATCATAATGAGTCTCTTTGAGGAAGGTATACCAAGGGCTGTGTCATCCCCACCTCAAGCAACTTCAAACTACATCATAAGGTGGAGGTATGATGCTGATAGAAGAGCCCTTATTCTTCACAGAGTTCAAGGGCAACAAGAAGTATTTGACTTTCAAAATTTGAACTTCTATTAAGGTCTGGATCAAGTCAATATGCCACTTGTTAACCCAAGCAACTCAAGACAAGCTGACAGATTGGCTCAAAGAATCCAAGACAGGATCACTGCAGAGTTTAGTTTAAGAAGGAGACTTAGGCATTCAGGTAATGCCATCGGTCAACTGGATGTTGAGGTGGACCCTAAGATTAGTTTCATAGGGGAAACCTTGACTGAAGGCCTAGTGGCAGAACCTGAGACCCCTGTCTCATCATCATCAACTGCTGTAGAGATCCACATTCCCTCTGAGACACCTGCTGGTGAAGGTGTTTCTCAGCCTCTCTCTGGCCAGAGCATGGATGCTACACCAAGCAATGAAGGCCAAACCTCTATCCACCCTGAGTCATGAAGGTTTGTGGGTGACAAAGGGAAAAGGATTTTGACTCCTGAGGAAATTGAGGATGAAGAGAGAGAGAGGAAGATGAAGCTAAGGGGAGAAAGTTCCTCTGGGTCTTCAGGTTTTATGCAAGCTGCAATCAGGGCTGCCCCTAGACCAAATACTCAAGATGATGAGTTGAGGGCAGTCAGGATTACTTACCTACAGACCAGGAACTATGACATTGATGAAATCATTTCTCTCCCCTTAGAACAACTAAATGAACTGGCTGACATAGAAGTGTCAAGATAGATGAAAGAAAAAGAGGATGCAAGGTTACTTCTCCAATTTAAAGAGGAGAAGAGACAGAAAAGACTCTACAAGCATGCTCCTACTCTCTCCCCAGTTCAAGAAAGCCCTGTACAAGAAGATGTGGTTCAACAAGAACCTCAGGTAGACAAAGAAGAAGATAGGATCAAAATGATCAACTATCTGAGTGCCACAGGCTTCTATCAGGCAGATGCACTTCTTCCCTTGTCCTATGACTTTGTTGAGTTTGAGTACTTAAAACAACTTGAGCTTGAGTTAGTCAAAGAGAGAAACACAACTAAGAAGAAGCTAAGGGAAGAAGCTGCAAAGTCAAGAGCCATCATCCAAAAGAGTATGAAGAAGTCTGCTGACAGACAAAGGATGATGAGCTTCTTGAAGCTGTATGGATTCTCCGGAAGGAGACTTGGCCCTATGTCTCTATCCACAATGGATGAGCATATATGGTTAATCAAGAAGAAGATCAAGAGTGGAGAACTGATTGACTTACACTCTCTTCCAAGTCAAGTCCCACCTGAAGTGGAGGTTAAGGTTGAACAACCTAAGACAACACAACCCGGACCTCCTACTGAGCCTCAGCAAGCTTCTTCTTCTGATCCACAGCAGGGTCAAACTCCCTCTCCTTCTAAACCTGTGAGGGAGGAACACCCAACTGAGAAAGACAAGAATGATCAACAAGGTGCTGCAGACCAGACTTCTCAGTTAAAGTCATCTAAGAGGAAGAAGAGGATGGCTTCTAAACCAAAGTCTAAGAAGAAGAAGCCTAAATCATCTACCTCTACACCTTAGGCTGAGTCAGATCAACCTGAGGAAGTGCATGAAGAGGCAACCCAATCAACTCCAATACAAGTGGCTCCTCTTGCAGCTGAGACACTTATCCTATCCTGGATCTTCTCTACCAATCCAAAAAGATGGCATGTAATCAGAGATGAAGGTGTTGAGAATGTCTATACATGGCAAGACATAATCAACTTACCTCTGCATGATCTCTTTGAGATGAGAAGATGCTATGAAAGTTTGAATGATCCTGACCATCTAATGAAGAAGGGTATGGTCATGATTGTGCTGAAGACTACTAACATCTGAAGATCTTCTAAATGTTTTGGTAGCATCAGCTTAGGGAGTTTGTAAGGATTCCCTTAAGTCTAATGCAAACCAAAACATCCAAAGTCTCTCTGCAAGCAATGCACTAAAGAACTGAAGTAGAATTGCTTCGGAAGTTTTACACCATGCTCTAGAAATATTCTAAGTGTAAAATCTTCCGAAGCCAAGACCAATATCTTCCGAAGCCAAATATGAAGTCTTCCGAAGCCTCAGAGACAAAGTCTTCCGAAGCTTCATCTTATGAAGACAGATTTCTTCCAAAGACTTTTAGTAACATACTTTATTTAATGTACTATTTCATAAAGCTGGACACCTTTCCGCTGCATCTCTGTAAAGTCACCTACATGAGTTGGTGAAAAGGTCCATGCTTTTGGTAACTGTACATTGAGGTCTTGAGTCTGTAACCTTCTACTTTATGTACTCTATCCTTTTTGTAATAGATAAGGATGTGAGTTATGGCATGTCATAGTCACAAGGTCAAAAGGAAGATATGCCTTTTGATTCTACAATTGATTTTGTTTATGTCTAGTCAATTGTATCCAGCTGGCTTTCAAAGTATAGCCGGCTGTAGGTTGTAGTATAAGTATTCCGTGTTCTAGTATCTTTCTTTATGCTTTGTAACACTTGTAATAGAACTTGAGAAAGCAATATACTGCATCCTTGAAACCCAAATCTCTTGTTCTGTCTCTTTATTATTACTTGTGTTCTTTGTATCATTATTGTGGTTAATCCAGTTTACTGTTTGATCAAGTTTGGTTAATCTTCTATTTGTGTTGTTGTGTTATAATTGTTAAGCCCTTCACCGGTCCTACATTATGGAACCCACACTTAGACTTAGAGAGTCCAACCCTCTTCAAGGTATGCAAGCAAACACTTTTTCTCAGCTTAATTACCTGACATATATGAATAACCAGATCTCATGTTTAGGCCAATGAGAGAATCATTATGGTAAAACCATCTGATAATCTTTGAGAAAACCACCATGGACAAGCCATTAGGTAATCCCCGAATCCGTTTCATAAAGAATTGGATATAGATGATTCATAAGAATCAGAGGACATCCATTTTGGACTTTTGAAAGGATTGTGCACATTGGCATCTTTTGCATCAAGTAAGAATATCCAGGTCTGTAATGACTTACAACAGAGGATACCTCGTCACTTCAGGTCTATGATGACTCGTAACAGAGAAGTGAACAGATGCATTAAACAGATCTCATGGTTATTTATATCACCATTAGGTGTGAGTTTGTTTGACAAGCAATCAATCAAAAAAGTTAATACCACTCATAAGAACTAAGATGAATACCCACAATGCGTAATGATTTAGTTAAATCATAAGAATCTACCTTTTCAGTATAATTGCATGACTATACCAGCACATCATATCTGATCATGTCAGACTTTATTATTGAGTGAAGTATGCAACTGATTATATCTGATGTACTATCATTGCTCACGTGTTGCAAAAGCATATTCAATCCTAAATAAAGAAATAACTAAACTATATTTTTGTATTTTCTTTTTGTAAGATTCTAATTTTGTATTTGCTTTTTCATTTAGCACACACACACATATTATATACAATCAGGCAGTCAATTTTGATGATTTTCCTTTTTGAGTTGAGAATAAGAGGGAGGGTTATTATCATTTTGATGAAACAAAATCATTTTTCAACATGATTAATAAGGCCAATAGACTCAACCAAATACTCAAACCTTCCTGGTAAAAAGGCTTTAGTAAACAGGTCAGCTAATTGTTTGTCAGTTGAAATTTGAATCAAAATGATTAAACCTTTTTCAGAGTTATCTCTGAGAAAATGATATCAAATTTCGATATGCTTTGTTTTTGAATGTTGAACTGGATTTGCTGTTATAAACATAGCAACAGTGTTATCAATGTAAATAGGAGTTTTAAGAAAATTGAACCTGTTATCCAGTAGTTGATTTTGCAACCAAAGGATTTGAGAACACCCTGCTGATGCAGCAATGTACTCAGCTTCTGCAGTTGAGACTGAGACGTTTGTCTGTTTCTTACATTGCCACGAGACTAATCTAGGACCCAAAAACTGACAACCACCTGTAGTAGATTTTCTATCTTGACTACATCCTCCATAATCATTGTCAGTATATCCATGTAACTCGAAGTTTCCTTCATAAGGATACCATAACCCTAGAGCTGGTTTTCCTTTGAGATATATGAATATGCGTTTGACGGTAATTAGGTGAGATTCCTTCGGGTCTGATTGATACCTAGAACAGACACAAACAGCATACATTATGTCAGGTTTAGATGTAGTTAAATACATCAAAGAACCAATCATAGATCTGCATAATGTTTGGTCTATTGATTTTCCTTTTGGATCAGGATCAATCTTGGTGTTTATGTCAGTTGGAGTTCTGATGAATTGATAATCTTGCAGCTTGAATTTCTTCAATAGTTTATCAACAAACTTCTCTTGATTGATGAATATACCATCTGTAGACTATGTAACTTGCAACCAAGAAAGAAATTGATTTCTCCCATGGAACTCATCTGGAAACAAGATTTCATGATGTCTTCAAATTCTTAGCATAGTTTTTAACTGGTTGAACCAAATATGATATCGTCCACATATACTTGTACACAGAAGAGGTCATTTGCATCCTACTTAATGAATAAAGTTGGATCTATTTTCCCTCTTGTGTATCCGTGTTGTAGCAAATGTTGGGACAATGTCTCATACCAGATTCTTGGGGCTTGATGTAAACCATATAGAGCTTTGCTGAGCTTCTACACACGATGAGGAAATTCAACATCTTCAAAACCTTGAGGTTGCTTAACATACACATCATACATACAAAAATGCACCCTTAACATCCATTTGATACACTTTGAATTTCATATAAGAAGCATATGCCATAATGTTAGGACCGTTTTCGTACGAAGTACTAACGGATTCTGCGTGAGACCAGATCAAATAGCGCGGAATTCTATTTGATTGCCGATCCTATCAGTGAGAACGACCACCTGATCGATCTAACGATGAAACAAACGTTAAGAATTGATTAGAAATCGATCAGGAACGAACTTTGAAGTTGGATATGCTGTTTAGGACACTCTGGACGGCTAGGGTTTAATAATCTTTGAAGTCTCCGTTTTTCCACGAATTATGTGGTATTTATAGGTTTCTAGTGTTCATTCGTATGTTTGAACCACTAGCATGGTTCAGTCGTGCGACTGACTCATGCGGTTGATTCATACGCACGACTGAAGGTTCAGTCGTGCGACTGAGTCAATCTTATGTCTCAGTCATACGACTGATCCAGTCTCCTGGTTCAGTCGTGCGACTGGTCCATAACTATGATTCATTCATGCGTATGACCCATAAGTATGGTCCACTAGCATAAATAACCACCAATAATATGAAATATTTAAAGATAAATAAACATCAAGAACATATCATATTTCATTAAGTAGTTACATTACACATGTGTAAGAAATGAAAGACTTTTACATTGAGAACATAAACTAGGAACATGATGTATCAACAAACTCCCCCTTGGACCTAATTTATTCTATTGTCTAACATGTTTTTCTCCAAGTTCATCTGTCTTTCTTTTGTTGTTGCTCTCGTGGCATGCAATCGCTCCAATATTGAAACCAAATCAAGCTCCAGTTCTAATTTTTTTCTTCGATTTGGTTCCTCTGTTCTTGGTGTTCAGCTCTTGCCAAACATGTACACCACACAATCTTCAATCGGTCCCTTAGAAAATACTTTATCAAGCTGAATTTATCAAACTACAGATGCACGAGGAGCTTAGTTTCAAGTTCATGGTCATCACCTTCTTCTAGGATCTTTAGTACTTCTTCAGCAAGCTTTTGGCTCTGTTGTGGATCAATCTGCTGTTCATAATCTTGGGAGATCTTCCTCTGAAGCCAATACGCTTAGCCTATTTTCTAACCTTCTTCACATGCTCTTGAAATTTCTTGTACTTCTCTTCTCTGGTGACTCCTGCATGTATCTCAAATGCAAAGCAGAGTCGTATAACATGTTGGAACTGTAGAGCTTGTACAATATCTTGCGTGGCATAGAACACTGGCCACTTGTATAAAGTGTAGACATCTTCAGTAGACAAGTTGGTAAGCGACATTGGGTCAAATACCCTGATTGTCTCTATCTTTCCTTCTATGTTCAGAACTATGACCGCTTTCCCCGTTGTCCAGTCATAATACCACCATTTGAAGTGTGGAGTGAAGTCCTGAGGCATCTCCCGTAAAGGAATCTTAGACATTATGCGTGGGGGACTCCACTTCAACACCACCTTAGGTCTTCCAGATATAGGATCAACTCCAGTCTTATGAATGAACCGCTTAGGTTGTTGAGGCCTGAAGTTGACCCATCTGGTGTGGTATTCTTTCTTCAGCGCTGTCTCAAACCATCCCGACATCTTCCTCGGGTTGGCATACAAAAGGTCTAAACATGCAAATCTGTTTAGCTCAAAACCGAGAAGAGTCTTCAGATCATGTGGATATCTGAAGTACTCAATTCCCTTCTCTCTCTTGACAGCATAGACATCCAAATCTTCAAAATAGGCCCACACTATAATCTTGCCTGACACTTTCTGATATCTCTTGACCCGGTAAAGTCTTGTGTAGGCATTCAGCTTTGGAGGTGCGCGTTGGACTTTCTTTTCTGCAAAGCAAGCTTCCCATTCAGCTTTCTTGATATCAACATTAGCATCCGAGCTTAGGCTGTACTTTCATCCTTTTCTTTTTCTTTCTCTATCTCTCCCAACTTCTCAAAAGTATCACTGCCAAGAGTTTCACCCAAGTTGGGGATATCGTTGCCCTCAGGGTAAGTGTACTTGGATAGTGATCAGATGTGACATCTTCAACTTCGATCTCATCCACTCCTTGTAGCTCCTCATCACTGAAAACATCAACTTCTGGAGCATCTTTAACCAGCTCATTTGGATTCAGTCTGAACATCTCAACGAGCTCTCGTCAGTCAGATCATGTATGATTTCTCCTTCTTTGGGAGTGTAGCTCACTGACCTTCTAACAATCCCTTGCAAATCAAGAATCATAGTTAGTTGAGTCTTGACTTGCTGAAGAGGAACGACATCATACTCATCAGCTTGTGGAGCTTTGCCTTTTCCCTGATCCTGTGTCTCCTCAGCTGGAGTTGATGCTCTTTTGGAGTGCCTCTCCTTGTGAGCTGCTTGAGTTGAGGCTGATGCAGATGCATCACCTTCTTGATCATCATCATCATCCTCATCATCTTCCTTACCCTTTCAACTTCCTCCAACTTCCTCGTCATCATCATCTTCTTCTGATTCATCATCTACCGTATCCTCATCATCATCATCTCCACCATCATCTCCATCACCTTTGATCTTCAGGGGCTCACCCTTGGTTCCCTTCAGCCTTAGCATCAACTTTTTGTTCTTCTTCTCCAACCCCTCAATCCTCTTGACAGACACTTTTACAAGCTCATTTTGAACCATTAGTGCCCGGTGAGCTCGAACTAACACTCTCTCGTGTGCAGTGTTCTTATCTGTCAGCTGTGCAATCTGCTTTCCTTTGGCGTTGTTGACCGCTATTAGCTAGTTCATCTGATTTGCTCTCAGCTCATCTGTAGCTAAGAGCTTTAGCACCAGTCTGTTGAGGTTTGCCAGCTGTTCCTCTAACCCGACAATAGGTAGAGTAGAGCCGGATGTAGGTGGGAAGTGGGTGGATGTTCCGGCTTGGGGAGTAGTGGATGTAGTGGTGGATTTGGTGAAGATGGGAGTCGGTAAGGAAGTGGGTTGTGGTGGAGCTGTGTTGGATATTGTAGGTGATGTGGATGTGAATGTATGAGTGGTGGTGGGAGTGTTAGTGGCTATGGTAGTGGCTATGGTAGTGGTTGTGGTGGTGGAAGGACTGATCAAGATAATCTTCTGCCTCTTTCCCTTCTTTCCATGTGGTTGGCCCATCCTCTTCTTCCTAGAGCCCTTGGCTATTTGGGCTCCCCCTGAGCTGATTGACTGGTCGGGTGTGTAGGTTGGATCACTAACATCAGTCTTATCACCCTTAGAACCAGCTTGGCGTCCACCAACCGCCTCTTTCCCCTTCTCGGTAGCCACAACCCGGCTACCGACTCGCCTGACGAGAGGCTCATCATCCGACCCTTCTTCTTCATCTAACTGGAAGTCCTGGTAGAAAGCAGCCTGCTCAGATCCACTAGGTGCATCAGACGTACCATGTGGAGATGGTGGAGATATAGTAGAAGTGTTAGTGGCCCTTGATTGACCGGGACCAGTATCTCCACCACCTTGATCATCATCCTGATAATCATCATCATCGTCCTCTTCATCAGTGGGTACCATAATAGGCTCAACATTGGAATCACTATCATCATGACGCCATTTCTTCAGAGAAGGCACCACATAGTCTTTATTGCCAGATGCCCAAACAATCTCCTGACCGGGGGTTTCACCTGCTTCCCCCGGTATACTTTCATCCTGCCCAAGGTGGTATCATCCATCACCTCAAGCACCACTGCATCATCTTTCTCTTTAGGCAGCATAGGAAGCTTCTCATCTATGATCATTTGTAAGAAACGTGGATACATAAAGAAGCCTTCCTTGCCTTTGGCTTCAAGGTTCTCGATCAGATAAGAGAAGAGCATGCGAGAGAAACTGAACGGATGATTCAGTACCAGTGCAACGTATGCATTCTGGATTTGGTCCGACATCTCATCAAATCCTCCCCGCCCGGACGCTATACACTTTAGGATCACATGTGCCAAGTATTTGATGTACCCCGGCATTGATGTACCAAGTGTACTTTATCCTCAGAAAGCAACCTCGAACTGTAAGTGGATGCAACTTGGTTGGGTAGTCTCCGTCCTCACCCAGATCTAAGACCCTCCTCAAGTCATCTTCAGTGATCTCTATGTCTTGTCCGAAGATATAACTCCGGATACAGTGTGGCTCAACCGACCGGTCAACTGAGGCACTTTCCCAGAATGTCTGCTGAATAGATCTGTAGGGTGTGCATGGAGTAGAGATAGCCTTGTAGATCCTTGATCTACGTAGGAAGGCTATGATCCCAACAAACTCAGAAACATTCCGGGATGTAGCATCCAGATGAGCACAGATGTTGTGCTTGGTACTCATCGTCCATCTTTCAGCCATGTTGCTGCAACACAAAAAACATATACATTAGATTTGTGCAATGGAGATAACAATTGAATTTTTGCTGATTTTAATCCACTGGTTCAATCGTGCGATTGAACCATACGACTGAGTTCAGTCGTACGATTGAGTTTAGTCGTACGATTGAGCCTGCGACTGAGCTTAGTCATGTACTGAGCCATGCGGTTGAGTCAGTCATGCGACAAGACTCACATGCATGATTCACTCGTGCGATTGAATCATGCGTCTGGCTCAGTTTGGCGACTGAAGTTCATCAGCATGTCCATTCGTATATTTTACTGTTGAACACTATAGATTTGAATCTTTTTCAAGGCGTGACCATACACTTCGTGTTTAGATTCATTTGGACAGCAGAGACTCGAAATAACACTTAGTATTGTTTAAATCACCATTAGTGTCCATTTAATAGGTCTATTTTAAGAGTTTAGTCCCGGTTATTGATCTTAACAATTTCGGTCATTTAGGGTTCGATTAAACCATTCATTTGGGTCGATTTCAGTTGCATAGTACCTGTAGATGAGTAGGAAACATGTTTGTATCACAATCAAGCGGTAATTTCAGTACACAAAATTTTTGCAGAGTGTCGTCGTATGAGCGGTTTTTGAGAGTTTTGAAGGGTGGTAAAGAATACAACCGACTAACCCCCTTATTTATACTGTTTTTAAGATTCAGCCGTGCGACTGGACCCATACGCATGATTCAAGCGTGCGACTGCGGTTCAGTAGTGCGACTGGCTCAGACTCCTTCATCCAGTCGGACGAGTGGTTCAGTCTTATAATCCAATCGCATGATTGTTTCCATACTCATGGTCCAATCGTGTGACTTGTTCATACTTATGGTTCATATTTACGACTGGCTCATACTTATGATTCAATCGTGCGATTGGTTCATACTTATGATTCAATCGTGCGATTGGCTCATACTTATGAGTTTGACCTCATACACTTCCATACACTCAAAATCTAACTTGTCATATATAACATTATGAACAACGATCATCTCAGACATGACCTTTTTAACTGAACATCATTTGATCACCTCAGATGTGATCCTTTTAATTTGAAAACATTTAATCACCTCAGATGTGATCCTTTTAGCTTATGATTCATAGTGTTCATCTAGTTACATAGTCCGACATCTACGTAAAGCGAATAACACAGACAGAAAACAATTTGAAATAACACAAACAAAGAGAGAAAACATAATTTTGTGTTTTTGGTTTGAGGTGGATTGAAACCTTTTAAAATCAATTAACCGATTTTTCCTCCTGAACAGAACAACTTTATGTTATTTCAATCATTTCTGGAGAGATTCATATGGAATCATACAGGTATATCACAATTATTTGGGACCTCTATGATATGTATTTGGATACTTGATCCTTATTTGTGTGAGAGTCACTAGCACTTTTAGGAAATCATACTAGAGCTATAAGATGCACATAATGATTTTGACTGTCGTAAGTTGCAGTCACGATGATTGTCAGTATGTTTGTCCACTTAAATCCATACACAGATTTTTGACTCACATTGGTGATGAGTTAGGTTATATTATTTCAACAAGCACTTGTAGATCCCACACATAACCCACCAACAACATTAGTCATTAGCTTGATTGCGCTTAACATTTTTTTTATGTGCTTTGCTCATTTTTATGGTCATTCGCACACATTTATGGTGTTTATATTACTCGTCACCCCTTATTGGAAATGCATTGATTGTGTTAAACAGGGATAAGAAGAGAACCCACAGCAAGTTGAACAACTTAGTTTGAATTTGATTCACCAATGAAGTCTACTTGTCTATTGTGTTGAATCTACCGACACATCATATAATGAACTAGCAACCTCTAGGTCTACTTTCTCTATGTTACCTCAGTAGCAGACTAGTTTACTATCATTTTTCGTCTATTTTGCTTAGACTTCTTAGACTTGTAATTTGAATATAGCAATTTGATCATTTAAATCCTTTTGATGTCCCAAATAATTAGTTCCATGGGTACTATTATTTTCCATAATTGTTGAATCAATCTCACAGATTTTATTTCTTAACTTTCAGCTAATCTGCCCACCCTCGTTTTTTTAAGTAATTAAATACTGAAACTAAACTATTCTCCCCCGAAAATTCTAAAACCGAAAATATTTTTGTGTTTTTTGGATTTTTAAAGACAGGAAAATAAAATTAAAAAAAATAAGAAAAATATGGCGGACTACGAACTCGACTCTTCTGGAATCACAGCACTTTTCTTTTTCACGCCATTGACCTCCAACAGATATAAAAACCGAGGTTTGTCAAAAGGTTTTGTGTAGAGGTCGGCGCGTTGAAAATCCGTATTAATTTTAACAACATCGATTAATTGCTTTTCAAAACAATCACGTATAAAGTGATATTTAATACCGATGTGTTTAGTCTTCGGGAGTTGGATCGGATTTTTAGTGACAGCTATTGCAGCAGAATTATCAACAAAGATAGGGGTGTTCAAAAATTGCAAACTGTAGTCCCGCATTTGCTGTTGAATCCAAATGATTTGTGAACAGCAACTTGCAGCAGCAACATATTCAGCTTCACATATTGACAGAGCAACAGATGTCTGCTTCTTACACTGTCAGGTGACTAAGCGTCTTCCAAAGAACTGACATCCCGCTAATGTTGACTTGTAATTCATCTTGCACCCACCATAGTCCGAGTCACTATACGCTGTAAGCTCAAAGTCATCATCATGAGGATACCACAACCCTAGTGTTGGAGTACCCTTCAGATAACGAAAGATCCTTTTAACCCCAGTTAGATGATTTACTTTTGGCATACATAATATCAGGACGAGAGGCTGTGAGATACATAAGAGATCCGATCATTCCTCAATACATAGTGTCATCTACCAGATCACCATTATCATCAAGTGCCACATCGTGATTTGTGGGAAGTGGTGTTCTAGCAACCGTAGCATTCTCCATGTTGAAACGACTAAGGATATCTCCTACATATTTGGACTGCTGCAGGAAGATCCCTTTTGGTGTTTGATCCATCTTTAACCCAAGAAAGAACTTCATCTCTCCCATAGCACTCATCTCGAACTTAGCTTTCATCACAGATTCGAATTACTTACACAAAGCTTCATTTTTGGAGCCGAAGATGATGTCATCCACATATATCTGTACCAGTAGTAAGTCATCATCTTTCTCTTTGATGAACAACGTGCAGTCAATGACTCCTCTACGAAAATCATGTTTCAGCCGATGAGTTGATAGTTTCTTATACCATGCTCGTGGAGCTTGATGAAGCCCATAGAGAGCCTTGTTCAGTTTATAAACTCTATCCCGATGAGAAGGATCCTCAAATCTTCGGGTTGACTGACGTACAATGTTTCACGAATTTCACCCTGAAGAAATGAACTTTTCACATCCAATTGATAAACTTTAATCTTCATGTAGGATGCATAGGCTAAGAAGATACGAATTGCTTCCATCCTTGCCACAGGTGCAAACACTTCGTTGTAATCAGTTCCTTCGACTTGTCTAAAACCTTGAACAACAAGTCGAGCCTTGTTTCTGATTATCTCCCCTTGGTCATCTTTCTTACACTTAAGGACCCATTTAGTGCCAATCACCTTAGCACCTTTTGGTCTGTCCAAAAGGATCCATACTCCTAACTTCTTCAACTAAAGGAGTTCTTCTTGCATAGCACTAACCCATGCCTCATCAATTAAAGCTTCACTTACATATTTTGGCTCAAATTGAGACACGAAACATCGATA
Organism: Flaveria ramosissima; assembly: GCA_025215565.1. Taxonomy (NCBI): domain Eukaryota; kingdom Viridiplantae; phylum Streptophyta; class Magnoliopsida; order Asterales; family Asteraceae; genus Flaveria; species Flaveria ramosissima. Next base: position 43,678,751 of record CM046030.1, read on the forward strand.
AGCACTATCGTGTAGATAACTTTTTTCAATGACTGCGGCATAATCAGGAGAGTATAGTTAATCGTGTCTGAACTCCCGGTAGAATATCCCCGATGATGTTGTCCAGGGGATGATGCACATTAACTCGAGTTCCGGGAGTGGTGGGAACAACTACCTCATTATCTAGATTTTGAATCCCAGGTTCAGTTTCTGAGGCTGTTGGAGTATGGGGTTCAGAAGTTCCAGAGGCATCAAGATTAGATGCTTGTGTACTTTCGGTAGCGAGAACCTGTTCCTCCTGGTCTACATTTTCAGCCTCACCTGCTTCATAATCAGTGGAAGATTCACTTACTTCAAGCTCTCCCCCTGAGGGGCTAGAAGTAGTGTCTAATGGAACTTGATGTCGGGTCTCGTCCAGAGTATTCAGAACATCATACATCATTCGAGCAGATAACTCATCATCAGGATGAGAAGGAGGCAGATTGAAGGACTTGAAAAATCCATCATAGTCAAAAAAGAAGGAAGGTCCTTTGCCAGCAAGGGGGTGGTGTATCTTTGGACATCAATATTGCACCACACTTTATTCCTGACCCGTTGAGTTGTTATAAACTCTCTTATCTGGTATACTATATTCGAGAAAGATACCTTCTTCTACCTTCTCACAAAACTTCCCAGTCTGAGTTTTCTTTAAGAGCATGCACGGTGCTCCAAATGGTTCTAGATACTCCAAGTTGGGTTTACGTCGCTGGAGCAATTCATAACACGTTTTTCCATGACGTTTGACCACTAAGACTTGACTGAGAGTATAGCATGCATTAGCCACTGCCTCGTTCCAGAATTGAATAGGCAGTTTAGAGTCGGCTAACATTGTCCTTGTTGTCTCTATCAAGCTCCGATTCTTTCTTTCAGCAACCCATTCATCTGTGGAGTGTAGGCAGAAGAAAATTGATAAACAATTCCTTTTTGTCGACAGAATGCCTCCATCCACTGATTCTTGAACTCTGTTCCGTTGTCAGTTCGAATCTTTCTGACTTTCAGCTTGTAGAGAGATTCTAATGTAGTGACTAGACGCTTGAATGATTCAAATGTCTCTGACTTTGCTTTTAGAAAAATCACCCAAGAGAATCTTGAGTAATCATCAGTTACTACAAAGCAGTATAAATCACCAGCAATGCTTTTTGTACTGACTGGGCCAAACAGATCCATATGTACAAGCTCGAGAGGAATGTCGATAGAATTGACTTTCTTTGCTTTGTGAGACTTCTTGGTCTGTTTCCCTTTCTTACATGCTACGCAGAAATCTGGGAGTTGGAAATTCTTGACTGTAACTCCATTCACCAAATCATTTTGAACCATATGATTCATCTTCCTGGGATTAATGTGTCCCATTCTCCTATGCCAGGAGACAGAATCCCTCTTTGTTGCCTTTGATAAGCAGCACTGTGCGGTAGACTCAGTTGTGGAGGCTTTTGATAGATCCAAAACATACAGATCGTTATATCTTAAAGCTGACATTAGAATTTTATCCTCCTCGATAGCATACTCCTTCTTCAACACGTAGCACTTCTTGTTGTCAAACATAACTTTGAATCCTTTATCACAAATTCGGGAGACAGAAAGCAAGTTGTTCTGCAATTATTGAACGTAGTTGACCTTGTCAAACTTCACTTTCTCATTTCCTACTTTGCCTTGAGCTGAGATGTAACCTCCTTTATTCCCAGCGAATGATACGTGTCCCCCTTTAATTTGCTTGACGTTGAAAAGGAGAGACGAATTCCTGGTCATGTGCATGGAAGCCCCACTATCAATAATCCAGGTATTAGTGATAGCGCTGTAGCGGACACCCTGCACATACAAAAAAAATGATTAGTTCAGGTTTGGGACCCAAGCCTTAACTGGCTTGGATGTCCCAGAGGTATCACACATCATGAACTCAACCCACTGTCCTTCAAAGGATGAGGACACATCTTTCTCCTTCTTATTCTCACTATCAGATACATTACTTGTTTTGATCTTCCATAAACCAGTTTTGTGTAAGGCCTGTTTGTGGTAAACAGACGACTGGCTTATGGTTTGAACTTTAGGTTCACTAATAATCTTAGGTGTAACCTTAGGTGACACGTTAGATCTAGTTTCAGAAAATCTTGGTTTTTCATCAAAAAGTTCAATTTTCTTTTTAGGTGTCTGATAATAAGGACAATTTGGAGAGATTTGTCCTCGTCTTCCACAACTGTAGCAGGATCTCCCTTCAACAGTTTGAGGAATGTTGTGAAGTGGGGTTGAGTTTGGTCAGGGTTTTGATGAAGACTCTTCCTTTTTAGATGTTTCACTTTCTTTAACAAATTTAATTGTTTTGACATTTTGAACATCTTTCATTTTCATTTTATTTGGATTTTGATGATTAACATGTTTAAGGTTCATTGGATTAGGCCTCTTAGGTGCTGAAATAGACGTTTGTGAACCGGACCCTAATTTAACCTTTTCACTTCTAGCATCCAAATTCTCAACAGGTATCTTATTTGTTGATTCCAAAGAAGAATCCTTCTATTTAGTGACTGATTTCACAGGTTGACCCATGGAATCTGGATCACTAACCAGAGGAGTAGACACCACATGATCCTCTACAGGGTTATTATTAATTGGTCTAAATTTAGTGTTCAAAAGGATTTCATATGGTGGTGGTACAACCTTATAACCCCAGACCTTCCCTTGCATTTCGTTCTTTCACAAGGTTCTGAACAATGTGAGAAGAACTTGCCAAACTGTGCATTTTTTGTTTTAATGAATCAACTTCCACTTGTAAAACTGCTTTTTCTTTCTTAGTTTCCTCCAAAGAATTTAGATAGAATTTGATGTCATTTGATTGATTTAAGGCAACAACCTCGGTTTCCCTTAGTTGTTTCCCTAATAGTTCTATCTTTTCTTTGAAGCTGTACTCATTTTGTTTTAAAATACAGTTTGCTTTAGTGTAGAGTTGTAAATCATTTACTAGATTATCATTATGTTCTAATAACCTAGAAAATTTTAAATCAATGATTTCTCTAAATTAATCACATTCAATACAACAGCCATCAACGCAGTGTCAAAATCTTCGGTGACTGGAGATTCTGAGTTTGTAGCACTGAGCTCTTCTTTAACCAAATGATCAACAACATCCATAGCTTCTTTGATATCGGAAAGTGAATGCTCAGCTATGATGTCTCCTTCACTCGCAGATCCATCATCCAATGTATCAACTAAGGCAATGTTTGATTCACCCTGAGAAACGAATCGGAAGGACCAGTCTTGTCCTTCATCACCTTGAGCAACCAACTCCTTAGACTCTTGACTTGAAGATGAAGCTCTTATCTTATCCTTTTCTTGTCGGTTGAATGTAGGAAAAGGATTTCCTTTTCCAGTCTTCTTTGGCTTCACGCACTCACGTTTAAAGTGCCCTTTTTCACCACAATTGAAATATGTGACTTTGGTTTTGTCAAATCCAAACGTCGTATCTTTTGTTGCAACCAAATTGTGCCCTGTCTTTTTCACAAACTTCTTGGCTCTTCTAACAGCACTAGCCAAGGCCCACATTATGTCCATGCGTTCTAGCTCATTTTCATCAACTTGCTCGTAGTCCTCGTCAGCAAGATGACAGTTTCCAATCTTACCATCAACTAATCCATCATAAGATTGAACAACAGCAGCTAGAAGATCCATGTGCTCTTTGGCAACTTCCACGGTGACATTTCCGAGATTCTCGGTCTAACTTGGTAGCATTTGCCCCAGGAACTATGTATTGGGTTCTAGATGACCCTGACGTTACAGTTCGTGAAGCACTGCTTTGGGAAGGAGCAGAAGAGCTAGACACAAATGCTGTTTGTAGTGGTGTACCTGAAGCAGCCGGTGTTGGAACTGAATTGTATAGTGCAGGATTCTGAACATAGGATCTTTTCTTTGACTTGTATTTCATACGTAGTTCTTCATCCCTTAACTTCAGAATGAAATCATTGATGTCTAAAGTAGCAAGAATGTCATTTTGTCTCAAATTAGACACAAATGGATCCCATTTGTCTGGCAGACCATCAGCAAAACCAGAGACTTTATCTTCCATAGATGTGGTGACACCATGAGTGTGCAACTCACTCATCAGATAATAGAATCTATCAATGATATCATCCAAGCTCTCATTCCCAATCGGAGAGAAATTGTCAAATTCCTTCTTAAGAGCTTTTGCCCTTAGTACTTTCAAAGTTGTATTCCCTTCGTATCTCTTTTCCATTGCATCCCATAACTTCTTAGACTGCTTGTTCTCAGAGAACTGATGAAATATGTCCTTAGGTATAGACTGAGTCAACAAGGCATATGCTTTCTTTTCAGCATTATGCAGAGTCTTCTGGGATTCACTCATTCCTCCCAAAGTCAATTTGACTCCATTTGCACTGACTGGTACCCTATAACCAGACTCAATGGATGTCCAAAGGTTTGGGTCAACTCCATTCAAGTAGATTTCAAACCGTTGTTTCCACTGTGGGTATTCATCCAAACTTAACAACTTTGGCGGTTTGTTGTGGTTTCCTATCTCATTCTCCAAAAGTAGAAGGTTCTGGATACGTGAGTCCTTTCCAACAGTGAATGCAGCAAACTGGTCTTCCATTGCTATAGACTTGGTAAACTTAGAACAGGACAGATTCACTCGTGCGAATGAGCTATGCGAATGGGTCACTTGTGCGAATGAAAGATGTGAATGAATTCAATCGTGTGATTGGATTCAGTCGTGCGAATGAGCAGGACGAATGAAAGCAAACGACTGGAGTTGTTTAACTGTGCGAATGAGAGACACGACTGAGTTCAGTCGTGTGAATGAGTGTATACGAATGAGTTTAGTCGTACGAATGGTCCAATCGTGCGACTGAAAGCTGCCGTGTTTGAAAAATCGAATATTTTGAATACTTTGACTCAAAATACAAACTTTCCAGAAACCCTAATCTGCTGTTTGATGAAAAATCGAAACTTTAACACATGCAAACGTCAAAAACACCTATTGAAGCAAAACGGTGACTCTTTTGACTGAAAACGTAGGTTTTAACACCAAAACCAATTGAATCCACGCAAAATCACGAGCCAAGGCTTTGATACCACTTGTTAGGACCGTTTTCGTACGAAGTACTAACGGATTCTACATGAGACCAGATCAAATTGCGCGGAATTCTATTTGATTGGCAATCCTATCAGTGAGAACGACAACCTGATCGATCTAACGATGAAACAAACGTTAAGAATTGATTAGAAATCGATCAGGAACGAACTTTGAAGTTGGATATGCTGTTTAGGACACTCTGGACGGCTAGGGTTTAATAATCTTTGAAGTCTCCATTTTTCCACGAATTATGTGGTATTTATACGTTTCTAGTGTTCATTCATACGTTTGAACCACTAGCATGGTTCAGTCGTGCGACTGACTCATGCGGTTGATTCATACGCACGACTGAAGGTTCAGTCGTGCGACTGAGTCAATCTTATGTCTCAGTCATACGACTGATCCAGTCTCCTGGTTCAGTCGTGCGACTGATCCATAACTATGATTCATTCATGCGTATGACCCATAAGTATGGTCCACTAGCATGAATAACCACCAATAATATGAAATATTTAAAGATAAATAAACATCAAGAACATATCATATTTCATTAAGTAGTTACATTACACATGTGTAAGAAATGAAAGACTTTTACATTAAGAACATAAACTAGGAACATGATATATCAACACAAAGACCCAAATCACTTCTAGTCTTGCAACTGGAGCAAACACTTCGTCATAATCTATTCCTTCCTCCTGAGTGTATCCTTGAGATACTAATCGAGCTTTGTTTCGAATAATTATTCCTCTATCATCTGATTTGTTTCTGAATAACCATTTTGTGCCAATGGCATTCTCTCCTTTAGGTAAATCTACCAAATTCCACACTTCTTGTTTTCTGAATTGTAGTAATTCCTCTTGCATTGCTTCAATCTAACTGTTGTCCTTTAAAGCTTCAGTAATGTTTTTAGGAACAATTTGAGAAAGAAAACATGAGTACAAGCACAGATTTGCTCGTTCAGAATGACTTCGCGTTGTTCTTTCGTTTAAAGGACCAATAATCTGAGAGATGGGATGTTTCTTGTGTTGGGGTTTGTTGTACCATTTACATCTTGTTTAACCATTTAAACATATGAAACGCAGCAGAATATACAACTTTAAACATGTTAAAGTTTCTGAAAATTACCATTATCATGTGTAAACAAACAAACCCATAACAAGAGGATCTTTATTATGTGAAAAACAAGCATACAATATGAACATACAAACTACCTTTTGCAACCTGCTGAAAAACGTGATGAAGGAGGAAGAGAATGATGTTTTTGAGCAGCCAAGACACCAAGAAGAGGTGTCCTCAAGTTTCCATACCCACAAGCACCAAGCAAGCACCTTTGTTGCTAGGATTTCGTCACCAAAACCGAACCTTATAGGCTGCTGAAAACCCATTTTCAGCCGAAATCAAAGCTGCTGAAAGACCCTATTACAACCGAGATATTCTTCTAGATCGAAGGGTTTGTGCCTTGAGGTTCTTGCATATATGAGAGAGATGAGAGATTGGAGTGTATGTGTGTGTTCTTAGAGAGCATCAACTCAAGAGAGAACAACCCAAAACCAAAAAGAGAGGGCTGCCCATAAGGGGGGCGGCCGAATTCACTACACCCTTTTAGGGTTGTTCCCCTTCTTTGTTATTTTCCCAAAAGGTCCTTATATATTAATCTTTTGTTAAAATAAAGATTAATATAGATATATATATATATATATTAACCTTTTAATTATATAACATACACACACTTTTATTATTTGATGTTATTAAACTAAATTAAACAACATTACAAATAATATCCATGAACAAAATATCCATATAAGTTGTTCAATCTCATATGCAACTTATTTAGAAAACCCATTTTCTAAGTTGGTGTATTTATTTAATTGTATGATCATATCATCAATTAAATAATATTCGGTGTTTGCTAAGCTTGTTATTGGGTATGACCCGACTTGGATCATGACGTACTAACCACATCAATGTTCTATGTGTCTTGGGCATAAATAATCAACAATCTCCCACTTGCACAAGATACGTAGAATATTGATGCAAGCAGTAAATACCGCCTAACAACGGTTTACTACCCTTAATACGCATGACTTAAAAGCCATTCAATAACATCATCCCTTTCAAGTTCCAAACTTGAAATGATTTAGGTGAATCGATCATCTATCCTTTTGTTTCAGATGTCCTGTTAAATCCAAAGACACAGAATGATCATTCCTTGTTGATTTAACTTAATCAGGCCTTAGACATCTTGCTCTCAACGGATAAGAGGAACAAATCCCATCTTGACTGCATACGTTTCTCACAATCACCTTGTGTCACACCTGAACATAGCCTTATGTACTATCCATTATTTCAGAAAAGTGAAGAACTAACTCAAGGTATAACATTTGGTGAATATCAAAACCCAATATGCATCTCAGGTCTGAGGATACTAAATGATATTCGCCTTTACTCAAACTTACTTATGATCAATCAAAGAGATTCTATGTAGTAAAATTTGAGACGCGGGTCAGTCCAATATCTACATCCCACAAATATCTATGAACCTTGGTAGCAACCAATTGCTCTATATTCATACCTTATGAATATCTACCAATCCATGTTCATAATAGTCTTACATTCATATTTGTTCCCACAAGTATGACCGACTACGGACATTTAGAATAATAAACATATTTATGGATATAAACATGCTAAAAGGGAACATAACTCAAATATATAAAAGAGTTAAATATTACAATTGTTCCATATTTTATATGCTAAACAGATCAATTTTAATCACCAGAAAATCGAAGTCCTAAGGCACAAGTATGACCCTCATACTTTGCCCTCAACAAGGAGCTTCGTAAGTGGATCAGCAATGTTTTGATCTTTATGAACTTTACGAATACATATCTTTACCTTTTTTCAACTCCATCCCTTATGATGTTGAATCTCCACTCAAGGTGCTTAGTCTTTTGATGAGTACGGGGTTCCTTGATTTGAGCAATCGCACCCACGTAATTACCAAAGATTACTAGGGGTCTTGAATGGTAGAGACTATCCCTAGATAAGCAATGGACAAACTTATCCATGCAGCTTCCCAAGCTGCCAATGTAGCGGCTATGTATTCGGATTTTTTGTAGTGACCAATGCTACCGTGTCTTGCTTTGAACCTTTCAAGGACACTTCTCCTCCATTCATAATGGAAGTATACCCGATTGTGATCGAAAATCATCTCGATCAGTTTTGGAAGCCTGCATCCGTGTAACCCTTTACAACGACTTCCTTTTCAACAGATCCGTATTTTAGAAACATATCCTTAGTCCTACTAAGGTATTTCAATATACCTTTAAGAGCCATCCGATGGTTATTTCTATTGGTATCTACTTTGTCATACTTAATAAGCATGACTCGTCCGATCTAGTGCATATCATCACACAAATGATGAATCCTATAGCAGATGCATATGGGATATCTTTCATTTGATTTTGCTCATCTTATGAGCTTGGACATTGAGACGTAGTCAACACTGTCCCTCTTTGAATAGGTACCATACCTTTCTAAGAGTTTTCCATCTTGAACATTTTCAAGATTTTATCAATATATGCACTTTGGTTTAACCCTATCAACCACCTCGATCTATCCTTATAGATCCTTATTCCAAAATATGGGTGGCTTAAACGAGATCTTATATGAAAAACATCTTCCAAGCTAGGTTTTATCACCTTCCAAGGTTGGAATATTATTTCCAAATAGTAGTGTGTCGTCAACATACAACACTAAGAATACAATTATGCTCCCACTAACTTTCATATATACACAACCTTCTCGATGCTTGTTTCAATCCATAGATATATCACTTTAACTTGTATACTTTATTAGGATGTCGTGGATCAACAAAACCATCATGCTGAACTACATGAACAGTCTCTTCGAGATGTCCATTAAGAAAAGCGGCTTTGACATCCATTTGCCAAAACTCATACTTAGAATACGCAGTTATGGCACATAAAATCCTAATCGACTTTAGCATTGCCACGGGCGTAAGAGTTTCATCATAATCAACCAATTGAGTTTGATGAAACCTTATGCTATAAGTCTTGACTTATAAGTATTCAAGTTTCCATGTATATTTGTTTTCATCTTGAAAACCCACTTGTATCCAACCGGTTTGGAGTTAAGTGGAGGGTCAACCAATTCTCAAACTTGGTTGTTATACATGGATTGCATCCTTACGTTCATGGCTTCTAGCCAGTTGTCCCAATCCAAATTGGACATAGCATCTTGGTATATGGTTAGCCTACAGGGGTCAACCACATAGCATCCATTCTTGGAATATTCATATCACTTAGATGGAATACTAACTCTACCAGATTTGTGAACGTTTTGTGTATATTTATCAACCTCTTGATTATCATCAACAACCTCTTGTTGGTAGCTAGTGTCAACCAAAAGTGTACCGGCTTGTGGATTTTGATTCTTATCAAGTTCCACAGTTCTATACGTCATTCCTTCCATAAAGAACTCGGTTTCCAAGAACTTAGCCTTTCGAGCAATAAATACTTTTGCTCCGTTGAGTCAAAGAAACAGTATCCCATACAGTCTCTGTGGATTCTCAACTTATATACACTTTCTTTGTCCGGGTCATATTCATAATATGAGCCTCAGGGAGCAATGCGAAAACCCAAAATGATAAAGATGGTAAGCTCATAGCCATAATAAATTGAACCATATCCAAATAGGGTTCAGTTTCTCCTTTATCAGAATGAAGAACATAGATAGTTATGTAGAGTTGATTTTCTACTTCATTATTGAAGATTTTGAACATTTCAAAAGCTTCATCCTTATGTGTCATCAAGTGCACACAATAATAGCGACTGTAATCGTCGGTAAAAGTAATGAAGCATCTTTCACCAATCTTTGTCATTGTCTTAAAAGGACCATATACATCCAAATGTATCATTCCTAATAAGTCTTTTGGTTCACACTTATCAAATGAAACATTTTCATTTGTTTCCAAAAGATCATTCTTTTGAAGTGTTTGAATCCAATTCTTGTTTATGTGACCAAGATGACAATGTCAAAGATAATAATAACTTAAACCCATTTTAAGTTTCTTGGTGCTTAATGTGTATAATGAGTTATTATAGGACGAATTATCATGAACCAATTCATGGATATCATTAAAAGGCATGTCCTTAAAATGAAATACATCATCCATAAAACTTAATACCATTATTTACAAACTTTAAATCATGATCATATTGTTTTAATAGGAAACATTAATTATGTTCCTAGTCAAACTAGGTGCATACAAAATGTTTTGAGAACAACTTCCAAACCATTTGAAAGTCTCAAAATAGAGTTCCTTCCTTGAAGCGCACATTTCTTTTGAACCCCTTTGCAACAATTGCAAGAATGAGTCTCACATCCGGTATCCAATACCCATGTGTTTGAAGAAATGACATTTAATACGATGTGTGAATCATGGAAATTGTATTTGAGGTTTGCTCAACATCCCTCTTGTCTTTCAACTCCTTGAGATAGGAGGGACAATTCCTTTTCATTATCCTATCTCTCCATACTCAAAGCATGGATCGTTCTCCATTACCTTAGGCTTCATAAGCTTAGGTTTTTTCGAGGTTTCGCTTTAACCTTTGCTTTGATGTATTCCTTTCCTTTGGTGATAATTGCCTTAGGATCGGGATTGGCCATTTCTTTTAGCCTCCCTCATTGATTGGGAGAATAGGTAGAACCTCTCTACCCATCCCTGCCTCGGTTGCTTTGAGCATTGCGTGAAGTTCACCAATGCTCTTGTCCCACCCATTCATATTACAGTTTATTATGAATGTCTCAAACCTTTAGTTAGGCAATCAAGGATCAAATCCTTGGCCAACTACTTTGAGACAGGACAGTTAAGCATCTTGAGGCTATCAATGTGGCTTTTCATCTTAAAATATATAAGATGATATCGATTGGGTTTCTTCCATGTGACATGCATAAAGTGCTCGAACCGTATCGAAGCAATCTACTAAAGTTTGTTGAAGGAACATTTCCTTCAACTAGATTATCATGTCATATGCCCCATGATGCTCCAAACCCTTTTGGAGTTCGGGAATCATATTCCCAACATGAGGTAGGATACTTGCACAGAATCCTTAGTGTGCCTAAGCCAATCATCAATAGCCTTAACATCAACAGCGTTGGTTGCTAAGGTATGGGATCGTCAAGGACATAGGCCTTTACTCATTTTTGAGAACGATTCTCAAGTTTCGAAATTGAGTCCATAAGGTTATTATGGTTAAGACGATCCCCTTTTAAGATGGTTCTCGGTGATAGGGTAGGGTACGGTCGGGGTAGTAGCATCGTGGTTTGCGGCCATTACTACAAAATTACAAAGTTCATTTTAGTATTTCTGAAAAATTGCATTTTAACTATTAATACCCTTTACACGTCTCATAGACAATTAATAATTAAAATCTAGAATCCAACGTTACATTTAAATGATGGTTAGGTGACCTTTATCCCATTATTTAAATTAACAAGGTAGTCAACAGTTGACAATTGCAACCTATTGCAACTTCTAGTCTTATGGGATCGGTTAAACATCATATGTTTAGTCGGCATGTTTAATCCCATCAACACCATTGTACGCCATGCTTCGGTGACCCTAATCACATGGTTTCCAATTCAAGTCGTCCTACTTACACACACGTGTGAGTTTTCACATACAAGTGGTTAGGTGACCTTTATCCCACAAGCACGTTAGACTCGCCTCAAAGATACAAGGTCCCTACAAGTGGTTAGGTGACCTTTACCCCACAAATAGTTCCCAAGTGATTTGGGTGTCGTGTAAAAGGATGGTGTTAGACTTGTTACCAAAGGGATTTATGTTTTCATTAAATCTAGTTATGAAAACTCTATGTACCTTGTATTCGCATGCTTTCAAATACATGGTACCCTATGGTTCTCTTTTAATAAAACTTCTTTTATTTTGAAATCATTAATCCTTTTAATAACCTTTTATTAGTCACTTAATGATTAGGAACCAAAATTCAGCTTGTTATGATAATTTATTTAGATTGTTAAGCATATCCATATATCAAACAATCAACATAAAATGAATAATCAAACAAGCATATATCAAACAACCACATGTGCATAACCATAGCCACTATGTTGACAACACTTGTTTGCCATCACAAGTGTTATAATTAGGTCTTTCCTAAGGGTTGAACACAACACAAAATTGAGATCACAATGGATCTCCCACTTGATGTCGCATCCGTATGCTTCAAGTCCACCTTGTGTCTTCCTTTTGTGCTTCCTTCCCGAGCATCTTCATTTACATAATATATATTCTAATACATATTTTCTAGTAAAAGAGAAATACTCCTAATCTATTATTACATCCCAATGAAAAAATAGATAAATTACAAGCACAAAACTTACAACCCAATTGAACGAAAATGACCAAAGCAAACATGCAACCAAAACAAAAACAACACAAGGTCTAAGCTAGGTTATGCACCATCAAATGAACAATCACAAACATCATTCAACAAACAAAATAAACCCCATCAAACCCCAAATTTTCAGCCAACATAAACTGAAAATTAGGGTTTGTTTGTCCAAACAAACAACAACCAAAACATATCAACCAATTGACATTCCTATCTTTCAAAGTTTAATCATAAGCATGAAGATGTAACTTTGAAAGACATGGGGTTTATTAAATCAACCAAAATCAGCCTCTAATGACTTGATAAACATCCTTTAAAACTGATTTTACAAGGATAATGATGCTAGTTTCCACATAACCGGCTCTAGATGCCATTGTTGGGGTTTGTTGTACCATTTACATCTTGTTTAACCATTTAAACATATGAAACGCAGCGGAATATACAACTTTAAACATGTTAAAGTTTCTGAAAATTACCATTATCATGTGTAAACAAACAAACCCATAACAAGAGGATCTTTATTATGTGAAAAACAAGCATACAATATGAACATACAAACTACCTTTTGCAATCTGCTGAAAAACGTGATGAAGGAGGAAGAGAATGATGTTTTTGAGCAGCCAAGACACCAAGAAGAGGTGTCCTCAAGTTTCCATACCACAAGCACCAAGCAAGCACCTTTGTTGCTAGGATTTCATCACCAAAACCGAACCTTATAGGCTGCTGAAAACCCATTTTCAGCCGAAATCAAAGCTGCTGAAAGACCCTATGACAACCGAGATATTCTTCTAGATCGAAGGGTTTGTGCCTTGAGGTTCTTTCATATATGAGAGAGATGAGAGATTGTAGTGTATGTGTGTGTTCTTAGAGAGCATCAACTCAAGAGAGAACAACCCAAAACCAAAAAGAGAGGGCTGCCCATAAGGGGGGCGGCCGAATTCACTACACCCTTTTAGGGTTGTTCCCCTTCTTTGTTATTTTCCCAAAAGGTCCTTATATATTAATCTTTTGTTAAACTAAAGATTAATATAGATATATATATATATAATTAACCTTTTAATTATATAACATACACACACTTTTATTATTTGATGTTATTTAACTAAATTAAACAACATTACAAATAATATCCATGAACAAAATATCCATATAAGTTGTTCAATCTCATATGCAACTTATTTAGAAAACCCATTTTCTAAGTTGGTGTATTTATTTAATTGTATGATCATATCATCAATTAAATAATATTCGGTGTTTGCTAAGCTTGTTATTGGGTATGACCCGACTTGGATCATGACGTACTAACCACATCAATGTTCTATGTGTCTTGGGCATAAGTAATCCAACATCTTGTGAATACGAGTTGTTGGAATCTCGTCTTGTTGAACATTCACATCCAGATTAGATTGATTCAGTTCAGAGAGCTGGTGCAATAAAGTTGAGGAATGTGGAATGAAATTCGGAACTTGAGTTGGAGAATTGACAAAGTAATCAAACTTGTCATTCACATTTATATCTTCTGATACAGATGAAGTTCCAGACTCAGGATGGTGAATTTCTGGTCCATCATTAGGAATAGGTTGAGAAACATCAGAATTTTCAGGAACTTGTTGATGCCCATGATTTACTGTAGAGAATAAAGGATCTCTTGCAAAAGAGAAAAATGGATAATCTGAGCTTGTATCATCCATATCATCAGAATCAGAATCTTCACTGAAGGTTCCAAGATCTCCTGCTTGTTTCCTGTTGACACATGAAGATTCAAACAAATTGGAATTAAATGAGTTTGTTAATGAATCTAAATCAAATAACCACTTTGGACCATTTTCAACTGATGGAAAAGAGTTTTCAAGAAATTTAACATTGAACGTTTCAATGATAACATTCGTCTTAGAGTTATAAACTCTATACGCTTTCAAAGCGGACGAATATCCAAGAAAGAATCCATCATCAGACTTTGAATCAAATTTGCCTAGATGGTCATTTGAATTCAAAATCAAAACAGGACATCCAAAAGATTTAAGAAAACTAATATTGGGTTTCCTGCCAAACATTAACTCATAAGGAGTTTTCTGTTTGTCCTTAACCAACAGAGTACGATTTTGAATAAAATAGGCAGTTGATATTGCTTCATCCCAAAATGTGATAGGAATCATTGCATCAGCTAACATTGCACGAGCTGCTTCAATCAAAGTTCTGTTCTTCCTTTCTGCAACTCCGTTTTGTTGTGGAGTCCGAAGAGCACTGAATTGATGAGCTATTCCTTTGTCTGCACAAAAACTGTCAATATTAGCATTTTTAAATTCGGTTCCATTATCACTTATGATTATTTTAACTTTTTGATCTAATTGATTTTCTACTTTAATGATGAACTCTTTTAAAAGATCAGTTGTTTTAGATTTGGCATAAAGAAAGAAAATCGTGTATAATCATCAATGATGACTAAACAATACGATTTCTTCCCCATACTTTGTATGTTTACAGGATCGAATAGATCCATGTGTAACATTTGTAAAGGTTTTGAGTTTAAGTTTATTTGTTTGGTCTTATAAGACGCTCTATGTTGTCTTCCCTTCAAACATGCTTTGCAGAGGTATGATGTTGCGAACTTCCTTGAAGGGATTCCAATAACATGATTTCCTTCTTGAAGTTCGAATGACCGAGACGTCTATGCCAAAGATGACTTTCATCATTGGATGCACGAGCAATGAGACAGGTTGTTTATGTAGATGGGTCAACTTGAGACATGTCTAGCTTGTAGACATCTCTATCACGAATAGCTTTGACAACAACCTACTCTTTGCTGATCTGAAATCCTAGCTTTAAGAATAACAAAAAGAATCATCAAATAAAGTAGAGTACGATTTATCGCATATTTGTGAAACACTTAGAAGATTGAAATTCAATTGTTCACAGAAGTTGACTTTGTCAAAACTTATTATTCCGTTAGATACCGTTCCTTCACCGGTTATCTTTCCTCCTAAATCTCCACCAAACGCCACATGAGTACCATCTTTTAGCTTAAGATCTTGAAGCAAGGCTTGATTGTCTATAATGTGCCGGCTACACCCACTGTCAACATACCATGTGTTTACGGGTCTCCGAAGGCGTACCTGCATTCAAACATATTTAAGCAGAGTTAGTAACCCAAGCCGAAATGGTCTTGGGCTTTCCAAATTTATCTATGATGGTAAAAATGGAGTTTGTTTATGTCAGGTTTGATTTGAGATTTATGATTTTCAAATCCTCTTTGAAACACATTTTGATTGTCTTTTCTTTGTTTGATTTTCAAAACATTAAATCTGTTTTCAAGATCATCATCAAGAGATTTTGAACCATTGTTTGAAACATTGTAAAAGTGTTTCTTATTATATGTTTCATTTTTCATTCTCACTGAGCGTGGAACGAAAGGTTCTTGATTATACTGTTGTGATTTGACTTTATACTGATTATCATAATCAGAATTTATTCTTCGAAAAGATCTCAAGCCCAGAGAAGCTATTTTTGTTAGATTTTTAAATCCATTATAATGATTTCTTTAAAACTTTGGATTCGCATATCCTTGATTATCAAAATCTTTTCTAGATGAGGTCTTCCTGAAGTAGCAATCATCTGTGTTATGATTTCTTTTATCACACAATGCATAGTATTTGTTAAAATAATAATCACCTGTGTTATGATTTGTCATATCACATATGTGATAATATTTGTTAAAATAACACTCAGATGTGTTATGATTGTACATGTCACATATATGTAGATGCCATAGATGGTTTTTTAAACAACATTTGCTTAACCATAGATGTAGATGCCACATTATATCCTTGTTTGGTTTTAGGAGTAGACTGATTAAGCTTTTGTTTTGACTGAGTAAGTTTGGTCTTTTGATATTTAGGATTTAACCTTTTAACATGTTCACAATTTTTTAACTCTTTAGATTCAAATCTTTTATGTACAGCGGAAGACTTTGGACCTGAACCTGTTTTCAGATCGGAGTTTGATTTGATCTTAGATTTTGATGTTGTTGTGTTCATGTCAAAGGTTCCTGCTGACACAAACTTTATAGGTTTAATTTGACTTGATTTGTTGTTTTGTTCAGACTGTTTAGCTTTTGGAGTTGGTTTTCTTCTTCTTTGATTTCTTGATGACTTCTTAATGTTTTGTGGCTTAATTGAATCTTGAGAAGATTCTTTTTCATAATCTTTTTGAGTTAAATCATTTGAGCTTGAATCATCAGAAGATGAAGTGTCTGATTTCTCTTCTTGACATTTTCCTTTCATTTTGAGATTGATCTCATTAGCTTTTTCAATCCATTGATCAGTTTGACACTTCTCTATGACACATGCACCTTTTGGAACAAACATCTTTTTATTCTTTAGTCGAGGTTCATAAGATTTGATTATAATTGGATGACCATTTGTTATTTTCTCTAAATCTTTTTCTTCAAATATTTCAATGTTTATCTTTTCGATTTCACTCTCGACATTAGATTGAACATTTCTTTTCTTCTCTTGAAATTCCTTAACCTTAGCTTTGTTTTCTGGAGAATGATCATGGGTATTGAAATTTTCTGGTAAAGTATTAGAGATTGATTCAGGCATAGGTTCATGTGTAAAACCTAATCCTGTTTTATATTTATCCTTTCTTCCATTTACCAGTTGCTCAACTATGGTCTTGGAGCTTTTTACTTTAGCCAAATAAACTTGAGTTGCAGCATGTGCCAATTTTTCTTGTTCAAGTGTTTTTGTCATTTCTTCAAGTTGTTTCTTGACAAGTTCAAGTTAGTTTAAAGTTTTGTTCTAACTTGCTTGAAGTGATATGATTTTTTCATCAGCAATTTTATGATCATCTTTCAGTTTCTTGTACATTAATTCTTCTTGTTTCAATTTGTCACATATTTTGAACGAGTAATTTCTATTATGTTCAACTTGTTCAAAACATGCTTTAGTGCACATTTTCTCTCTCACTTCCACTGGAATTTCTTGATATGAGTTTGAAGATTCAGTGTCAGTTTCAGATAAAGAGTTTACAACCTTTGGTTGTTCAGACTGTGCCATAAGAGCAACTTCTTCAGAATATTCCTTTGGATCTGATTTGTCACTCCAGTCATAATCTTCCTCATCGTCTGAATCTCCTTCTATTTTTGGATCATTTTCTTCAGACCAATCTTCATCCATTTCAGCAACAAGTGCTAGACCTGAAGTAAGATCTTTAGTGAATTGTTCTGCATAAGCACTCCAGTCATATCCTTCCTTGATGCTGACTACAAGTGCTTTCTTTGGTTCTTAAGTGGTCTTAGATTCTTCCTTCAGTTCTGGCATTGGTAGACTCTGATAAGGCACTTGAAATGTCTTACGAGTCTGTTGATGATATCTCTGACTGTTAGAGCTACTTTGACCATTTCCTCCTTCAGTTCTTGGGGCTTTCCACTCTCTAGAAAAATGGCCATAGCTGTTATAGTTAAAACACTCTGACTTTGACTTGTCAAAGCCAACTGTTTTATTGGCACTAGGCTTGTAATTTTTGTTGACATATGAGTGCTTTTGTATTCTGTAAGCAATCATCACCATTTTCCAGTTGAGATCCATTTCTTCAACGTCATATGGATCCATCTCGAACATATCCTGCAAATTCAGATCAACCTGAGTTAAATGACTACCCTGATAAGCTTGAAAACTTGCCATAAAAGCTGTAAATGCAGATTTAGACTCTTCATCCTATAAAAGGATGTTTATAACATCTTTCACTTTGTTAGGGTTAGCAGAGTTAGAAGATGGAGTCTCATTTTGAGTTTTAGCCATTTGAGCTTTTGGAGGAGACTGTGGTTGTGGCTGAGTTGAGTAGACAGGTGTGCTAGTAAAGAATCCTACTCATACAAACAGATCACCCTCATCTTCTGTAGTAGCTTCATCCTTAGCAAGAAAAGCATTCTCTACAGCATTTGCTGGAGAAGCAACATACTACTATTAAGAAGTGAAGATCATGCATAGGTTGGACTCACCTTAGTTTAGATTGTTTACTTTTACTTGTAATAGGTCTTTTGTTAGTTTCCTTTTGTATGTACTTAGATTTATGTATTTTAGCAGTCTAGCGAAACTATGAGCGAAACTATAAGTTCGCTCACAGTTTGTTGTTTTGTTTACCTGGCGAATTTATTGTTTAGCCGGGCGAAACTATAGTTTCGGCAGGACAGTTTCGCTGGCAGCGAAACTGTCTGCGAAACTAAGACTGCTATATATACTTATGTTAATTCTCATTGTTGGGTAAGCTGCAAAACCCTAATCGATTATCTTTGTTGCAAGTTACCATTTCAAAGCAGTTAATATACAAAATTATCCTTGTGCTTTTTGTTATTGATTGTCATTGATCGTAGTCTTATTATGAATAAGTTAGCATTGTGTTCAATCCTCTTCATTATTGTTGTTTAGCATATTGTTGGATATTGAACGATTCTTCATATCATTTGCACTGTATTTTGATCACATGTACCAACAATATGGTATCAGAGCCTTAGTGCTCTTGATTTGTTGAGTTTTTGGTGGTTTTGGTTCAATATCTAGTTTCAATCAATTTTCATTGCATTATGAGGTGTTTTTGATATGGAAATTGATTGAATTCTGCTAATTTTTGATTGTGGAAGATCTTATAATCATCAGATCTCAAATTCATTGAGTATTTGTTGATTTCATATTGATTTTGGGTTGAAAAAGGGTTTTGGGATCGATCAGCGAAATTACAGTTCTTACAGCGAAACTGTCAACCTTCTTCCAGCGAAAGTATGGGTTATTTTGCTATTGAAATCGTTCTCTAGTGGTTCTGTGAAACTAGTCTTTTGAACGAAAGTTCATCAGTGATTGTGAACGGTTAACAAGAAAAATTGCTACTGAAATTGTTTTTGAATGAAAGTTCAAGCTTGTTTCGTGCGAATTTACCAGCAAAACTAAGCCTGTTGTGACATTTGGCTAGCGAAAGTGCTGCTGAAATTGTCAGCGAAATTAGCTTCCACTGCAAAAGTATCAGCGAAAGTAGTTTTTCAGCGAAATTGTCTGCGAAGTTACCTTTTTCTGCGAAAGTGTAAGCGAAATTATCTTCTCTCTTGCCGAAACTACATCAATCTCTACGAAACTACCATGTCGAAGTTAACATCACTCACACTTGCTGATCTTGAAAGTGTTGCACCCATTAGGCCTCCGAGACTCATTAATGGAGACAATTCTGAAGATTGGAAGAGATGTCTCAAAGCCTTCTTCTTCTACACGGATCATAACCAATGGGAATCGATTACTTCTGGTCCTCACATA
The DNA here is from genome assembly GCA_025215565.1 of Flaveria ramosissima. NCBI lineage: Eukaryota > Viridiplantae > Streptophyta > Magnoliopsida > Asterales > Asteraceae > Flaveria > Flaveria ramosissima. The sequence continues at coordinate 43,698,589 of CM046030.1, forward strand.
TCAATGGTTACTGTTGGTGATGTTGTCTCTCAAAACAAGGACCCATCTTCCTATACTGAAAAGGATCTGAAATTGATCGATCGTGACCAAAAGGCTTTTGGTGCTTTAACTCTCTGTCTGGCACCAGACATTTACAACCGTTTTGCAGAGCATAAAAATGCTAAATCTCTTTACGATGCCCTATGTGAGTTTTATGATGGTAATGCAGATTTGGTAAAGGATAAGAGCATTCAGGCTGAGAAGGAATTCAATTCCTTTGTTGGATACAAGAACGAGAGTCTGACAGATCTCACAAATCGTTTCTTAACTGTTTCAAGCACCTTAAAGAAATATGATGAAAGGCTTTCCAATAGTGAACAATTTAACAGGCTTCTTGATTCTCTTCCACCTTAGTGGAGTCTTCAGGTGAGGATGCTTAAACAAGAAAGAGGGTTCACAGACTACAAGCTGATGGATATTATCAATAAGATGAAATCCTTTGAGTTGGACATGAAGAGACGGGAATTTAACCAGACTATGATGCCCACATCTGGTTTTTCACAAAATGCTGCTTTATTGTCATCCGCTGCAAATTCTCAAATACAGAATTCAATTTAAGGAGGGATTAATACAAGTACTTTCTCAGGTGGAAACAGTAGTGTCGGAAGAGATCTGGGTAATTCTAAGGCCAATGTTGAAACTTCAATTCCATCAGAAACAATGGCTCTTTTTGGAATGTTCGTTCAAAGCTATGAAGCACTTGTAGCTGGAGAGTTGAAAGGGAAGGGAATGACTATGGAAGACATCTATCAGGTGGATCCTGATGGTCTTGAAGAAACTAATATCCAATGGCAGATGGCTATGTTGACCCTTAGAGCTTGAAAATTTATGGAAAGAACTAGACGAAAGAACTTTGGTGGTCAAACATCTAATTCAAAACTGGGATTTGATAAGTCCAAATTGAGATGCTTTAACTGTAAACAATCGGGACACTTCAAACATGAATGTCCATTACCAATTGTCACCGATCCTAGTAATTTTGGAGTTCCAAGACTGAAGGAGGATGTGAATCACAAAAAAGAGACTGCTTTGATTTCTAACTTTGATTGGAGTGCTGAGGTTGAAGAAACAAGAATTGAGATAAATCAAGCTTTAGTTGATGAGTTTGTTGAAAGGAATGAGAAGGAAGATGGTAAAGATGGATTTGATCTTTTCAAGGAGTTCAAAAGAGAAGATGTGTCATCTGTGAATGAGAAAGAAGGAAAAGATGCTGGAATTAGGGAAGATAAAACTGTAGGTTTAAGTGAGAAAGGAACTTCATGCACTGGGCAAAGAAAGGATAATGATGATGATGTTGCTACTGTTGAGAAAAAGAAGTCAAGTACTCCGGTATGCCAATGTGAAAAAGCCTTAGCTGCTGAAAGGATGGTGATGGGACTTCCATATGAGGTAATACAGGATATGTGCTTTATCTGCTTGTAAAATTAGATTATTTGGGATTTATAAAGCTAATCGTCTATTAATTGATAATGAAAAGGATTTAAAGCGAATTAATGATGAACATAAAAACAATGAATCAAAATATTTTGTTAAATTAAATGAGGCTTTAAAAGAAAATGATCACTTAAAACGAATCGTTTTGGAAAGAAATGTTGAAATTAACACTTCGATTGAAAGGGTTGCCCTTGCTGAATTTGAAGCAAGCAAACTTCAGTCAAAGTTAGACAAATGGACCATATCAGGAATGAAACATGATGATCTATGTAAATCTCAACGGGGAGCTAGGATTAAAACGTGATTAGGTTATGAAAACGTAAAGGTTTATCCTCCGCCTAGTACATACTGTTATTCTCCTATGCCTGTTCCTCATCCTTCTAATGATTTAATCAAAACAGATACTTACAGTATGTCTCCAGGTTTAGAGGGGGTTAACTCTAAGCACGTTCGTGGTGACTACGACTATGGACCAACTAGTGGGCTTGGATGCACTAGTATTAGTACACCTGATTGTCAACAGTCTGTTTTAGATCACAAGTCTAGTTTAAATTCTGTTTTTTGTTTCTAGTTCCCCTGTAACAGACTCTGTTGTCTCATGTTCTCATGACGGTTCTATTTCATCTTGTAATTCAGTTCATTGTGGTAATGTCTTTTGTTCTAGTAATGATTATGATGCAACTGATCTTTCTTCAAAATTAACTGAGCAAATTAAAACTAAAATTTTTGAAAAGTTCTTTTCTCATTCCATTCCATCTTTCACTCCATCAAATATGACTTTATCTGATGAAAGAATTACCTAGTGGAACTAGTTCTACTGGTGCGTCGGACGAGCATTCATCTATTTTTGTAAATAATAATTCTTGTTCAAATAAACGTCAACCTCGTGGCATGTATGAGACATTTAGTGACATTGACTCTAGTATATCTTAATGTGATGAGGAAATTATCATTGATCATATTTTTACCCCATCACATCACAGACCTAGACTCAAACCTCATTGTTTCAGGTGTGGTCAAGAGGACCATCTTGTCAAGAATTGTCCTACATTGCTTCATGGTCATCCTAATAGGAACTGCTTTGGAAATAAATTAACAAAATTGGTTACCCATTATCTTTTGGGCTGAAGCTGTAAATTGTGCTTCATATGTTCTAAACCGAGTGTTGATTGTGAAGGACAAAATGAAGACTCCTTATGAACTTTTTCATAAGAGGAAAACTCTAATTAATTTCTTTCGGCCATTTGGTTGCTCTTGCACTCTTCTGAATACTCAATCTCAAAAGACAAAGTTCGGTGCCGTATTTGATGAGTGTTACTTTGTTGGTTACTCTTCTTCTCAAAAGGCATATTGGGTTTATAATAAAAGAACACGTATTGTTCAAGAGTCGTTCTATGTTGATTGGCAGGAGTCTAACTCTTCTGATGTTCGATTTGAACCAGCATGGTTCTTTGACTCCGATACTGTGTTTAATTCTTTCAATCTTCCAGTTTTCGATGATGATGCGTCCACTCCAAATGCTCAAACCAATATTATCTCCTCCACTCCATCTCATGTCCATTCCAACTCATCAGCAAATGAAGCTATCTCAGCTGATGTTAGTTCATCTTCTCCATTGCTTGATCTAGCATCAACACCTGATTCTTCATCACCTACATCTTCTCCATTGCTTGATCCAGCACGAACACCTGATTCTCCCTCATCTAATCTTTCACCATCTATGAGTGAAATTTCTCCAAACATCATTCCTTCAGCCACCGACTACAAAACTTTGAAAGATCATCCTCTTGATAACGTTATTGGATCTATCACTGATGGTGTTCGGACGCGGAGTCAATCTGATTTGATTAATATTTGCCTTTTCTTGTGCTTCATCTCTCAAACTGTCCCAAAAAATGTGCATGCTGCTCTACTGGATCCATGCTGGGTGGAGTCAATGCAATTGGAGCTTCAACAATTTAGAAAGCTTAAAGTTTGGACCTTGCTTGACTTGCCTCCTAACAAATGCCCAATCGGTACAAAATGGATGTTTAAGAACAAACCGGATGATCGTGGTGTGGTGGTGCGTAACAAGTCTAGACTAGTTGTGCAAGGTTTTGCTCAAGAAGAAGGGATTGACTATACTGAAGTCTTTGCTCCAGTCACCAGTCTTGAAGCAATCAGAATTTTTCTCGCTCATGCTGCTCACAAACAGTTCAAGGTCTATCAGATGGATGTGAAGTGTGCTTTTCTCTACGGAGACATTGATGAGGAGATATATATGTGTCAACCACCAGGTTTTGAGGATCCTGACTTTCCCGATAAAGTCTTTAAGCTTGACAAGCCTCTGTATGGTCTTCATCAAGCACCTAGGATCTGGTATGAGACCCTCACACAGTATCTTTTAAGCAATGGTTTCTCTCGCGGTACCATCGATATGACTCTCTTCAAAAAGGAAGCGAATGGTGAAATGCTTTTTGTCCAAGTTTACGTTGACGATATTATTTTTGGATCTACCAATTCTCTATTATGTAGGGAGTTCGAAGAGGTGATGCGTCAAAGGTTTGAAATGAGTATGATGGGAGAAATGTGCTTCTTTCTTGGTTTACAAGTTGAACAAAAGCAAGAAGGAATTCTTATTCATCAGGAGAAGTATATTAAAGATATCTTGAAAAAATTCAAGATGGATGATGCCTCTCCTGAGATGACTCCCTTTACTGCTCAGACTTGTCTCACTCCTGACGAGAACGGGAAACCAGTTGATCCTCATCTCTATAGATCCATGATCAGTTCCCTCATGTATTTTACAACAAGTCGTCCTGATATCACTTTTGCTGTTGGATACTGTGCTCGATATTAGTCGGCCCCAAAGGAATCCCATGAGAAAGCTGTCAAGAGAATATTTCGTTATCTCAAAGGCTCATCCCGTTTAGATCTATGGTATCCATATGGAGGGAATTTTGATTTACATGCTTATTCTGATAGTGATTCTAATGGTTGCAGGTTAAACAGAAAATCGGTGTCCGGAGGGTGTCAATACCTGGGAAATTGTTTGGTGTCCTGGCAGAGCAAGAAACAGACCACTGTCTCTCTTTCTACAGGAGAAGCAGAATACATTGCTGTCTCTAGCTGTTGTTCTCATGTTCTTTGGATACAACACCAAATGATTGACTACGGAATTAACTTTCTCCACACGCCGTTATTTTGCGACAACGAAGCAGCCATTGGGATTGCAAAAAATCCTATTCATCATTCCCGAACCAAGCATATCGAAAAACGGATTCATGCAATTCGTGATGCTCAAGAAAAGGGTTTCATCGATATTATACCCATTGACACAAACCATCAAAAGGCTGATCTTTTCACAAAAACTTTTGATAAACCCCGTTTTTATGAATTGATCTCTATGCTCGGGTTAATATCCTTTTAAACCTTCTTAAAATAAAAAAATAAAAAAATAAAAAATAAAATATATATATATATATATATATATATATATATATATATATATATATATATATATATATATATATATATATATATATATATATAATTAATTTTTATTTCCTTTGAAAATAAAATTTTGGGCGAGTAACTAAATAACCTGAGTTCTGAATTTGAAATGATGAGAAATGATTTTATATCTTCTGGATATGTTCCTTTATGCATGAGTGGTGCTAAAATGAGAAATGATAGTAACTGATGCTGGTCTCTGTTTCACATCTTATTTAAAAAAAATTAAAAGTCAAGAGAATCAAACAGATTCTTTAACGATATGCTTGGTAGGCTTAGCCTGAAGAATAAAGTATACAGCAACAATATGATTTAAATTAAAACATCATGCTTAAGGACGTCTGGATTTACGCAATCGTTTTGGCCTGCACAAAAACTGAGTCCCGAAAAAAATTGGATTGAGAATTGATCTTTCACCCACCATGATACAAATCATATAAGCCATATCTTTGAGCCATATCTGGTGTATTTATGTGTCTTGTGTTTGTGCTAATCTCCTCTGTTGTACGGAAGTACTAACCTGGAGTGATGATCTCCTCTGCTGTATGATAGTACTGACCCGGAGCTCTCATTAGCACATGATTAAATGGTCATCTCCTTTGTTATACGTGAGTATAGACCTGGAGCTCTCACCATTTTGGTCTAAGTTGTGTCAAATCATCTAAACGATGAATTCATCACAGAATGCAATATTCTGTCGATAATCTCTTGCACACTAATGCACAAGCCTTGCTCGGGAGTGTGTTTTGAATGCTTGAGAATCAAAAGTCCATTGCATTTGAGGTTGTTACCAATGGCAAAAGCAATCCATGCGTGAACTAGTGTTGTTTAATGTTATTGTATAACTAGTTCCTTTCCCATGTATTTGGTTAAGCTTTTGTGAATACAATGATGCACCGATCTGTAGTTGCACTATTTTGGTTAAAATACAAGTAAATCTTATTTAATTGGTCGTGTTAACATGATTTGTCTTCTTTTTCTTCAATCACACATTACGTTTCTTGTTTGACGTAAGATTAGTTTCGTTTGCATTGTAATTTGATTCTCTCTTGTTCTCTATTGAAATTCGAGTAATTTATTGGTCCTTTACACCTCGTTTCCTTCCCTTGATGGTCGAAAAAGGATTTTGTGGATCAATAGTTGTCATTTAGATTCAATAAATGGATTTTAGAGGTAATAATGTTCGAAGATGGTTGTGGAATGTTGTGGATAAGTTTTGGGCAATAGTGGATTGATTTTAAGGGTTATTCGTGTGGTGTCGTGTTCGCTTTGGGTTTTAATTAAACAATAGATTCTATGTTTCATGTGTGATCGATTAGTGTGATTCTAAAGAAGATTTTAATCAAATTTAATTAAATTGGTTCGGGAGTGTGTTTTGAAGGCTTGAGAATCAAAAGTCCATTGCATTTGAGGTTGTTACCAAAAGCAAAAGCAATCCATGCATGCACTAGTGTTGTTTAATGTTATTGTATAACTAGTTCCTTTCCCATGTATTTAGTTAAGCTTTTGTGAATACAATGATGCACCGATCTGTAGTTGCACTATTTTGGTTAAAATACAAGTAAATCTTATTTAAATGGTCGTGTTAACTTGATTTGTCTTCTTTTTCATCAATCACACATTACGTTTCTCGTTTTACTTAAGATTAATTTCGTTTGCACAGTAATTTGATTCTCTCTTGTTCTCTAGTTAAATTCGAGTAATTTATTGGTCCTTTACACCTCGTTTCCTTCCCTTGATGGTCGAAAAAGGATTCTGTGGATCAATAGTTGTCATTTAGAATCAATCAATGGCTTTTGGAGGCAATAATGTTCGAAGATGGTTGTGGAGTGTTGTGGATAAGTTTTGGGCAATAGTGGATTGATTTTAAGGGTTATTCGTGTGGTGTCGTGTTCGGTTTTGGATTCGAATAAACAATAGATCCTATGTTTCATGTGTGATCGATTAGAGTGATTCTAATGAAGATTATAATCAGATTTAATTAGATTGGTTCGGGAGTGTGTTTTGAAGGCTTGAGAATCAAAAGTCCATAGCATTTGAGGTTGTTACCAAAAGCAAAAGCAATCCATGCGTGAACTAGTGTTGTTAAATGTCATTGTATAAGCAGTTTCTTTCCCATGTATTTTGTTAAGCTTTTGTGAATACAATGATGCACCGATCTGTAGTTGCACTATCTTGGTTAAAATACAAGAAAATCTTATTTAATTGGTCGTGTTAACTTGATTTGTCTTCTTTTTCATCAATCACACATTATGTTTCTCGTTTGACGTTAGATTAGTTTTGTTTGCACTGTAATTTGATTCTCTCTTGTTCTGTAGTGAAATTCGAGTAATTTATTGGTCCTTTACACCTCGTTTCCTTCCCTTGATGGTCGAAAAAGGATTCTGTGGCTCAATAGTTGTCATTTAGATTCAATCAATGGATTTTGGAGGCAATAATGTTCGAAGATGGTTGTGGAGTGCTGTGGATAAGTTTTGGGCAAAAGTGGATTGATTTTAAAGGTTATTCGTGTGGTGTCGTGTTCGGTTTTGGTTTCAATTAAAAATAGATTCTATGTTTCATGTGTGATCGATTAGTGTGATTCTAATGAAGATTATAATCAGATTTAATTAGATTGGTTCGGGAGTGTGTTTTGAAGGCTTGAGAATCAAAAGTCTATTGCATTTGAGGTTGTTACCAAAAGCAAAAGCAGTCCATGCGTGAACTAGTGTTGTTTAATGTTATTGTATAACTAGTTCCTTTCCCATGTAATTAGTTAAGTTTTTGTGAATACAATGATGCACCGATCTGTAGTTGCACTATTTTGGTTAAAATACAAGTAAATCTTATTTAATTGGTCGTATTAACATGATTTGTCTTCTTTTTCATCAATCACACATTATGTTTCTCGTTTGACGTAAGATTAGTTTCGTTTGCATTGTAATTTGATTCTCTCTTGTTCTCTAGTGAAATTCGAGTATTTATTGGTCCTTTACACCTCGTTTCCTTCCCTTGATGGTCGAAAAAGGATTCGGTGGATCAATAGTTGTCATTTAGAGTCAATCAATGGATTTTGGAGGTAATAATGTTCGAAGATAGTTGTGGAATGTTGTGGATAAGTTTTGGGCAATTGTGGATTGATTTTAAGGGTTATTCGTGTGGTGTCGTGTTCGCTTTTGGTTTCGATTAAACAATAGATTCTATGTTTCATGTGTGATCGATTAGTGTGATTCTAATGAAGATTATAATCTAATTGAATTAGATTGGTTCGGTAGTGTTTTTTGAAGGCTTGAGAATCAAAAGTCCATTGCGTTTGAGGTTGTTACCAAAAGCAAAAGCAATACATGCGTGAACTAGTGTTGTTTAATGTTATTGTATAACTAGTTCCTTTCCCATGTATTTAGTTAAGCTTTTGTGAATACAATGATGCACCGATCTGTAGTTGCACTATTTTGGTTAAAATACAAGTAAATCTTATTTAATTGGTCGTGTTAACTTGATTTGTCTTCTTTTTCATCAATCACACATTACGTTTCTCGTTTGACGTAAGATTAGTTTCGTTTGCACTGTAATTTGATTCTCTCTTGTTCTCTAGTTAAATTCGAATAATTTATTGGTCCTTTACACCTCGTTTCCTTCCCTTGATGGTCGAAAAAGGATTCTGTGGATCAATAGTTGTTATTTAGAATCAATCAATGGCTTTTGGAGGCAATAATGTTCGAAGATGGTTGTGGAATGTTGTGGATAAGTTTTGGGCAATAGTGGATTGATTTTAAGGGTTCTTCGTGTGGTGTCGTGTTCTGTTTTGGATTCGATTAAACAATAGATCCTATGTTTCATGTGTGATCGATTAGTGTGATTCTAATGAAGATTATAATCAAATTTAATTAGATTGGTTCGGGAGTGTGTTTTGAAGGCTTGAGAATCAAAAGTCCATTGCATTTGAGGTTGTTACCAAAAGCAAAAACAATCCATGCGTGAACTAGTGTTATTTAATGTTATTGTATAAGCAGTTCCTTTCCCATGTATTTAGTTAAGCTTTTGTGAATACAATGATGCACCGATCTGTAGTTGCACTATCTTGGTTAAAATACAAGTAAATCTTATCTAATTGGTCGTGTTAACTTGATTTGTCTTCTTTTTCATCAATCACACATTATGTTTCTCGTTTGACGTTAGATTAGTGTCGTTTGCATTGTAATTTGATTCTCTCTTGTTCTCTAGTGAAATTCGAGTAATTTATTGGTCCTTTACACCTCGTTTCCTTCCCTTGATGGTCGAAAAAGGATTCTGTGGATCAATAGTTGTCATTTAGATTCAATCAATGGATTTTGGAGGTAATAATGTTCGAAGATGGTTGTGGATAAGTTTTGGGCAATAGTGGATTGATTTTAAGGGTTATTCGTGTGGTGTCGTGTTCTGTTTTGGTTTCAATTAAACAATAGATTCTATGTTTCATGTGTGATCGATTAGTGTGATTCTAATGAAGATTATAATCAAATTTAATTAGATTGGTTCGGGAGTGTGTTTTGAAGGCTTGAGAATCAAAAGTCCATTGCATTTGAGGTTGTTACCAAAAGCAAAAGCAATCCATGCATGAACTAGTGTTGTTTAATATTATTGTATAACTAGTTCCTTTCCCATGTATTTAGTTAAGCTTTTGTGAATACGATGATGCACCGATTTGTAGTTGCACTATTTTGGTTAAAATACAAGTAAATCTTATTTAATTGGTCGTGTTAACATGATTTGTCTTCTTTTTCATCAATCACACATTATGTTTCTCGTTTGACGTTACATTAGTTTCGTTTGCATTGTAATTTGATTCTCTCTTGTTCTCTAGTGAAATTCGAGTAATTTATTGGTCCTTTACACCTCGTTTCCTTCCCTTGATGGTCGAAAAAGGATTATGTGGATCAATAGTTGTTATTTAGATTCAATAAATGGATTTTGGAGGCAATAATGTTCGAAGATGGTTGTGGAGTGCTGTGGATAAGTTTTGGGCAAAAGTGGATTGATTTTAAAAGTTATTCGTGTGGTGTCGTGTTCGATTTAGTTTCAATTAAAAATAGATTCTATGTTTCATGTGTGATCGATTAGTGTGATTCTAATGAAGATTATAATCAGATTTAATTAGATTTGTTCGGGAGTGTGTTTTGAATGCTTGAGAATCAAAAGTCCATTGCATTTGAGGTTGTTACCAAAAGAAAAAGCAATCCATTCGTGAACTAGTGTTGTTTAATGTTATTGTATAACTAGTTCCTTTCCCATGTATTTAGTTAAGCTTTTGTGAATACAATGATGCACCGATCTGTAGTTGCACTATTTTGGTTAAAATACAAGTAAATCTTATTTAATTGGTCGTGTTAAAATGATTTGTCTTCTTTTTCATCAATCACACATTATGTTTCTCGTTTTTCGTAAGATTAGTTTCGTTTGCATTGTAATTTTATTCTCTCTTGTTCTCTAGTGAAATTCGAGTAATTTATTGGTCCTTTACCCCTTGTTTCCTTCCCTTGATGGTCGAAAAAGGATTCTGTGGATCAATAGTTGTCATTTAGAATCAATCAATGGCTTTTGGAGGCAATAATGTTCGAAGATGGTTGTGGAATGTTGTGGATAAGTTTTGGGCAATAGTGGATTGATTTTAAGGGTTATTCGTGTGGTGTCGTGTTCGGTTTTGGATTCGATTAAACAATAGATCCTATGTTTCATGTGTGATCGATTAGTGTGATTCTAAGGAAGATTATAATCAGATTTAATTAGATTGGTTCGGGAGTGTGTTTTGAAGGCTTTAGAATCAAAAGTCCATAGCATTTGAGGTGGTTACCAAAAGCAAAAGCATTCCATGTGTGAACTAGTGTTGTTTAATGTTATTGTATAAGCAGTTCCTTTCCCATGTATTTAGTTAAGCTTTTGTGAATACAATGATGCACCGATCTGTAGTTGCACTATCTTGGTTAAAATACAAGTAAATCTTATTTAATTGGTCGTGTTAACTTGATTTGTCTTCTTTTTCATCAATCACACATTATGTTTCTCGTTTGATGTTAGATTAGTTTTGTTTGCACCGTAATTTGATTCCCTCTTGTTCTCTAGTGAAATTCGAGTAATTTATTGGTCCTTTACACCTCGTTTCCTTCCCTTGATGGTCGAAAAAGGATTCTGTGGCTCAATAGTTGTCATTTAGATTCAATCAATGGATTTTGGAGGCAATAATGTTCGAAGATGGTTGTGGAGTGCTGTGGAGAAGGTTTGCGCAAAAGTGGATTGATTTTAAAGGTTATTCGTGTGGTGTCGTGTTCGGTTTTGGTTTCGATTAAACAATAGATTCTATGTTTCATGTGTGATCGATTAGTGTGATTCTAATAAAGATTATAATCAGATTTAATTAGATTGGTTCGGGAGTGTGTTTAGAAGGCTTGAGAATCAAAAGTCCATTGCATTTGTGGTTGTTACCAAAAGCAAAAGCAATCCATGCATGAACCAGTGTTGTTTAATATTATTGTATAACTAGTTCCTTTCCCATGTATTTAGTTAAGCTTTTGTGAATACAATGATGCACCGATCTGTAGTTGCACTATCTTGGTTAAAATACAAGTAAATCTTATTTAATTGACGTGTTAACTTGATTTGTCTTCTTTTTCATCAATCACACATTATGTTTCTCGTTTAACGTTAGATTAGTTTTGTTTGCACTGTAATTTGATTCTCTCTTGTTCTCTAGTGAAATTTGAGAAATTTATTGGTCCTTTACACCTCGTTTCCTTCCCTTGATGGTCGAAAAAGGATTCGGTGGATCAATAGTTGTCATTTAGATTCAATCAATGGATTTTGGAGGTAATAATGTTCGAAGATGGTTGTGGAATGTTGTGGATAAGTTTTGGGCAATTGTGGATTGATTTTAAGGGTTATTCGTGTGGTGTCGTGTTCGCTTTTGGTTTCGATTAAACAATAGATTCTATGTTTCATGTGTGATCGATTAGTGTGATTCTAATGAAGATTATAATCAAATTTAATTAGATTGGTTCGGGAGTGTTTTTTGAAGGCTTGAGAATCAAAAGTCCATTGCGTTTGAGGTTGTTACCAAAAGCAAAAGCAATACATGCGTGAACTAGTGTTGTTTAATGTTATTGTATAACTAGTTCCTTTCCCATGTATTTAGTTAAGCTTTCGTGAATACAATGATGCACCGATCTGTAGTTGCATTATTTTGGTTAAAATACAAGTAAATCTTATTTAATTGGTCGTGTTAACTTGATTTGTCTTCTTTTTCATCAATCACACATTACGTTTCTCGTTTGACGTAAGATTAGTTTCGTTTGCACTGTAATTTGATTCTCTCTTGTTCACTAGTTAAATTCGAATAATTTATTGGTCCTTTACACCTCGTTTCCTTCCCTTGATGGTCGAAAAAGGATTCTGTGGATCAATAGTTGTTATTTAGAATCAATCAATGGCTTTTGGAGGCAATAATGTTCGAAGATGGTTGTGGAATGTTGTGGATAAGTTTTGGGCAATAGTGGATTGATTTTAAGGGTTCTTCGTGTGGTGTCGTGTTCTGTTTTGGATTCGATTAAACAATAGATCCTATGTTTCATGTGTGATCGATTAGTGTGATTCTAATGAAGATTATAATCAAATTTAATTAGATTGGTTCGGGAGTGTGTTTTGAAGGCTTGAGAATCAAAAGTCCATTGCATTTGAGGTTGTTACCAAAAGCAAAAGCAATCCATGCGTGAACTAGTGTTGTTTAATGTTATTGTATAAGCAGTTCCTTTCCCATGTATTTAGTTAAGCTTTTGTGAATACAATGATGCACCGATCTGTAGTTGCACTATCTTGGTTAAAATACAAGTAAATCTTATCTAATTGGTCGTGTTAACTTGATTTGTCTTCTTTTTCATCAATCACACATTATGTTTCTCGTTTGACGTTAGATTAGTGTCGTTTGCATTGTAATTTGATTCTCTCTTGTTCTCTAGTGAAATTCGAGTAATTTATTGGTCCTTTACACCTCGTTTCCTTCCCTTGATGGTCGAAAAAGGATTCTGTGGATCAATAGTTGTCATTTAGATTCAATCAAAGGATTTTAGAGGTAATAATGTTCTAAGATGGTTGTGGATAAGTTTTGGGCAATAGTGGATTGATTTTAAGGGTTATTCGTGTGGTGTCGTGTTCTGTTTTGGTTTCAATTAAACAATAGATTCTATGTTTCATGTGTGATCGATTAGTTTGATTCTGTTGGTCCATGTGATCGATGAACAGTACAATTGATAGAATAGTTTGATCAATATCACATACATAAGCCAAATAACAAACAATTGAGAGAAGAATATGATGAATCAAGACATAATTGATATTCAAATGAACAAACTCACTCAATAACAATAAGCACAATGTATTTCAATGAAGTAACTGCTTGAGAATGATAGTTTGCAACAAATTCCACGTTTTGGGTTTTGCAAACTTATCATGCAAAATGAAATAACAAAAGTATATATAGCAGTCATAGTTTCGCTGACAGTTTCGCTACTAGCGAAACTGTCATGCCGAAACTATAGTTTCGCCCGGCAAAACATAAGTTCGCCGGGTGAACCAAAACAGCAAACTGTCAGCGAAACTATAGATTCGCTCACAGTTTCGCTGGACTGCCAAAACTGCTAATAACTATCAAAATACAAATGAAACTAACACAAGTCCTATTACAATAAAAGGTAAACATCTATACTAAAGTGAGTCCAACCTATCATGATCTTCAATACTCCCCCTAGGTTGGACCTCACTGTCTTCACTTCTCTTCGTTTGGCTCTTCAGCTCCCGTTTCCTCAGCTGCTGTTGATCTGTCTTCAACTCCTCCTGCAGCAATGTCTTGAGAAGCTTCAGCCACTGATTCTCCAAGATTAGTTCCTGCCTCATCAGCTTCATGTGAATGACCACTAGCTCCAGCAAACTGCCTTGTTAAGTCTTGAACATCCATAGCCAAGTCATCTTGTGCTCTCACCTTTTCAGCCAAACTTTTTACCTCTGCCCGAACTCCCCTTATTTTGTTCGCCACATTCATAAACAAGCTTGCCTCCTTTCTTGTTTCCTCACCTGCCCCCGCCTTTATATGATTTTCACAGAGAATCAAAAGATCTTCATCACAAAAGCTGAATAACTCCATTGGGTCAAACACCCTAAATTCTCTTCCTTGTTTGACTCTAATCACAGCCTCCCCGGTGTTATTATCATAGAACCACTTCTCAAAGTCCTGTAAACGAGGAGGAAGAGGATCAGCCAGTCTTACTCTGTTTACAGTCTTAGGCGGTTTAACTCTCAACACAATTCTCCCTTTCCCTGTCTCCCAGTCTTTGTCTTTCTTAGATCTCTTTCGTTCAGCCTTCATAAAACCAAATGATTCAAAATTATCATTTAGACCATTTTTAATCTCCTTCTCCAGAAATTCTGCCCTTTCACTTAAATTAGCATTAATCAAAGGCAAGGTAGCTAATCGTCTCAGATCCCACTTAGGCAAGGTCTTAAACGCCTTCCTCTTGAGCATGTAACTGATATTACCTCCTCGTCTTTTAATCAAGAACATCTTTAAGAAAGGATTATAACACCAGCTGATTATCTTCTTGTCTGCTTCCTTTCTGCTCAAACCCTCCATATTTTGAAACAGAGGGGTGAGTTCTTCAGCCTCCTTCTCTTTTATCAACCAATCACTCTTATCCATCTCAAACACATCATTCTCATCATCTCCCTTCTTAGCCACATACACTAGAGGTCTCTCATCTACTTCATAGAATTCCGGCTCAGAATCATAATCAATCAACTGCTCATCCTCCTCTTCTTCTTCATCAATCAAACCTTTACCTTTATCTGATGTCTCCTCATGAGTAGCTTTAACAATCACTTCTTCTCCCAAAATATCTTTATCAAAGTCAAACTGTAGATTAACAAACTCAGCCTCAACAATCTCATCTTCATCATTTCTACCAGCCTCTTCTCTTGGAATCTCTTGTTCTCTTGTTTCAGTGTCAGCTGCTCCAGAGGTGCCCTCTCCTACCTTTGATGAGGTACCAACATTCAAGAATGGGTACTTAGATATATCAGTCATATCATCTAACTCAGATTGAGTTAGTTGACTGGGTAGGCCAGCAGCAGCCTTCATCTGTGAAATCTCTTCAAATAACTTCTTAATCAAGCTGTTCTGATCAATCAACATCTTTTTCATTCCATCCATGATCTCATCTTTCTGTTGTTCCCGAATCTCTTGATTCATCAGTTTGGTCTTTATCATACTTAACTCATTAGCCAATGAAGTATTTAGACCACGAATCACATCCTCATCAAGACCAGCACTTGCTTCTTTCCCAGCTGTGAAACCCTCATGTCTATGTTTTGATCTCCGTTCAGGCTCAACAAAGTCAGTCCTCTTTTTAGACCTTCGTTCCTTCTCCACCTTATCTCTTCAGCTTGTGTATCTATATCTTCTTCAAAATCATAATCTTTCTCCTTTGCATATCTCTTTCGTTTCTTAGCTGCATCAGCTTGTTTCACCCGTGTTTCCTCAGCTCTTTTGTTTTCAGACTCATCGACTCGTCTGATATAATTCCATCGCTCTGGTGGATACATGTTCTCCCAGAGATGGGTTATTTTACCACTGAAATCATGGCGTATAGCACAGCAATCTGCAAATATCCGAGGGTTCATCTGAACCAATCTCTTAACTTCACCGTGTTTAGGAACATCAGGAATCAAATCATCAATAATCATCTGAATAAAACGAGGATATAACAACCATTTATCCTTTTTCACTGCCATCACATTTTCTGCCATACAAGCGAAGATCAATCTAGCAATGTTTGCCTTCTCTCCTTTGCAACATATCACCATAGCTTTGGCCCAGTCAAGATTAAGTCCATCTGATCCACCCTTACGGTGATCTAAGCACATAATAAACACGTGAGCTATATATCTCCATTCTTTAGATAAAAATGACTTTTTAATCTCTTTCCTCGACCCAAAGACTGGTCCCTCATATCCCATTTGCCGGAAAGCTTGGAATACTTCAGATTCTGTCATATCAACCTCATCACCAGTATCATCGTCCAGTCTAAGAATCCTCGACACATCTTCAGCAGTAATAGATATATCATGAGCAAGTACTCTAGCTGTGATCCTCTGAACATCTCCTCCGGTGTTGTATTCCGCTGACCTCCAAAGTCTCTAATGTGAAGATCATAGATAGTGGGAGAATGAGAGATAGCATATGCAATGGGTGATCTTTGGAGCCATCGAATACAATCTCGAAATCCGGCCGCTTTAGGCAAAGTATCATCTAATATGGCAGTAATGTTATTCCTCTCGTCAAACTTTAGATTCGCCATAATAATCTGAAAAGATCAACAAATAAATTTGAATAAGAAATACTGAAAATAAGAAAAATAAGATACAAACAAAAGAAACAATTAATTTCGGCAAGCGAAACAATAGTTTCGCTCACTAAGACATGATTGATTCGCTGAATTAAAGACAGTTTCGTCAAGGAAATCAAACAGTTTCGACGAGCGAAACTATAGTTTCGCTCATAGAAACTTGTTAATTTCGCAGAACAAAAGTATTTTCGACAAGATTAGAATGATTCAAAGTAGTTTCGCAATTAGTTTCACCAAAAATTAATTTAGATTCGCTATTACAAATTAGTTTCGCTGACTTGAGAAATTATAGACGAAACTGTGAAATAAGGATTAGTCTTTGCGAAATTAGATAAGATGTGGCGAAACTGTTAAGTTCGCTCGGACAGCATAACTTTACAGTTTCGCTGAAAGACAGTGAACTTTCGTTCAATTTCGCTGAAACTTCGGTAGTTTCGCTGAACGAACAGCGAAACCACCGAAGCGACAAATCCAAATCGCTTATCATAACCAAGAT
Organism: Flaveria ramosissima; assembly: GCA_025215565.1. Taxonomy (NCBI): domain Eukaryota; kingdom Viridiplantae; phylum Streptophyta; class Magnoliopsida; order Asterales; family Asteraceae; genus Flaveria; species Flaveria ramosissima. The sequence goes on from CM046030.1 coordinate 43,715,452, forward strand.
GTAATCCAGATTAAATGATCAATTAATGTTCGAAACTCACATCTGAAGAGAAAATCACTCAAAATCGGTCCAAAAACCAATTTCAAATCAATATCGCCGTATATGAAACCTAAAAACCCTAACAGACGACCTGAACCAGATTTGCGAAGTTATGAAGAAAAATTCGCAAAATTGACTTATATAGTCAATAGTTTCGCTGGCAGCGAAACTATAAATTCGTTTAGCGAATTTACAGTTTCGCTCAGTGAAACTGTAATTTCGCTAAAAGATAACTGGTTAACAACTTATAAGCTAACCTAGCGAAATTGCAGTTTCGCTTAGCGAAGCTGTCAGCGAAAGAATAATTTCGCACCAAAATTTTTATTTATTTTTATTTTATTATTTTTTATTATTATATTATTATATATATTTTTTTTTATTTTTTTTATTATTATTATTTTTTAATTTTTTTTATTTTTTTTATTTTTATTAACAATAATACTCAAGGGAAGCACATCACATAATGAGATCTAAAATAATCAGAGATCACATTCTCTAAATATTTTAGAACATAATGATGATTAAAAATCATCTACCAGTCATGAGATCATACTGAAAACAAGATCTGATCACAATCTGCACAGAAACCACAGAAATTAGAACAAATCAATAACGATTGCTGATATAATTATCCACTTAAACTCATGCCTTATCCTTTTTCAAACAACAGCTTATGATTCATTTAAGGTTCGATTAGATGCTTTAGAATGCTAAGACCCCACAATCATTTGGTAAAAACCCTCACCCAACCTCAGGATTTATTGAATTATGAATCAATCTTCATGAAACAAAATTTTTGAATAAGTGTATAAATGATTATACACAAATATTTCATTCTGAGAGAAATTCATCGATAAGATGATTTGACATAATTATATCAAAATGGTGAGAGCTCCAGATCTATACTCACGTATAACAGAGGAGATAACCATTTGAACATGTGCTGATGAGAGCTCCAGGTCAGTACTATCGTACAGCAGAGGAGATCATCACTCCAGGTCAGTACTTCCGTACAGCAAAGGAGATAAGCACAGACACAAGACATCTTAACACAAAATAAAACAGCAGAGAATGATGACATAACAAAGCACAATGAACGAAAGATTCATTCTCAATCCATTTTTGTCAGGACTCAGTTTTTGTGCAATCCAAAATGAATGAGTAAATCCAGGCATTCTTAAGCATAAAGTTTAATTTAATCATAAAGCTGCTGTCTACTTCATTCATCAGGCTGAGTCTATCAAACATATCGTCAAAGAATCTGATCCATTTCTTTTTATTTTTTTTATTATGAAGCAGAATCTAGAGACAGTTACTATCATTTCTCATAGAATTACTGGTCATGTAAATAAGAAATATTTAGAGAATATACAATCATTTCTCATCATGTTAAATTCGATCTCAGAATACTGATATTACTCCCCCAAATTTTTATTTTCATTTGTCTATAATTATAGAAAAATTGTAACTGAAATTTTTTTTATTGGTTTTTGTTTTTATGTATTTTTATATTTTTTTTTAAATTATTATCAAAGAAATAGAAAATAAAAATTTAAAAAGATATTAATTACCAGAATAGAAATCAATTCATAAAACGAGTTTTATCAAACGTTTTTGTGAAAAGATCAGCTTTTTGATTTTTGGTATCGATGGGAATAATATTAATGAAACCCTTCTCTTGAGCATCACGAATCGCATGAATTCGGGTTTCAATATGCTTTGTGCGAGAATGATGAATAGGATTTTTAGCGATTCCAATGGCAGCCTCATTATCACAGAATAAAGGTGTATGAAGGAAATTGATTCCATAATCAATCATTGGTGTTGTATCCAGAAAGAGCAGCAGCTAGATGCAGCAATATATTCAGCTTCCCCTGTAGAAAGAGAAACTGTTGTTTGTTTCTTGCTCTGCCAAGATACCAGACAATTACCCAAATATTGACATCCTCCAGACACAGATTTTCTGTTTAACCTGCAACCATTGGAATCACTGTCAGAATAAGCATGTAAATCAAAATTTCCACCATATGGATACCACAGTCCGAGACGAGATGATCCTTTGAGATAACGAAAAATTCGTTTGACAGCTTTCTCATGAGATTCCTTTGGAGCCGACTGATATCTAGCACAGTAACCAACAGCAAAAGTGATATCAGGACGACTTGCAGTAAGATACATGAGAGAGCCAATCATAGATCGAAAAAGATGAGGATCAACTGGTTTTCCATTTTCGTCTGGACTGAGATACGTCTGAGCAGTAAAAGGAGTCATTTCAGTAGACGCATCATCCATTTTAAACTTCTTCAGAATATCTTTAATGTACTTCTCTTGGTGAATAAGAATTCCTTCTTTCTGTTGTTCAACTTGCAAGCCAAGAAAGAAGCACATTTCTCCGATCATGCTCATTTCAAACCGTTGGCTCATCACTTCTTCAAACTCTCTACACAATTTAGAGTTTGTAGATCCAAAAATAATATCATCGACATACACTTGAACAAAGATCATTTCACCATTCACCTCCTTCTTAAATAAGGTCATATCAATGGTACCACGAGAATAACCGTTGCTTAAAAGATATTGTGTAAGAGTCTCATACCAGATTCTGGGTGCTTGATGAAGTCCATACAAAGATTTATCAAGTTTATACACTTTATCAGGAAATCAGGATCTTCAAAGCCTGGTGGTTGACACACATATATCTCTTCATCAATGTCGCCATAGAGAAAAGCACATTTCACATCCATCTGGTACACTTTGAACTGTTTATGAGCAGCATGAGCAAGAAATATACGGATTGCTTCAAGACGAGCAACTGGTGCAAAGACTTCTGTATAATCAATACCTTCTTCTTGAGCAAAGCCTTGCACTACAAGTCTAGATTTGTTTCTCACCACCACACCCCGATCATCTGGTTGTTCTTGAACACCCATTTTGTACCAATTGGATACTTCTTGGGAGGTAAATCAACTAAAGTCCAAACCTTAAGCTTCCTGAACTGTTGAAGTTCCAACTGCATAGACTCTACCCAACACGGATCTTGTAGAGCAGCATGAACATTTTTAGGAACAATTTGAGAAATGAAGCATGAGAAAAGACAAACATTAATCAGACCAGATTGACTTCGAGTACGAACACCATCAGAAACAGATCCAATTACATTATCAAGTGGATGATCTTTCAAAGTTTTATAATCTCCAGAAGAAGGAAAGATAGTTGAAGAAGTATCAGCCACCCGGAGAAAGAGTAGATGAAGGTGAAGGTGTATCAATGACAGGTGATGAATCAGGTGAGTTAAGAGATGTAGGTGATAAAGAATCAGATAATGGTGCTTGATCAGGCATCGGAGACGATGAGCTGACATCAATTGAAACAGCATCAGTTACTTGTGGAATTGATGAAACAGACGATGAAGATGATGGAATAATATTCGTTTGAGTACATTGACTTGACATATCATCATCGAAAACTGGCAAATTGAATGAATTGAACACAGTATCGGAATCAAAGAACCATGCAGGTTCAGATTTAACTTCAGTAGGATTTGATTCTTGCCAATCAACATAAAATGACTCTTGAACAATACGTGTTCTTTTGTTGTAAACTCGGTATGCCTTTTGTGAAGAAGAATATCCAACAAAGTAACATTCATCAGAAACAGCCCCAAACTTGGTCTTTTGAGCTTGAGTATTCAGAAGCGTACAAGAACATCCAAATGGGCGAAAGAAATCAATTAGTGGCTTCCTCTTATGAAAAAGTTCATAAGGAGTCTTCACTTTATCTTTCACAATTAGCACTCTGTTTAAAACATAAGAAGCACAATTAACAGCTTCAGCCCAGAAAATGACAGGTAGTGAGGATTCTATCAACATTGTACGAGCAGCTTCCACAAGAGTACGATTCTTTCTTTCTGCAACTCCGTTCTGCTGGGGTGTTCTTGCAGCACTAAATTGTCTCACGATCCCTTTTTGAGCACAAAATGAGTCAAGAATCTGATTTTTAAATTCAGTGCCATTGTCACTTCTTAATCCCATAACTCTTTTCTTACTGACTGATTCAATTGAAATGATTAATTTCTGCAATTCCTCAGCAACTTCACTTTTGTGAGCAAGAAATCTCACCCATGAATAACGTGAAAAAAACAACAAGACAAAAGGACTTTTTAGCAATGGATTTAACACTAATTGGCCCAAATAAATCAGTATGTAACAACTCTAGAGGACTTGATATGCTATTTAAAAGTTTAGGCTTATGAGATTTCTTATGTTGTTTCCCTTTGGCACATGCCATGCATTTTTCAGACACAGAGAAATCTTTTAAAGGAAGTCCTCTAACAAGATTGTTCTTTACTAATTTATTAATTATCTTAAAATTGACATGGCCCAATCGACGATGCCACAAGAGTGACTCAGATGTTGATGCTTTTGAAAGAAGACAAGTTGCAGTAGCTTTTGACTCATTAGAATTCATATCAAGAAGATATGTATCATGTTTCCTTGGAGCACGCATGAGAATTAAATCTTCTGGAACAGCTATCTCTGATTTCAAAAATAAACATTCGTCAGATTTAAATAGAACTGGAATATCTTTATCACAAATTTGAGAGACGCTCAGAAGATTAAATGCCAATTCAGGAACATGGTTGACTTTTTCAAGAGTAAGAGAGCCATTAGTAACTTCTCCTTGTCCAATCATTTTTCCACCCTTCTTGTCTCCAGCAAATGCCACATATCCTCCATTGATAATTCGATAATTAGTCAACAAATCCTTTAATCCCGTCATGTGTTTGGAACAGCCGCTATCAACATGCCACAGACTGTTTACAATCTTTGAAGAAGATCCCTGAAATGAATGAACAAATCATTTAGCCAGGAGTAATAGGGACCCAAGATTGAACAACCTTTGTTTTCAAAGAAGCTGATTTTTTATGAAAGAAATTATTAACCAATTTTGTCAATTTATTCCCAAAACAATTTCTATTAGAGGATCTGTCAATCAAAGGGCAATTTTTGATAAGATGATCCTCTTCACCACACCTGAAACAATGATGTTTGAATCTAGATCGATGATGTGATGAGGTAAAAATAGGATCAATAATAATCTCCTCATCACATTCAGACAAACTAGAATGAACATCACTAAATGTCTCATACATCTCATGATGTTTTTGTTTATTTGACTCAGAATTATTCTTTACAAAATCATAGCTTGATTCTTCTGACAAATCAGTAAAACTCGTACCATTGGTACCAGTTTCAGATGAAGGAGAACTGCATTTTTCTGAAGATGTCATATTTAATGGTATAAAAGATGGAATAGGTTGAGAAAAGAACTTTTCAAAAGAATTAGTTTTAAGTTGCTCAGTTGTTTTAGGTGAAACATCAGATTCATTCAATTCATAACCAGAACAAAAATCATCACTATTAAGATTTGAATTACAAGATGAAATAGAACAATCAGGAGAACATGAGACATTCAAGTCTGTTACATTTGAACTAGAAACAAATACTGAATTTAAACTAGACTTATTATCTAAAACAGACTGCAGTTTTTCAGGTGTACTAGAACTAGTGCATCCAAGCCCACTAGTTGGTCCATAGTCGTAGTCTTCACGAATGTACTTAGAGTTATTCCCAACTAAACCTGCAGACATACTATTAGTATCTGATTTGATTAAATCATTAGAAGGATGAGGAACAGGCATAGGAGAATAACAATATGTACTAGGAGGAGGATAAACCTGTACATTTTCATAACCCAAACCAGTTTTAATTCTTGCTCCCCGTTGAGATTTACAAAGATCATCATGTTTCATTCCAGAAATAGTCCATTTATCTAACTTTGACTGAAGTTTGCTTGCTTCAAATTCAGCCAGAGCAACTCGTTCAGTCAAAGTATTAATCTCTACATTCCTTTCCAAAACAATTCTTTTTAAATGATCAGTTTCTTTTAAAGCCTCATTTAATTTCACAAAATATTTTGATTCATTCAATTTAAGTTCATCATTAATGCGTTTTAAATCCTTTTCATTATCAATTAACAAACGATTAGCCTTATAAACCCCAAAAAGTCTAATTTTGCAAGCAGATGAACACATATCCTGTATTACCTCATAAGGAAGTCCCATTACCATCTTTTCGGCAGCTAAAGCTTTATCGCACATGCATACTGGAGTACTCGATTTCCTTTCCTCAACAGTAGCGGCCGCATCATCCTTCTCTTTTCCTTTCACAGCTTTTGAATCTGTAGTTTTCTCTTTCTTCTCTCCATCATCTTTCTCTTCTTTCTCCTTTACTGAAGATTCATTCTCTCCTTTGAATTCCTTAAACAGCACAAACTCATCTTCTCAACTTCCATCTCATCACTTTTCACAATCTCAGCAACTAAAGCATGATTTATTTCAGATCTGGTTTCTTCCACCTCTGCACTCCAGTCAAAATTAGAAATCAAGGCTGACTCCTTTTTTGAATTTCCCTCTTCCTTTACTTTCTCTGTCAATCTTGGCACTCCAGTGTTACTAGGATCTGTTACAATTGGTAATGGACATTCACGTTTAAAATGTCCCATTGTTTACAGTTAAAGCATCTCAGTTTTGACTTGTCAAATCCTAGTTTTGAGGTTGATGATTGACCACCGAAGTTCTTTCTTCCCGTTCTTTCCATAAACCTCCGAGCTCTTAAAGTTAACATTGCCATTTGCCATTGAATGTCAGTCTCTTCCAAATCATCAGGATCAACTTGATACATATCCTCCATAGTCATACCTTTACCTTTCAACTCACCAGCAACAAGAGCTTCATAGCTCTGAACAAACATTCCAAAAAGAGCCATTGTTTCAGATGGAATAGTAGTTTCAGCATTCACCTTAGAATTTCCCAATTCCTTTCCAACATGATTACTACCACTTGAGAGATTACTTGTATTGCTCCCTCCTTGAATTGGATTCTGAATGTGAGAGTTTGCAGCGGATGACAATAAAGCAGCATTTTGAGAAAAACCAGGTGTGGGCATCATAGTCTGGTTAAATTCTCTTCTTTTCATATCCAACTCAAAAGATTTCAACTTATTAATGATATCCATCAGCTTATAATCTGTAAAACCTCTTTCTTGTTTGAGCATCCTCACTTGAAGACTCCATTGTGGTGGAAGAGAATCGAGAAGTCTGTTAACTTGTTCGCTGTTGGAGAGTCTTTCATCATATTTCTTCAAAGTGCTTGAAACAGTTAAGAATCGATTTGTAAGATCTGTCAAACTTTCATTCTTATATCCTACAAACGAGTTAAACTCCTTTTCAGCTTGAATACTCTTGTCTTTCACCAGATCTGCATTCCCATCAAAGAATTCACAGAGAGCATCATAAAGGGATTTAGCATTTTTATGCTCTGCAAAACGATTGTAGATGTCAGGAGCCAAGCAGAGAGTTAGAGCACCAAATGCTTTTTGATCACGATCAATCAGTTTCAGATCTCTTTCAGTATAAGAAGATGGATCTTTATTTTGAGAAACGACATCACCAACTGTAACCGTAGGTATATGAGGACCTGAAATAATCGATTCCCATTGATTATGATCTGTATAGAAAAAGAAAGCCTTGAGACATCTCTTCCAATCTTCAAAATTATCTCCATTAATGAGTCTTGGAGGTCTATTAGGAGCAACACTTTCAAGATCCGCAAGTGTGAGAGTAGTTAATTTTGACATGATAATTTCGCAGAAAGTTTGGTAATTTCGCTGGTAAGTTCGCTGACAAATTCGCTAACAACTTCGCTGAGAAAGTAGGCTTGCTTAATAGTTTCGCTAAAACAAATACTTTCGCAAACTCAGACACTTTCTCTTGAAATTTCAGCAGCACTTTCGCTTGAATCAAAGACAACAATTGCTTAGTTTCGCTGCTAATTTCGCAGGAAACAAGCTTGAACTTTCGTTCAGAAATAGTTTCGGCAGCACTTTCGCTTGATAATTGATCAAAAACACTGCTGAACTTTCGTTCAAAGAGATTCTTTCGCTGAAATTCTAGAAAACAACTTCAAATCCAAAATAACTCACAATTTCGCTGAATGAAGATCACAGTTTCGCTGTAAGAACTGTAGTTTCGCTCGTCGATCTGAAAACCCTTTTTCACCTTAAAATCAATCCAAAATCATCCAAAACTCAATGAATTTGAGATCTGATGATTGTAGAATCTTCCTCAATGAAGAACAAGCATAATTCAATCAATTTCCATCCCAAAAATAGCTGATAATCCGATGAAAATTGATTGAACCTAGATATTGACCAAAACCACCAAAACTCAACAAATCAAGAGCACTAAGGCTCTGATACCATATTGTTGGTCCATGTGATCGATGAACAGTACAATTGATAGAATAGTTTGATCAATATCACATACATAAGCCAAATAACAAACAATTGAGAGAAGAATATGATGAATCAAGACATAATTGATATTCAAATGAACAAACTCACTCAATAACAATAAGCACAATGTATTTCAATGAAGTAACTGCTTGAGAATGATAGTTTGCAATAGAATTCCACGTTTTGGGTTTTGCAAACTTATCATGCAAAATGAAATAACAAAAGTATATATAGCAGTCATAGTTTCGCTGACAGTTTCGCTACTAGCGAAACTGTCATGCCGAAACTATAGTTTCGCCCGGCAAAACATAAGTTCGCCGGGTGAACCAAAACAGCAAACTGTCAGCGAAACTATAGATTCGCTCACAGTTTCGCTGGACTGCCAAAACTGCTAATAACTATCAAAATACAAAATGAAACTAACACAAGTCCTATTACAATAAAAGGTAAACATCTATACTAATGTGAGTCCAACCTATCATGATCTTCAGATTCTAATGAAGATTATAATCAAATTTAATTAGATTGGTTCGGGAGTGTGTTTTGAAGGCTTGAGAATCAAAAGTCCATTGCATTTGAGGTTGTTACCAAAAGCAAAAGCAATCCATGCATGAACTAGTGTTGCTTAATATTATTGTATAACTAGTTCCTTTCCCATGTATTTAGTTAAGCTTTTGTGAATACGATGATGCACCGATTTGTAGTTGCACTATTTTGGTTAAAATACAAGTAAATCTTATTTAATTGGTCGTGTTAACATGATTTGTCTTCTTTTTCATCAATCACACATTATGTTTCTCGTTTAACGTTAGATTAGTTTCGTTTGCATTGTAATTTGATTCTCTCTTGTTCTCTAGTGAAATTCGAGTAATTTATTGGTCCTTTACACCTCGTTTCCTTCCCTTGATGGTCGAAAAAGGATTATGTGGATCAATAGTTGTCATTTAGATTCAATCAATGGATTTTGGAGGTAATAATATTCGAAGATGGTTGTGGAGTGCTGTGAATAAGTTTTGGGCAAAAGTGGATTGAGTTTAAGGGTTATTCGTGTGGTGTCATGTTCGGTTTTGGTTTCGATTAAACAATAGATCCTATGTTTCATGTGTGATCGATTAGTGTGATTCTAATGAAGATTATAATCAGATTTAATTAGATTGGTTTGGGAGTGTGTTTTGAAGGCTTGAGAATCAAAAGTCCATTGCATTTGAGGTTGTTACCAAAAGCAAAAGCAATACATGCGTGAACTAGTGTTGTTTAATGTTATTGCATAACTAGTTCCTTTCCCATGTATTTAGTTAAGCTTTTGTGAATACAATGATGCACCGATCTGTAGTTGCACTATTTTGGATAAAATACAAGTAAATCTTATTTAATTGGTCGTGTTAACATGATTTGCCTTCTTTTTCATCAATCACACATTATGTTCCTCGTTTGACGTTAGATTAGTTTCGTTTGCATTGTAATTTGATTCTCTCTTGTTCTCTAGTGAAATTCGAGTAATTTGTTGGTCCTTTACATCTCGTTTCCTTCCCTTGATGGTCGAAAAAGGATTCTGTGGATCAATAGTTGTCATTTAGATTAAATCAATGGATTTTGGAGGTAATAATGTTCGAAGATGGTTGTGGAATGTTGTGGATAAGTTTTGGGCAATAGTGGATTGATTTTAAGGGTTATTCGTGTGGTGTCGTGTTCTGTTTTGGTTTCAATTAAACAATAGATTCTATGTTTCATGTGTGATCGATTAGTGTGATTCTAATGAAGATTATAATCAAATTTAATTAGATTGGTTCGGGAGTGTGTTTTGAAGGCTTGAGAATCAAAAGTCCATTGCATTTGAGGTTGTTACCAAAAGAAAAAGCAATCCATGCATGAACTAGTGTTGTTTAATATTATTGTATAACTAGTTCCTTTCCCATGTATTTAGTTAAGCTTTTGTGAATACAATGATGCACCGATCTGTAGTTGCACTATCTTGGTTAAAATACAAGTAAATCTTATTTAATTGGTCGTGTTAACTTGATTTGTCTTCTTTTTCATCAATCACACATTATGTTTCTCGTTTGACGTTAGATTAGTTTTGTTTGCATTGTAATTTGATTCTCTGTTGTTCTCTAGTGAAATTCGAGTAATTTATTGGTCCTTTACACCTTGTTTCCTTCCCTTGATGGTCGAAAAAGGATTCTGTGGATCAATAGTTGTCATTTAGATTCAATCAATGGATTTTGGAGGTAATAATGTTCGAAGATGGTTGTGGATAAGTTTTGGGCAATAGTGGATTGATTTTAAGGGTTATTTGTGTGGTGTCGTGTTCGGTTTTGGTTTCAATTAAACAATAGATTCTATGTTTCATGTGTGATCGATTAGTGTGATTCTAATGAAGATTATAATCAAATTTAATTAGATTGGTTCGGGAGTGTGTTTTGAAGGCTTGAGAATCAAAAGTCCATTGCATTTGAGGTTGTTACCAAAAGCAAAAGCAATCCATGCATGAACTAGTGTTGTTTAATATTATTGTATAACTAGTTCCTTTCCCATGTATTTAGTTAAGCTTTTGTGAATACGATGGTGCACCGATTTGTAGTTGCACTATTTTGGTTAAAATACAAGTAAATCTTATTTAATTGGTCGTGTTAACATGATTTGTCTTCTTTTTCATCAATCACACATTATGTTTCTCGTTTGACGTTAGATTAGTTTCGTTTGCATTGTAATTTAATTCTCTCTTGTTCTCTAGTGAAATTCGAGTAATTTATTGGTCCTTTACACCTCGTTTCCTTCCCTTGATGGTCGAAAAAGGATTCTGTGGATCAATAGTTGTCATTTAGATTCAATCAATGGATTTTGGAGGCAATAATGTTCGAAGATGGTTGTGGAGTGCTGTGAATAAGTTTTGGGCAAAAGTGGATTGAGTTTAAGGGTTATTCGTGTGGTGTCGTGTTCGGTTTTGGTTTCGATTAAACAATAGATTCTATGTTTCATGTGTGATCGATTAGTGTGATTCTAATGAAGATTATAATCAAATTTAATTAGATTGGTTTGGGAGTGTGTTTTGAAGGCTTGAGAATCAAAAGTCCATTGCATTTGAGGTTGTTACCAAAAGCAAAAGCAATCCATGCATGAACTAGTGTTGTTTAATATTATTGTATAACTAGTTCCTTTCCCATGTATTTAGTTAAGCTTTTGTGAATACGATGGTGCACCGATTTGTAGTTGCACTATTTTGGTTAAAATACAAGTAAATCTTATTTAATTGGTCGTGTTAACATGATTTGTCTTCTTTTTCATCAATCACACATTATGTTTCTCGTTTGACGTTAGATTAGTTTCGTTTGCATTGTAATTTAATTCTCTCTTGTTCTCTAGTGAAATTCGAGTAATTTATTGGTCCTTTACACCTCGTTTCCTTCCCTTGATGGTCGAAAAAGGATTCTGTGGATCAATAGTTGTCATTTAGATTCAATCAATGGATTTTGGAGGCAATAATGTTCGAAGATGGTTGTGGAGTGCTGTGAATAAGTTTTGGGCAAAAGTGGATTGAGTTTAAGGGTTATTCGTGTGGTGTCGTGTACGGTTTTGGTTTCGATTAAACAATAGATTCTATGTTTCATGTGTGATCGATTAGTGTGATTCTAATGAAGATTATAATCAAATTTAATTAGATTGGTTTGGGAGTGTGTTTTGAAGGCTTGAGAATCAAAAGTCCATAGCATTTGAGGTTGTTACCAAAAGCAAAAGCAATCCATGTGTGAACTAGTGTTGTTTAATGTTATTGTATAAGCAGTTCCTTTCCCATGTATTTAGTTAAGCTTTTGTGAATACAATGATGCACCGATCTGTAGTTGCACTATCTTGGTTAAAATACAAGTAAATCTTATTTAATTGGTCGTGTTAACTTGATTTGTCTTCTTTTTCATCAATCACACATTATGTTTCTCGTTTGACGTTAGATTAGTTTTGTTTGCACCGTAATTTGATTCCCTCTTGTTCTCTAGTGAAATTCGAGTAATTTATTGGTCCTTTACACCTCGTTTCCTTCCCTTGATGGTCGAAAAAGGATTCTGTGGCTCAATAGTTGTCATTTAGATTCAATCAATGGATTTTGGAGGCAATAATGTTCGAAGATGGTTGTGGAGTGCTGTGGAGAAGTTTTGGGCAAAAGTGGATTGATTTTAAAAGTTATTCGTGTGGTGTCGTGTTCGGTTTTGGTTTCGATTAAACAATAGATTCTATGTTTCATGTGTGATCGATTAGTGTGATTCTAATAAAGATTATAATCAGATTTAATTAGATTGGTTCGGGAGTGTGTTTAGAAGGCTTGAGAATCAAAAGTCCATTGCATTTGTGGTTGTTACCAAAAGCAAAAGCAATCCATGCATGAACTAGTGTTGTTTAATATTATTGTATAACTAGTTTCTTTCCCATGTATTTAGTTAAGCTTTTGTGAATACAATGATGCACCGATCTGTAGTTGCACTATCTTGGTTAAAATACAAGTAAATCTTATTTAATTGACGTGTTAACTTGATTTGTCTTCTTTTTCATCAATCACACATTATGTCACACCCCCGCTAAAAGCGGAAACATGGGGATGTAACGAGACCGGGATCGTCATAACACATGGTAAGCGATAGAGATGCAATATAAATAAATGATGACAAGCGTGTCATGACGACACCCGACAACAAGGGGACTTGTGTCGTGTTTAGTCAATGTTCACGACAACATAGCCATAAGCATAACATGATAATGATACACATAATCACATAAGATGAAATTGTAAATGTTAATTCCCACAACCCGGGAACAAGTTTCAAAAGTTGATAATTGTTTACAAGCGTTAACATTGTTCAAAAGATTGTTTATCATAACATGTTAAGTCCCAAAAATGCATCCTAAGGTCTCCACTAAGGCAGCACACCTAGATTCCTGGACTTGCATGATCACCTGAAAAGATATGCTTAAAACGGTCAACATAATTGTTGGTGAGCTCGCAGGTTTATGTAATAAAAATGTAAGTGATGCTGTATAATGTAAGCGTTGCGGAATACCGTGAATACAGTTATATACACAAGTAAATATCACATGACATGAGCTTTGCAACCAAACCTAGCGACGTACACAAAGAAATTGTCGGCATATATTCACCCAAGGGCCCGTTCCTGGCCACTGATGGTACCAACTAGTATACCATCGAACGAGGGTGGGGGTGTCAACCCAGTAGTACTACCAATACCTAACCGTCGGTTCCCACACTGGAATTAAATAGTTGCAAAGATAGAACCACACAGCAGACCCAAGCATGTATTAAATATACTTGCAACACAGTATCACGTTGATTCCTTGTATGTAAAATGTATGTAAGTTGTACAGCATTGAAAATGTGTAAGCATACTTTTCCCCCAAGTTGTAAATGATTGAAATATTGTATAAGCGTAAAAAAGGGCCACGAAACTCACTTGTTAGGTGGTAAGTATGTATGAGCAATGTATCCCAAATGTTGAATGCAAATAAACAGTCAAACACCTATTGACAGTTATTGTATAGCATTAATGATATGATAAGATAAGCGCGTAATAATGATGGGTCGGTTCGGGTCGTATCGGCTGGGTCGCGTATAACACACACAGACTGACACACGTACTAGATCTTATGTAGACCCAAGTACAAGACATTGTCGCCACTAATGATGATGTTTAAGTAAAAGTCTCATTGTTATTGAAGAAACATTGAATAAGTGTCAATAGTTATAAGTCAATTGATCGTTGTAAAGCGTTGGTTTAAATTTGTTTAAAATATTTGTGGCCGAACAATGGCATTATTGTGTTAATGTTGCCTCAACATCACACGACATACTCACACCACGCACAAGGAGATCAAACACAACAATTTCAGTCGCATAACAAGGCCAGACGCACGACTCAACCTCCATTCGTACGAACCAACCCTCAATCGTGCGAATCAGCTTCATTCGTACGATTGAGCCTTCATTCGTATGACTGGCCTTCAGTCGTACCACACAACACCCAATCGCACGACTCAACCTCCATACGCACGAATCAACCTTCAATCGTGCGAATTAGCTACTTTCGTACGATTGAACCTTCATTCGTGCGATTGGACTCCAGTCGTGCGAATCACGCACATTCGCACACATTCAGTCGGTCACCTGACTCAATCGCACACAATCACTCAATCGCATGACTCAATCGCATACAGACACTCAGTCGCACAACTCAGTCGCACGACATGCCTAGTCGCACAACTCAGTCGCGCGATTGACTCAAACGCATGATTCAGTCGCACGACCCACTCAGTCGCACGGCTCAATCGCATGGATGACCCAGTCGCCTGATCTGCAGAATCGCGACTGTGGTCAGGATGAGCAGCCCCCGAGCTGCTCTAAACACGGGTTTTACACCACAAGGACTTCCAGAAACACTCAACAAACATACACAAGCATGAAACACAAGCAAAGAGACCTCACACGCGCCCATACGACCTTGTGTGTTCGGGTTGAACCTGAACACCCGAAACCCTAGCTTTGGACAGCCGTGAAAAGGCTAGAAAACGGACAACCAAAGACAACTACCTGCTAGAAAAGGGTAGTCTAAGCTGTAGACGGTGTCGAGACGAAGAAAACAAGACCTCTCGGGTTGGATTTGGTGCTAGAATGGTGATTTTGTGTGTGTAGAGGATGAAGATGAAGAAGATGGTGAAGAATGAAGATTAGGGCTGGTAAGAGGGTATTTATACCCAGCCCAAGTTTACAAAATTACGAGTTTAGTCTCTGCACTTAACCCCCGAGTTTTCCCAAATTTGGTTCGGTTGAAAAACGACTTCATTGGATGTTTTATATTAATTGTAAAAGTATATTTAATGTTGTTATGACTTAAGAAATGGTTATATCAAAAACATTTAATATATTTATAAAATGATATATTTGACGGTTTCATAAACGAAAGCTTTAAAAGTCTTTTTAAGGTTAACATAGGATTATAGCGAATATACACACAACGATAATAATGCACACATGATATCCACATAAAGAGTCAAATAAAGATGAGGAATGACTGATCAAAGAATAGATAACGGACATTCACGTTAATTGACGGACCTTAAGGTGACGGATGTCACGGTATCCCCCAGTTGAGAGAATTTCGTCTTGAAATTCAGCTGGAGTTAGGTCCAAGAGTGTCATCCTCGAAAAGATATGGATATTTGAGTTTCATCTGATCTTCACGTTCCCATGTAAACTCTGGCCCTCGTTTTGAATTCCACCTTACGCGAACAATAGGTATTCTACTGCGCTTCAGTTGCTTCACCTTTCGATCCATGATCTCAATGGGCTCCTCAACAAAGTGAAGCTTGTCGTCAATCTTGATTTCCTCGATTGGCACGTGAAGGGATTCATCGGCCAAACACTTCTTGAGGTTGGACACGTGAAAAGTATCATGCACACCGCTAAGCTCTTGTGGCAACCTTAACCGGTAAGCCACTGGACCGATCCTTCAGTGATCTCAAATGGTCCAAGTATTGGGCTAACTTCCCTTTCTTTCCGAATCGAACGATCCTTTCCAAGGGGAAAACTTGAGTAACACACGATCCCCAACATTGAATTCTAGAGGCTTCCGACGATTGTCGGCATAGCTCTTTTGGCGATCTCGCTCGGCTTTAAGTCGATCTTTGATTTGGAAAATCTTGTCTGTGGTTTCTTGGATGATCTCTGGGCCTGTCAGTTGACTTTCACAATTTCGGCCCAACAAACGGGAGATCTGCATTTCCTTCCATACAACGCTTCAAATGGAGCACATCCAATGCTTGTATGGTAGCTGTTGTTGTAGAGAACTCAATCAACGGTAGATGAGCATCCCAACTACCACCAAAATCGATTACACACGCTCTCAACATGTCTTCTAGCGTCTGTATAGTTCGTTCACTTTGGCCATCTTTCTGAGGGTGATAGGCTGTACTCATGTCTAACCGAGTGCCCATCGCTTTCTGTAGTGTCTGCAAAAAACGTGAAGTAAAATCTGCTATCCAGTCGGATATGATTGACACTGGCACCCGTGCCGTGTCACGACCTCTTTTGGTACAATCTCGCCAACTTATCCATCTTGTAATCTTCTCGGATAGGCAAGAAATGTGCTGACTTTGTCATTCGATCAACAATGACCCATATCGAGTCATGACAGCTGCTGTTCTAGGGAGTTTGGTAATGAAATTCATAGCTATGTTCCCATTTCCACTCGGGAATTTCAGGTTGCTGTAATAATCCCGATGGTTTTTGATGTTCAGCTTTGACTTTCGAACACGTCAAGCATCGGCTGACATACAAGGCAATGTCTCTCTTCATGCCTGGCCACCAGTATAGATCCTTAAGATCGTGATACATCTTGTCTGCACCAGGATGAATAGAATATCGCGTCTTGTGGGCTTCATCCATGACTAAGGTTCGAACACCTCCCCATTTGGGTACCCATATGCGATCCATGAAGTACTGAATACCGTCATCCTTGCGCATCATCTGTTTATCTAACCCTCGGAATTCTTCTCCCGCAAGGTTTTCTTCTTTCAATGCCTCACTTTGTGCAATTTGAATCTGAGCTTTCAGGTTGGTTTGGATGGTCAATCCCAACGCTCGTGCACGTAGTGGTTTCACACGTTCTTTACGGCTTAAGGCATCAGCCACCACGTTAGCTTCCCCGGATGATACCGGATTTCACAATCGTAATCACTAAGAAGCTCTACCCAACGTCGTTGGCGCATATTGAGTTCCTTCTGATCCAGAATATGTTGAAGGCTCTTATGATCAGTGAAGATGATGCATTTGGTGCCATACAGATAATGCCTCCAAATCTTGAGTGCAAATACTACAGCGCCCAACTCAAGATCATGAGTGGTGTAGTTCTTTTCGTGCACTTTAAGTTGTCGCGAAGCGTAGGCAATCACCTTATCCTCTGCATTAGTACACATCCCAATCCTGATGTGACGCATCGCAGTAACCACAAAATCATCAGTTCCGTCTGGGAGAGACAATATAGGCGCGTTGCACAACTTCTTTTCAACGTTTGGAACGCTTGTTCTTGTGCATATCCCCAGTCAAACTTCTTGTCTTTCTGAGTAAGCATGGTTAATGGTTGCGCGATCTTTGAGAAATTCGCGATGAAGCGACGATAATAACCGGCCAATCCTAAAAATTGCCGTATCTCTGATGGCGTCTGGGGCGTATCCCATTTCTTCACCGCTTCGATCTTGCCGGGATCTACGTGAATCCCGTTCTCATTAACACATGACCCAAAAACTTCACCTCTCGCAACCAAAATTCACACTTTGAGAACTTGGCGAAAAGTTTATCTTTCGCATAGCAGCTCCAGAATTGCCGAAGATGTTCTTCATGATCCTCCTTTGATCGGGAGTAGATAAGTATATCGTCTATGAACACGATCACAAACTTATCCAAGTAAGGTTTGCACACCCGATTCATTAGATCCATGAACACAGCTGGTGCGTTAGTCAATCCGAACGGCATGACCAAGAACTCATAGTGCCCATAACGAGTCCTGAACGCAGTCTTCGGTATGTCGTCCTCGAAAACCCTTAGCTGATGATAACCAGAACGTAGATCAATCTTTGAGAAATACGAAGCTCCTTGCAGCTGATCGAATAAATCGTCGATCCTGGGGAGAGGATATCAGTTCTTTACCGTCAACTTGTTCAGTTCACGGTAATCGATGCACATGCGGAACGATCCATCCTTCTTCTTGACAAATAGTACCGGCGCTCCCCACGGTGAATGACTCGGTCGAATAAAACCCTTCTCCAGTAGTTCCTGTAGCTGACTAGACAACTCTTGCATCTCGGATGGCGCTAGTCGATATGGCGTTTTCGCTACCGGTGTAGCTCCTGGAACCAACTCTATACGGAATTCCACCTGTCGTGGAGGAGGCAAACCAGACAAGTCATCTGGAAATACTTCTGGGTAATCCCGTACCACTGGAATATCCACCAGTTTCCTTTCTTCATCTTTCTTTTCAACCACATGAGCCAGAAAAGCGTAGCACTGCTTTCGTAAACTCTGGCGTGCTTTCATGCAGGAAATAAGCTTTAAGCTCTTGCCCGGTCGTTCTCCCTGAACCTTGAGTACTTCCCCGTTTGGCATAGGAATACGTACTACTTTGTCTCGACAAACAATCTCTGCTCCATTTTGGGACAACCAATCCATACCCACAATCACATCGAAGCTTCCTAACTCAAAGTGTATCAAATCTATCTCAAAGGTATGATCCTCCAGCGTTAACGAACACTTCCTAATAATCTCATCGGCCTGAACAACTCTACCGTTGGCCATTTCTACAGAGTAGCTAGTTTCTAGCCTACTAGGACTCAAATCAAGCAATTGCACAAACTCGGAAGATATAAAACTATTGTCTGCTCCAGTATCAAATAATATAGATGCGAAGTGATGATTGAGTAAATGCGTACCCGTGACAACATTCGGGTCCTTACGAGCATCATTGGCTCCAATGACGAATGCACGTCCCCGAGCTGCGTTCCCCTGAGTAGTCGGGCCTTGATTCCCAGCGATAGCCATCACCTGCTGCTGGTTGTTTCCCTGTTGACCCGGTGCCCGATTCAGCCTGGGGCACATGTTTCTGTAGTGATCGGGGCTCCCACACTCAAAGCAAGCCCTTGCATTCCCGGCGGGGTTAACCGCGTTGACGGATGCTACCAGATTCGGCGCAGTTCTCAATCTCTTGCCAAATGTCCCGGGCGCCTACAGTTCGCGCACACCCGGCACTGCGTCCCTGGGGGATGATGATAATTGCACCTGTCACATTTGGGGTGCGGCCCCACATACTCTCCTGGCCTGAGACACGGCCACAAAATTCCTGGTCGGTTTAGACTCTTCTCAATTTTCCGGCACTCGACCGGCTCGATTCCCAACATCTTTCGCTTCTCGGCTCCTCTGCCCAAAACCCAGTTCTAACCATCTCATCAGTCAAAGCGCCAGCTTTCAGAATTGCGCTCTGAATAGTAGGAGGAGCGGCTGCTGTGACCATAGCTCTAATTTGAGGCGCGAGTCCCGAAATGTACCTTTCAATCCTCTTTGATTCCGGCGTAACCAGATGCGGAACCAACCTTGCCAGCTCATGAAAACGATTAGTATAAGCTGCATGCCCTGCCCCGACCATAGCATGATTCCAGAACTCATGCTCTAACTTCTGCATCTCGTTGAGAGGGCAGTATTCCTCGGTGATCAAGGCTTTGAATTCATCCCATGACATCTGCATCGCAGATTCTCTTCCTCGAGCTTGAACCTGGGTGTTCCACCAGGTTAGGGCCTTACCCTGTAGTGAACAAGCGGCATACTTGATTCTTTGACTGTCGAGGCACTCACTAATGTCGATCACTGCCTCCATCTTCTCCAGCCACCAAGTTAGGGCTATCGCCCCACCTTTCCGATCGAATTCTCTTGGTTTGCAAGCCACAAACTCCTTGTACGAACATCCCCGACGAGCATTAACCACCCCAGTCTCAATACCGGCAGTACCACCATTCCCGGTTTCCTGGTTGCTCTCGTTTCTAGTCGGGTTTCCGTTTCCCGTCTCAGTTTCGATCCCACCTTGGACTCCATCATCGTTGCCACCATCCCCGTGAGGGTGGTGTTGTTGGAGTGTGTCGCTCACTTGGGCCACAATAGTAGGAATCAGTGCGGCCAATTGCTGTGCGATCAGGGCTGCCATGTCGGCGTTCCCTATTTCTTGACTGTTACTGGCAGGAGCATCGTTTGCTCTTGGTGCTCTGCCTCTGCCCCTTGGGGCTTCACTCCCGCCACTATTGCTACGGGTGACTCTTCGAGGCGGCATGTTCTAATCATAGAAAAGGTAAACACATAAGTTTACATCAATTGAAAGTGTATATCCATAACACTCATCAAGTCCATGTATTTCATGTCAATATCACACTTATTGTCATCACACATCGCATGCAATTCGTACAGTTCTCACACCATGAATTGATAATGTTTCAACGATGATACATCACAACAGTTGTATGTCCATGTATACAATCACGTTTAGTCTAGCGGAGGTTGTCTATTTTCCTTCCTCTTTCGAGGTTTCAGACAAGGCCTCCTCAGGTTTAATCTCAATGTCCAAGGTCAAGCGCAATAGCATGATCTGTGAAGATCTCTTCGGGTTTAATACCCGGATCTGATAAACTAACTCAGCGCGCAGAGGGAACGGAAGATCCAATAGAAGCATCCCTTAAAAGAGTGAGCACAAGGGCTCTCTCATAGGGCGGAAAGATCACATAACAAATAGATGAACAAATCAAGCAGCGAGGAACACATACACGAGATATAATATGCATACAGAGTCCTAGCATGCAAATCTACATGAAGGTTCCTAGGTTATAGTCTAGGTCAAGCTGCCTAATTCTCTATAACCAATGGCTCTGATACCAATCTGTCACACCCCCACTAAAAGCGGAAACACGGGGATGTAACAGACCGGGATCGTCATAACACATGGTAAGCGATAGAGATGCAATATAAATAAATGATGACAAGCGTGTCATGACGACACCCGACAACAAGGGGACTTGTGTCGTGTTTAGTCAATGTTCACGACAACATAGCCATAAGCATAACATGATAATGATACACATAATCACATAAGATGAAATTGTAAATGTTAATTCCCACAACCCGGGAACAAGTTTCAAAAGTTGATAATTGTTTACAAGCGTTAACATTGTTCAAAAGATTGTTTATCATAACATGTTAAGTCCCAAAAATGCATCCTAGGGTCCCTAAGGCAGCACACCTAGATTCCTGGACTTGCATGATCACCTGAAAAGATATGCTTAAAACGGTCAACATAATTGTTGGTGAGCTCGCAGGTTTATGTAATAAAAATGTAAGTGATGCTGTATAATGTAAGCGTTGCGGAATACCGTGAATACAGTTATATACACAAGTAAATATCACATGACATGAGCTTTGCAACCAAACCTAGCGACGTACACAAAGAAATTGTCGGCATATATTCACCCAAGGGCCCGTTCCTGGCCACTGATGGTACCAACTAGTATACCATCGAACGAGGGTGGGGGGTGTCAACCCAGTAGTACTACCAATACCTAACCGTCGGTTCCCACACTGGAATTAAATAGTTGCAAAGATAGAACCACACAGCAGACCCAAGCATGTATCAAATAGTACTTGCAACACAGTATCACGTTGATCCTTGTATGTAAAATGTATGTAAGTTGTACAGCATTGAAAATGTGTAAGCATACTTTTCCCCCAAGTTGTAAATGATTGAAATATTGTATAAGCGTAAAAAGGGCCACGAAACTCACTTGTTAGGTGGTAAGTATGTATGAGCAATGTATCCCAAATGTTGAATGCAAATAAACAGTCAAACACCTATTGACAGTTATTGTATAGCATTAACGATATGATAAGATAAGCGCGTAATAATGATGGGTCGGTTCGGGTCGTATCGGCTGGGTCGCGTATACACACACAGACTGACATACGTACTAGATCTTATGTAGACCCAAGTACAAGACATTGTCGCCACTAATGATGATGTTTAAGTAAAAGTCTCATTGTTATTGAAGAAACATTGAATAAGTGTCAATAGTTATAAGTCAATTGATCGTTGTAAAGCGTTGGTTTAAATTGTTAAAAATAGTATGTGTGCCCTTTTCGCGTTGACTTTAATATTTGTGGCCGAACAATGGCATTATTGTGTTAATGTTGCCTCAACATCACACGACATACTCACACCACGCACAAGGAGATCAAACACAACAATTTCAGTCGCATAACAAGGCCAGACGCACGACTCAACCTCCATTCGTACGAACCAACCCTCAATCGTGCGAATCAGCTTCATTCGTACGATTGAGCCTTCATTCGTATGACTGGCCTTCAGTCGTACCACACAACACCCAATCGCACGACTCAACCTCCATATGCACGAATCAACCTTCAATCGTGCGAATTAGCTACTTTCGTACGATTGAACCTTCATTCGTGCGATTGGACTCTAGTCGTGCGAATCACGCACATTCGCACACATTCAGTCGGTCACCTGACTCAATCGCACACAATCACTCAATCGCATGACTCAATCGCATACAGACACTCAGTCGCACAACTCAGTCGCACGACATGCCTAGTCGCACAACTCAGTCGCGCGATTGACTCAAACGCATGATTCAGTCGCACGACCCACTCAGTCGCACGGCTCAATCGCATGGATGACCCAGTCGCCTGATCTGCAGAATCGCGACTGTGGTCGGGATGAGCAGCCCCCGAGCTGCTCTAAACACGGGTTTTACACCACAAGGACTTCCAGAAACACTCAACAAACATACACAAGCATGAAACACAAGCAAAGAGACCTCACACGCGCCCATACGACCTTGTGTGTTCGGGTTGAACCTGAACACCCGAAACCCTAGCTTTGGACAGCCGTGAAAAGGCTAGAAAACGGACAACCAAAGACAACTACCTGCTAGAAAGGGGTAGTCTAAGCTGTAGACGGTGTCGAGACGAAGAAAACAAGACCTCTCGGGTTGGATTTGGTGCTAGAATGGTGATTTTGTGTGTGTAGAGGATGAAGATGAAGAAGATGGTGAAGAATGAAGATTAGGGCTGGTAAGAGGGTATTTATACCCAGCCCAAGTTTGCAAAATTACGAGTTTAGTCCCTGCACTTAACCCCCGAGTTTTCCCAAATTTGGTTCGGTTGAAAAACGACTTCATTGGATGTTTTATATTAATTGTAAAAGTATATTTAATGTTGTTATGACTTAAGAAATGGTTATATCAAAAACATTTAATATATTTATAAAATGATATATTTGACGGTTTCATAAACGAAAGCTTTAAAAGTCTTTTTAAGGTTAACATAGGATTATAGCGAATATACACACAACGATAATAATGCACACATGATATCCACATAAAGAGTCAAATAAAGATGAGGAATGACTGATCAAAGAATAGATAACGGACATTCACGTTAATTGACGGACCTTAAGGTGACGGATGTCACAGATTAAACAATAGATTCTATGTTTCATGTGTGATCGATTAGTGTGATTCTAATAAAGATTATAATCAGATTTAATTAGATTGATTCGGGAGTGTGTTTAGAAGGCTTGAGAATCAAAAGTCCATTTCATTTGTGGTTGTTACCAAAAGCAAAAGCAATCCATGCATGAACTAGTGTTGTTTAATATTATTGTATAACTAGTTTCTTTCCCATGTATTTAGTTTTTGTGAATACAATGATGCACCGATCTGTAGTTGCACTATCTTGGTTAAAATACAAGTAAATCTTATTTAATTGACGTGTTAACTTGATTTGTCTTCTTTTTCATCAATCACACATTATGTTTCTCGTTTAACGTTAGATTAGTTTTGTTTGCACTGTAATTTGATTCTCTCTTGTTCTCTAGTGAAATTTGAGTAATTTATTGGTCCTTTACACCTCGTTTCCTTCCCTTGATGGTCGAAAAAGGACTCGGTGGATCAATAGTTGTCATTTAGATTCAATCAATGGATTTTGGTGGTAATAATGTTCGAAGACGGTTGTGGAATGTTGTGGATAAGTTTTGGGCAATAGTGGATTGATTTTAAGGGTTATTCGTGTGGTGTCGTGTTCTGTTTTGGATTCAATTAAACAATAGATTATATGTTTCATGTGTGATCGATTAGTGTGATTCTAATGAAGATTATAATCAAATTTAATTAGATTGGTTGCGGGAGTGTGTTTTGAAGGCTTGAGAATCAAAAGTCCATTGCATTTGAGGTTGTTATCAAAAGAAAAAGCAATCCATGCATGAACTAGTGTTGTTTAATATTATTGTATAACTAGTTCCTTTCCCATGTATTTAGTTAAACTTTTGTGAATACAATGATGCACCGATCTGTAGTTGCACTATCTTGGTTAAAATACAAGTAAATCTTATTTAATTGGTCGTGTTAACTTGATTTGTCTTCTTTTTCATCAATCACACATTATGTTTCTCGTTTGACCTTAGATTAGTGTCGTTTGCATTGTAATTTGATTCTCTCTTGTTCTCTAGTGAAATTCGAGTAATTTATTGGTCCTTTACACCTCGTTTCCTTCCCTTGATGGTCGAAAAAGGATTCTGTGGATCAATAGTTTTCATTTAGATTCAATCAATGGATTTTGGAGGTAATAATGTTCGAAGATGGTTGTGGATACGTTTTGGGCAATAGTGGATTGATTTTAAGGGTTATTCGTGTGGTGTCGTGTTCTGTTTTGGTTTCAATTAAACAATAGATTCTATGTTTCATGTGTGATCGATTAGTGTGATTCTAATGAAGATTATAATCAAATTTAATTAGATTGGTTCGGGAGTGTGTTTTGAAGGCTTGAGAATCAAAAGTCCATTGCATTTGAGGTTGTTACCAAAAGCAAAAGCAATACATGCGTGAACTAGTGTTGTTTAATGTTAGTGCGTAACTAGTTCCTTTCCCTTGTATTTAGTTAAGCTTTTGTGAATACGATGATTCACCAATCTGTAGTTGCACTATTTTGGTTAAAATACAAGTAAATCTTATTTAATTGGTCGTGTTAACATGATTTGTCTTCTTTTTTATCAATCACACATTATGTTTCTCGTTTGACGTTAGATTAGTTTCGTTTGCATTGTAATTTGATTCTCTCTTGTTCTCTAGTGAAATTCGAGTAATTTATTGGTCCTTTACACCTCGTTTCCTTCCCTTGATGGTCGAAAAAGGATTATGTGGATCAATAGTTGTCATTTAGATTCAATCAATGGATTTTGGAGGTAATAATATTCGAAGATGGTTGTGGAGTGCTGTGAATAAGTTTTGGGCAAAAGTGGATTGAGTTTAAGGGTTATTCGTGTGGAGTCATGTTCGGTTTTGGTTTCGATTAAACAATAGATCCTATGTTTCATGTGTGATCGATTAGTGTGATTCTAATGAAGATTATAATCAGATTTAATTAGATTGGTTTGGGAGTGTGTTTTGAAGGCTTGAGATTCAAAAGTCCATTGCATTTGAGGTTGTTACCAAAAGCAAAAGCAATACATGCGTGAACTAGTGTTGTTTAATGTTATTGCATAACTAGTTCCTTTCCCATGTATTTAGTTAAGCTTTTGTGAATACAATGATGCACCGATCTGTAGTTGCACTATTTTGGATAAAATACAAGTAAATCTTATTTAATTGGTCGTGTTAACATGATTTGCCTTCTTTTTCATCAATCACACATTATGTTTCTCGTTTGACGTTAGATTAGTTTCGTTTGCATTGTAATTTGATTCTCTCTTGTTCTCTAGTGAAATTCGAGTAATTTATTGGTCCTTTACACCTCGTTTCCTTCCCTTGATGGTCGAAAAAGGATTATGTGGATCAATAGTTGTCATTTAGATTCAATCAATGGATTTTGGAGGTAATAATATTCGAAGATGGTTGTGGACTGCTGTGAATAAGTTTTGGGCAAAAGTGGATTGAGTTTAAGGGTTATTCGTGTGGAGTCATGTTCGGTTTTGGTTTCGATTAAACAAT
The DNA here is from genome assembly GCA_025215565.1 of Flaveria ramosissima. Classification (NCBI taxonomy): domain Eukaryota; kingdom Viridiplantae; phylum Streptophyta; class Magnoliopsida; order Asterales; family Asteraceae; genus Flaveria; species Flaveria ramosissima. The sequence continues at coordinate 43,741,431 of CM046030.1, forward strand.
AGATCCTATGTTTCATGTGTGATCGATTAGTGTGATTCTAATGAAGATTATAATCAGATTTAATTAGATTGGTTTGGGAGTGTGTTTTGAAGGCTTGAGAATCAAAAGTCCATTGCATTTGAGGTTGTTACCAAAAGCAAAAGCAATACATGCGTGAACTAGTGTTGTTTAATGTTATTGCATAACTAGTTCCTTTTCCATGTATTTAGTTAAGCTTTTGTGAATACAATGATGCACCGATCTGTAGTTGCACTATTTTGGATAAAATACAAGTAAATCTTATTTAATTGGTCGTGTTAACATGATTTGCCTTCTTTTTCATCAATCACACATTATGTTTCTCGTTTGACGTTAGATTAGTTTCGTTTGCATTGTAATTTGATTCTCTCTTGTTCTCTAGTGAAATTCGAGTAATTTATTGGTCCTTTACACCTCGTTTCCTTCCCTTGATGGTCGAAAAAGGATTCTGTGGATCAATAGTTTTCATTTAGATTCAATCAATGGATTTTGGAGGTAATAATGTTCGAAGATGGTTGTGGAATGTTGTGGATAAGTTTTGGGCAATAGTGGATTGATTTTAAGGGTTATTCGTGTGGTGTCGTGTTCTGTTTTGGATTCAATTAAACAATAGATTCTATGTTTCATGTGTGATCGATTAGTGTGATTCTAATGAAGATTATAATCAAATTTAATTAGATTGGTTCGGGAGTGTGTTTTGAAGGCTTGAGAATCAAAAGTCCATTGCATTTGAGGTTGTTACCAAAAGCAAAAGCAATCCATGCATGAACTAGTGTTGTTTAATATTATTGTATAACTAGTTCCTTTCCCATGTATTTAGTTAAGCTTTTGTGAATACGATGGTGCACCGATTTGTAGTTGCACTATTTTGGTTAAAATACAAGTAAATCTTATTTAATTGGTCGTGTTAACATGATTTGTCTTCTTTTTCATCAATCACACATTATGTTTCTCGTTTGACGTTAGATTAGTTTCGTTTGCATTGTAATTTAATTCTCTCTTGTTCTCTAGTGAAATTCGAGTAATTTATTGGCCCTTTACACCTCGTTTCCTTCCCTTGATGGTCGAAAAAGGATTCTGTGGATCAATAGTTGTCATTTCGATTCAATCAATGGATTTTGGAGGCAATAATGTTCGAAGATGGTTGTGGAGTGCTGTGAATAAGTTTTGGGCAAAAGTGGATTGAGTTTAAGGGTTATTCGTGTGGTGTCGTGTTCGGTTTTGGTTTCGATTAAACAATAGATTCTATGTTTCATGTGTGATCGATTAGTGTGATTCTAATGAAGATTATAATCAAATTTAATTAGATTGGTTTGGGAGTGTGTTTTGAAGGCTTGAGAATCAAAAGTCCATTGCATTTGAGGTTGTTACCAAAAGCAAAAGCAATCCATGCATGAACTAGTTTTTGTTTAATATTATTGTATAACTAGTTCCTTTCCCATGTATTTAGTTTAGCTTTTGTGAATACAATGATGCACCGATCTATAGTTGCACTATCTTGGTTAAAATACAAGTAAATCTTATTTAATTGGTCGTGTTAACTTGATTTGTCTTCTTTTTCATCAATCACACATTATGTTTCTCATTTGACGTTAGATTAGTTTTGTTTGCACTGTAATTTGATTCTCTCTTGTTCTCTAGTGAAATTTGAGTAATTTATTGGTCCTTTACACCTCGTTTCCTTCCCTTGATGGTCGAAAAAGGATTCTGTGGCTTAATAGTTGTCATTTAGATTCAATCAATGGATTTTGGAGGCAATAATGTTCGAAGATGGTTGTGGAGTGCTATGGATAAGTTTTGGGCAAAAGTGGATTGATTTTAAAGGTTATTCGTGTGGTGTCGTGTTAGGTTTTGGTTTCAATTATAAATAGATTCTATGTTTCATGTGTGATCGATTAGTGTGATTCTAATGAATTTTGTAATCAGATTTAATTAGATTGGTTCGGGAGTGTGTTTTGAAGGCTTGAGAATCAAAAGTCCATTGCATTTGAGATTGTTACCAAAAGCAAAAGCAATCCATGCGTGAACTAGTGTTGTTTAATGTTATTGTATAACTAGTTCCTTTCCCATGTATTTGTTGGATCATGTATGCCCAAGACACATTCAAGATTGATGTGGTTAGTACGTTATGATCCAAGTCGGGTCATACCCAATAACAAGCCAAACATACACCAATAAATATTTGTTTGTTGATGAGATCATACAAATAAATATTGACACCAATTTAGAAAACGGGTTTTCTAAATTATTGCTTTTGTGAAAGAACAACATTATATGGATAATTTGTTCATGAGATATTTATTTGTTTCATTATTTAAGTTGGTTAAATAATGACAAATAAAATTGTATTAATGTTATAAAATTAAAATAGGTTTTAATTTTATAATTTTTAAAGGATTGAAGAGTGTATTTTATAAAACTTAAAATGGGTGGGAAACCCATTTTAAAATGTGAATTTCGGCCGCCCCTTGGCCTTGAAACACTCACTCTTTATCTTGGTTCTTGAGAGACTTTACTCACTAGAACACTCTTCAATCATCTCACCTTCTCTCACACACACTTAAGCAAAAAAAAGACTCTCCACAAGGCCATAACATTTTCGGATCTTTCAGCTCAAAAGGAGGCTGAAAAATTTCGTTTATTGAGGGTTTCTTGGTGTAGATCTTTGGTGTCAAGCTTCCTAACTAGCTTGGTGTTTGAAGATCTTGTGGGTATTACAAGCTTGAGGTCCTCCATCTTGAAGGATTGCTGTTTAAAGCCATCATCATCTTCAAAGATTTCACCACATATAAGCTGCTGAAAGGTAGTAAATCACAGCTCATTGTAGCTGTGATTTTATGTACATTTACATATGTTCATAGCTTGCTTATTCACATATAATGATCCTTTTGTTTTGGGTTTGTTTTATACACATATATGTCACCATAAAAACATGAAATTTCAGCTTTATAATTATGTTTTAATATATATATATATCCGTTGCGTTTTCAGAAAGTTTAAGAGGTTAAACTTGGTTTCATGTTCTAACAAACCCAACATTGGCATCTAGAGCCGGTTATGTGGATAACTTGCTTGTTCTTGTCCTTTAAAATTGTTTTCATGGGACTTTATAACCCTTTTAAGGGCTGCAATATTCTTGTATGTTGAATCCCCAAACTTTCAAGGTTATATTACACATGCTTGTGATTAAACCTTGAAAGATATGTATGTTGATATGTATGTTGTTTGGACAATGTTTAAAACCCAAAATTTCAGTTTATGTTGGCTGAAATTTCGTGGGTTTTAGAGGGGATTCGTTGTTATTTTGGATGATATGATAAATGTTAATATTGGTGCATAACCTAGCCTTTGGCCTTGTGTTGTTTGGATGATTGCAATGGTTGTATTTGTTTATTCAATGGGGTTGTATATTTATTTGTTTGTGCTTTGTTTAAAATGTAATTTATCTATTTATTCATTGGGATGTAATAATAGATTAGGTGCATTTTCATTTTACTAGATATCTTGTATTAGGACTTTATATCTTGTAATATGAAGACGTATGCATTGGAAGCACAAAGGAGAAACATGGAGCATTTTGGATGCGGTTTCAAGTGGGAGGCTTTTGGAAGCTTTCTATGTGTTTTTGTTATGACCCTTAGGAATGCCTTTGGACCACACTTGTGATGGCAAACAAGTGTGGACCACTTTAGATGCTATGGTTATGCACATATGCTATGTTGTTTTGTTTATATTATTGTGGTTGATAGCATGTATGTGATATTTGCTTTTACAAACCTTTCTATGGACTTAACAACTAATTAAATGGTTCTTAATCATTAAAAGGTAATAAAAGGTTATTAAAATGATTTAATGATTTAAAGATTAAAATGGGTTTTAATCAAAGGACCATAGGGTATCTTGTATTTGAAAGCATGCAAATACAAGTACATAGAGTTTTCTAAAACTTAAATTATGAAATCTCTAATATTTTAAAACGAGATCAGCACCGTCCTTTTACAAAACACTTGAGTCACTTGGGAACTCTTAGTGGGATAAAGGTCACCTAACCATTTTGAGGGAACTTGTGATTTGAGGTGAGAATGCCTTATTTGTGGGATAAAGGTCACCTAACCACCTATTTTGGCAAACTCACACGTGGATGTAAGTAGGGTGTCTTGATTTGCAAACCATGTCAAATGGATCACCTACGATGTGGTTTCCAAATGGTGTTGATGGGATTAACATGCCGACTTTACATATGATGTTTCAAGTCGATCCCATATCTCAAGTAGTTGCAAATGGTTGCAATCGTCAATCGTTGACCAACTTATTAATTTAAATCATGGGATAAAGGTCACCTAATCACAATTTAAATGTAATGTTGGATTCTAGATTTTAATATATAAAATGGCCATAAAACGTATTTATTATTAAAATAACAATATCGAAAATACTAAAATTGATCTTTGTTAAATTTTGTAGATGGCCTCCAATAACCATGATAACAATGAAAATTCATCCGCGTCCGCCCAATCTTTAAGAGCGATTCTCCAAAAGGAACGTCTAAACCATAACAATTTTATTGATTGGTATCAAAACTTGAGAATCGTTCTCAAGCAAGAGAAACGATCATATATTTTAGACGACCCTATCCCCGATCAACCTGCTGAGGATGATGAGGAGGCCTTTAATGATTGGCTGAAGTACACTGAGGACTCTGTCCAAGTGTCTTGTCTCATGCTGGCGAGCATGACTCCGGATCTCCAAAAGGAGTATGAACATCACGGAGCTTATGACATGATAACCCAGCTGAAGGAAACGTTCCAACAGCAAGCGAGGGTTGAGCGCTTCGAAACGGTTCGAGCACTCCACGCATGTCGTATGGACGACAACCAATCGGTTTCATCTTATGTACTTAAGATGAAAAGCCACATTGACCGCCTTGAAAGGCTTAATTGTCCTGTCTCGAAGGAATTGGCCACGGATTTGATCCTCAATGGCCTTACCAAGATGTTCGAGTCATTTGTGTTGAGCTACAACATGAATGCTTGGGACAAAAGCATTGGTGAGCTTCACTCAATGCTCAAAACGGCCGAGGCGGCCATGGGTAAAAGGGTTTTACCCATTCTCACCTTCAATGAAGGTGGGAACAAGAAAAGGCCTCATCCCATGTGACATCCGTCACATTAAGATCCGTCAATTAATATGTTTGTCCGTCATCTATTCTATACTTGGTCATTCCTCATCTTTATTTGACACTTTATGTGCATATCTTGTGTGCATATTTATCGTTGTGTGTGCCTTCGTTATAACCATGTGTTAACCTTAAAAGGACTTTTAAAACTTTCATTTTTGAAAACGTCAAATATATCATTTTATAAATATAATAAATGTTTTTAATATAACCATTTCTTAAGTCATGACAACATTAAATATGCTTTTACAATTAATATAAAACATCTAATAAAGTCGTTTTTCAACCGAACCAAATTTGGGAAAACTCGGGGGTTAAGTGCAGGGACTAAACTTGTAATTTTGCAAACTTGGGCTGGGTATAAATACCCCCTTACCAGCCCTAATCCTCATTATCACCATCTTCTTCATCCTCATCTTCTTCACACACAAAATCACCATCTTAGCACCAAATCCAACCCGAGAGGTCTTGTTTTCTTCGTCTTGACACCGTCTACAGCCTAGACTACCCCTTTCTAGCAGGTAGTTGTCTTTGGTTGTCCGTTTTCTAGCCTTTTCACGGCTGTCCAAACTAGGGTTTCGGGTGTTCGGGTTCAACCCGAACACACCAGGTCGTATGGGTGCGTGTGAGGTCTCTTTGCTTGTGTTTCATGCTTGTGTATGTTTGTTGAGTGTTTCTGGAGGTCCTTGTGGTGTAAAACCCGTGTTTAGAGCAGCTCGGGGGCTGCTCATCCCGACCACAGTCGCGATTCTACAGATCAGGCGACTGGGTCATCCATGCGATTGAGCCGTGCGACTGAGTGGGTCGTGCGACTGGATCATGCGTCTGAGTCAATCGCGCGACTGAGTTGTGCGACTAGGCATGTCGTGCGACTGAGTTGTGCGACTGAGTGTCTGTATGCGATTGAGTCATGCGTGCGAGTGAGTGTATGCGATTGAGTCATGCGATTGAGTGATTGTGTGCGATTGAGTCAGGTGACCGACTGAATGTGTGCGAATGTGTTTCATTCGCACGACTGGAGTCCAATCGCACGAATGAAGGTTCAATCGTACGAAAATAGCTAATTCGCACGACTGAAGGTTGATTCGTGCGTATGGAAGTTGAGTCGTGCGATTGGGTATTGTGTGGTACGACTGAAGGCCAGTCATACGAATGAAGGCTCAATCGTACGAATGAAGCTGATTCGCACGATTGAGGTTTGATTCGCACGAATGGAGGTTGAGTCGTGCGTCTGACATTGTTATGCGACTGAAATTGTTGTGTCTGACCCCTTGTGCATGGCGTGAGTATGTCGTGTGGTGTCGAGGTAACACTAACACAATAATACCATTGTTCGGCCACAAAGATTAAAGTCAACGTGAGAAAGGGCACAGAAACTATTTTGAACAAATTGAACTAACGCTTTACAACGATCAAATTGACTTATAACTATTGATACTTATTCAATGCTTCTTCAATAAACAACGATACTTTTACTTAAAACATCATCTTTAATGGCGACAATGTCTTGTACTTGGATCTACATAAGATCTAGTACGTGTGTTAATCTGTGTGTGTTGTACGCGACCCATCCGATACGACCCGAACCGACCCATCATTAGTGCGCGCTTATACATATAACATATCATTAATGCTATACAATAACTGTCAATAGGTGTTTGACTATTTATTTGCATTCAACATTTGGGATACATCGCTCATACATACTTACCACCTAACAAGTGAGTTTCGTGGCCCCTTTTTACGCTTATACAATATTTCAATCATTTACAAATTGGGGGAAAGGTATGCTTACTCATTTTCAATGCTGTACACTTACATACATTTTACATACAAGGAATCAACGTGATACTGTGTTGTAAGTACTATTTGATACATGCTTGGGTCTGCTGTGTGGTTCTATCTTTGCAACTATTTAATTCCAGTGTGGGAACCGACGGTTAGGTATTGGTAGTACTACTGGGTTGACACCCCCACCCTCGTTCGATGGTATACTAGTTGGTACCATCAGTGGCCAGGAACGGGCCCTTGGGTGAATATATGCCGACAATTTCTTTGTGTACGTCGCTAGGTTTGGTTGCAAAGCTCATGTCATGTGATATTTACTTGTGTATATAACTGTATTCACGGAATTCAGACGCGCTTATTTATTACAGCATCACTTACATTTTTTATTACATAAACCTGCGAGCTCACCAACAATTATGTTGACCGTTTTAAGCATATCTTTTCAGGTGATCATGCAAGTCCAGGAATCTAGGTGTGCTGCCTTAGAGGAGACCCTAGGATGCATTTTTGGGACTTAGCTCATTTTGATAAACAATCTTTTGAACAATGTTATCATGTATAAACAATTATCAACTTTTGAAACTTGTTCCCGGGTTGTGGGAATTAACATTTACATTTTCATCTTTATGTGAATATGTGTTATCATTATCCTGTTGCTTATGGCTATGTTGTCGTGAACATTGACTAAACACGACACAAGTCCCCTTGTTGTCGGGTGTCGTCATGACACGCTTGTCATCATTTATTTATATTGCTCTCTATCGCTTACCATGTGTTATGACGATCCCGGTCTCGTTACATCCCCGTGTTTCCGCTTTTAGCGGGGGTGTGACATCCCACACCCAAGGCAAAGGTTGCCAAGGGTAACGGACCCGTATGGGGAAAGGGGAAAGGGGTGGTAAGGGTGCCACCCAAACCACAAGAGAAGAAACAAAAGGTTGCTACCAATGACCCATGCTTCAAGTGTGGGGAGATTGGACATTAGGCAAGAAATTGTCCTGTCCACCTCCAAGAGTTGAAAGCAAAGAGGGATGCTGGGCAAACCTCAGGTACAATATACATGATCCATATTGATTTAAACATGACATCTTCTAACACATGGGTATTAGATACCGGATGTGGAACTCACATTTGCAATTTGTTGCAGGGGTTCAAAAGAAGTAGCAACTTCAACAAAGGGGATGTTAGCCTCTACATGGGCAATGGGGCTAAAGTTCAAGTTGAAGCCCGTGGTGACTACATCTTGAAACTTCCAAATGGTTTGGAAGTAATTTTGAACAATGTTTTGTATGCTCCTAGTTTGACTAGGAATATTATTTCTGTAGCCCTATTAAAACAATTTGGATATGTATTATCATTTGTTGAAAATGATATTCATGTTTCTTTAAATGATATGTTCTACTTTAAAGCTATTCCCATTAATGGTATTTATGAATTGGTTCATAAAAATACTTTAAATAGTTCATTGTACCAAACTAGCACCAAGAAACTCAAGTTGGATTTGAGTGATACCTATCTTTGGCATTGTCGTCTTGGTCATATAAACAAGAAAAGAATTCAAACACTACAAAAGAATGGTCTTTTGAAAACAAGTGAATGTGATTCATTTGATGTGTGTGAGTCTTGTTTACAAGGTAAAATGACTAAGGCACCCTTTAGTGGTACTAACGAAAGGGCAAAAGATTTGTTAGGAATCATACATTCGGATGTATGTGGTCCTTTTAAGCCAATGACTAGGAATGGTGAAAGATACTTCATTACCTTTACCGACGATTATAGTCGCTATGGGTATGTGTACCTATTAAGACACAAAGATGAAGCTTTTGAAATGTTCAAGATCTTTCAAAATGAAGTACAAAATCAACTCAACAAGTCAATTAAAGTTCTCCGCACCGATAGAGGAGGTGAATACCTAAGTGATGCTTTTCAAGATCATCTTAGGAGTTGTGGGATTGTCTCACAACTCACTCCACCCGGAACACCACAACAAAATGGTGTGTCTGAGAGGAGGAATCGAACCTTATTGGATATGGTCCGATCTATTGTAAGGCCCCGTTCCCGGGACGCTTACAGTTGGCCATTCATCGCACATAAAACATACAATTACATTTCATTAAGAAAACATCGCAGCGGAAACATTCAAAAATGACATCACATTTCATTATAAATACTTTTGCCAAATAATACATCATTATCCGGTTACAAAATTCATATTTGCATTACATCACAAAAGTTATATAATTGGATGCCATCCCAAAAGAGCCGAGTAGCCTCGCCGTGCCATCCTCAGCAATCATTTACCTGCCAACTGGAAAATGTAATAAAAGTCAGCGTTGCTGAGTGAGTTCTAGTTTTAATAACAAAACATACTTTACTTCCATAAAAAAAACATTCCTTTATCATGCGATCATGCAACATATGTATATACAGATAATATCATTATTATCTTTCATCATCATTCATTATCTTCCGTTCTTTTCGTTCATTCTGTCTTCCGAGTCTTTTGCGACAACATGGTCGCTCACCTCAATGGCAATCTCAATGATTGCTCGCTATCCGAGTCTTTTGCACCCCTAAGGTTGCTCACCCCAATTGCCCATAACGATAGCAAGCTATCCGAGTCTTTTGCAACAACAAGGTTGCTCACCCCAAGGCAACATCACGATAGCGCTTACTCGAGTCTTTTGCAACGGCAAGGTTGCTCACCTCATAGGCAATCTAATGATTGCACTTCATCCGAGTCTTTTGCAACACAAAGTCGCTCACCCCAATAAATATGCTTGCAAGCCTTTCTTTCGTTCATTCATCATTCTTTAATGCATGCATTCTTACTTCATGTTCCTCTTTCATTATCTTTCGCTTTACATTATATAATACTTCATTCATTCATTAGCATGACATGTAAAGCCACAAGAAAGATAAGCATATATCATAATAAGGAACATATCATACACATTTATCATCATCATACAGGGCAACATCATACATTCATAATATGCATAAACATGCAACATCATCATCATCATGCCCTACATGCTCTCTAAGGCCATAACCATCCTCTTACATGCTCTTACGGGTTACATTACGTCGAAACTTACATCTGCACCTTTCCCCCGAAGGCCAGAAGTCAAACTACACATTCCTTCGAGTGCAACAGCCCTATTCGGGCGTATGGACATTCTTCAGTCGCATGGCCTCCATGCGACTGAACATCATGCGACTGGACTCATGCGGATGAACACCTATACGAATGAACATCCAATCGTGCGTATGAACCTTGTACGAATGGGATTACTGCGACTGGGCACCTATGCGACTAACCTCATGCGAATGACTCATGCGACTAAGCATCTATGCGACTGACCCTCAGTCGTACAACCCTCATGCGACTGGACTCCCAGTCGTGCGACTGAGTCCCAATCGTGCGAATGACCTTCAATCGCCCTCATTCGGCCGTATGGCCTTCATTCGGTCGCCTAGCCCTAGCTGATGCAGAATGGAGTTCATCCCGAACCCAATCTGCCATTTTCGGCCTCCAAGCTCATCCAAACCCATTCTAAGCCTAAATCAACCCTCCTGGACCTTAGGAATGTATACCTTAACACCATACAAGCACACACAAGCCCGAAATCATACTCTAAACACACCATACACATCACACCCAAATGGGTCAAACACACACACACATAAAAACGGGTTTTGCACACTTTCCAGCCCCAAAATCGGTTGAAAACAAGTAAAAGTGGGGTCCTAGAACTCACACAATCGAGCACAAAGACAAGAGCTTCGATTTGGCTTGCCACTCGACGGATTTGGACACTCGAATCACCCGAATCAACCCTTTTCTCCCTTTTTCTCTTCTTTCTCTCTTCTCTCTTCTTTGGTGGATGAAATGTGTGAAGTGTGGGGAGAGTGGGCTGCCCTCTCCCTACATAAACCACCACATATCCCAACTTTTCTTCGTTGGCGAGTTTGGTCCCTCGACTTTGGACTTTATTTCTTTTCTTTCTTCGCGGCTTCAAAATAATAAATTTCCGGGTGTTACAAGTCCACCCCCCTTAAATAGGTTTCGTCCCCGAAACCTGTCATTCCTCGAACAAACGTGGATAATGCTGTCTCATTTCTTCCTCAGTCTCCCACGTTGACTCGGATCCCTTCCTGTGCTTCCACTGTACACGCACAAGAGGAACCACTTTATTCCTTAGCCTTTTCTCCTTGCGATCGATGATTGCCACTGGTTGCTCCACATAATTGAGCCGTTCATCTACTTCGATATCTTCCAATGGGACAATCATATCTTCATCTGCTAAGCACTTCCTTAGATGAGATACATGGAATGTCGGATGAATTCCACTTAACTCATCTGGTAACTCCAGTCTATAGGCCACCTCTCCTACTCGAGCAATGATTCGGAAAGGGCCTATATACCTTGGGCTCAACTTGCCCCGCTTTCGGAAGCGAATGATACCCTTCCAAGGTGAGACCTTCAACATAACCCGGTCACCCACCGGAACTCAATCGGCCTGCGTCGTTTATCAGCATACGACTTTGTCTGTCTTTGGCTGCCTTCATGAAGGCTTTGATCTTCTCAAGCTTCTCAGTCGTAGCCTCGATTACCTCGACGCTCCCCAATTCCTTCTGACCAATGTCACCCCAACAAACGGGCGTTCTGCATCTCCTACCGTATAGCATCTCATATGGGGGCATGCCAATGCTGGCGTGATAACTGTTGTTATATGAGAATTCGGCTAACGGTAGGTGGTCATCCCAACTTCCACCAAAATCAATCACACATGCCCGAAGCATGTCTTCCAGTGTCTGAATGGTCCTTTCTGACTGACCATCAGTCTGGGGATGATAAGCCGTGCTGATATGTAACCTCGTCCCCATAGCGTCGTGGAACTTCTTCCAGAATTTAGATGTAAACCGGGTGTCGCGATCCGACACGATAGACACCGGCACACCATGACGAGTCACAATCTCCTTGATGAACAGATCAGCCAACCTCTCAGATGAATATGTCTCGCGGATCGGTAGGAAGTGAGCACTCTTCGTCAAACGATCAACTATCACCCATATGGCATCGTACCCTTTCGGAGTACGCGGCAACTTGGTAATGAAATCCATGGTGATGTGCTCCCACTTCCATTCCGGTATATCCAAAGGTTGTATCTTCCCATACGGCTTTTGGTGCTCGGCCTTCACCTGTAAGCAAGTAAGGCACTTACTCACATACTCCACCACATCGCGCTTCATACCCGGCCACCAATAATCTTTCTTCATATCATGGTACATCTTGTGGCACCAGGATGAATGGAGTACCGAGTCTTGTGAGCTTCATCCATTATCTTCCCCCGTAGATCCCCAAAACGAGGAATCCCACACGATCGAATCGGGTTCTAACACCGAACGTGTTTTCACCCAATTCTCCAACCAGACCTCTCATTCTTTCAGAGTTAAGATGATCTTCTTTCAGTGCCTCATCTTGAAACTCTTTAACCTGCTTCATTACATCAGAGGTCATGATCAACTGATAGGCTTTCACCCGAATCGGCTCGGGCCTCTCCTTCCGGCTAAGGGCATCAGCCACCACGTTGGCCTTGCCCGGATGGTAGTGGATCTCACAATCATAATCCTTTATAAGTTCCAACCACCGCCTCTGCCTCATGTTCAAATCCTTCTGCTCAAAGAAGTACTTCAGACTCTTGTGGTCAGTGAATATGGTGCACTTCGTCCCGTAGAGGTAGTGCCTCCAAATCTTTAATGCAAAGACCACGGCTGCTAGCTCCAAGTCATGAGTAGGATAATTGACCTCATGAACCTTCAACTGTCGGGATGCATAGGCTATAACCTTTCCTCTCTGCATTAACACACACCCCAACCCCGAGTAAGAAGCATCGGAATAAACCACCAGTCTTCACTTCCATCGGGTAATGACAGAACAGGAGCTTGAGTCAATCTCGCCTTCAATTCTTCAAACGCCTTCTCTTGAGCTTGACCCCATAAACTTCACATCTTTTCGGGTCAACTTGGTTAGTGGAGAAGCAATCTTGGAGAAGTCTTGGATGAACCTTCTATAGTAACCCGCCAAACCCAAGAAGCTACGAATCTCGGATGGCGTCTTTGGCGACTTCCATTGCATAACCGCCTCCACTTTTGCCGGGTCCACCATTATCCCGTCAGGATTCACCACGTGACCCAAGAACTGAACTTCGCGCAACCAGAACGCGCACTTGGAGAATTTTGCATACAACTTCTCCCTCCTCAGCGTCTCTAGAACCTCCCGAATGTGACCGGCATGCTCTGCTTCGCTCCTCGAGTAAATCAGGATATCATCAATAAACACAATCACTGATTTATCCAACATAGGCCGACACACACGGTTCATCAAATCCATAAAAGCAGCTGGCGCGTTGGTCAAGCCAAAGGACATGACAAGAAACTCGTAATGACCATAGCGCGTACGGAAAGCTGTTTTAGGAATATCCTGCTCCTTCACCTTCAACTGATGGTAACCAGATCGAAGATCTATCCTTGAAAACCAACTGGCACCCTGAAGCTGATCGAACAAATCATCAATCCTCGGTAAGGGGTATCGGTTCTTCACTGTCAACTTGTTCAGCTCGCGGTAGTCGATGCACATCCTCATACTACCGTCCTTCTTCTTTACAAACAGGACCGGAGCACCCCAAGGAGAGATACTCGGTCTAATGAACCCCTTATCAAGTAACTCCTGCAACTGCTCCATCAACTCCTTCATTCGGTCGGAGCCAACCGATACGGTGCCTTGGCAACAGGTTGGGCACCCGGTATCAGATCAATCTGAAACTCAATCTCCTGTCAGGTGGCACTCCTGATAAGTCTTCTGGGAACACATCTGGAAAGTCACACACAACCGGTACATCGGCTAGTTGTGGTGTTGGCGTATCCACATCCTTTACATAGGCCAAGTAGGCACTACATCCACGCCTCATACACTTTCCCGCCACCGCCATCGAGATCACTTTCGGAATCGTAGTAACCCGATCACCATACACTGTCACTGAACTACCGTCAGGCGCCAACAACCGAATCATCTTCTTGCGACACACAATGTTCGCCTCGAAGTCCGCTAACCAATCCATCCCGAGAACCAAATCAAAACCACCTAAGGTCATCACAAACGGTCTAACAGGAAACTTATGACCCTCGAGCTCCACATCACAATTCTCTATCATCTCAGAAATCCTGGTAGACTTACCTATAGCAGTTTCTACATCGAAGGGCGCATTAACACATCTACTACTAACAGGCAGCTTAGCACAGAAAGCAGCAGAAATAAAACTTTTACTCGCACCAGAATCAAATAACACAGAAGCTAAAGTTTGGTTCACCAGAAACGTACCGGACACGACATCAGGGTCCGTTCTAGCTTCCTCCTGTGTCATGGTGAATGCCCTGGCGCTCGCCCTCGGTCCATCACCTCCCGTCTTCTTTGCCCCTGAACTCTCAGCCCTCGGCTTCTTACAATCTTTGAGCATGTGACCCTCTTCACCACAGTTAAAGCATCGGACCGCACGACAGTCCTTTGCCATGTGCCCCGCCTTTCCACACCTGAAGCACAAGTTCGACCCAAACCTGCACTCCCCGCTATGCTCCCGTCCACATTTACCACACCTTCTCGATCCCGCACCTGACATAACCACACGGCGATCATCCACCCGTGCCTTCTTATTACCCGTCGAGGCATTACCCCGACCAAACCTCTTCCCCTGCCAATTCCGGTCACCACCGTTCTTCCTGCCACCATCAGTCACCACCACCGTCCTCTCATCATACAATCTTCCCGCCAAATCCACCGCTGACCTAAACGTGCTCGGCCGGGCGGCGATCATGTGCCTGCGAATATCCGCCGGCAAACCCTGTATATACCTCTTGATCTTTCGGGACAGAGGTGTCACTTGATCCGGCACCAGACGTGCCATCTCGTTGAACTTTGTGGTGTACTGTTGGTGTGTCATGGTTCCCGCCTCCAGTTGCAGAAACTCCCTCTCAACTTTATCCATTTCCCGGTGAGGACAAAACTCCTCAATCACCATCTTCTTCAGTTCGGGCCACCTCATCCTCCCGATCGCCCGATTGCCCTCAGCTTGGACAATGTTGTCCCACCAGCATATGCCGAGTCCACAAAGGAGTGGGTGGCAAACTTTACCTTCTGATCTTCTCGGCATTCGCTATGTCGAGAACAGCCTCCATTTCTCTCACCCATCGGTGAGCAGCAGCGGCATTGCCATTACCGTCAAAAGTAGGGGGCTTGCATCTCATAAACACCCCGTAGTTACAGCCTCGTGCCACCTCCCGCACAGGCTCCTCTTCCTCTTCCTCCTCATTATCGGAGAAAATCGTTTCAGGCTCCGGTTGCTCCCCCGAGGCCCGGTTTCTCTCTTTGCGTTCCCCCTCCTTCACAGCTTTGATGACTTCGGTCACCACAGACGGTAAGATCGTCTGCATGACCTGATGCACTTCCTCAACAACAGCCTCCTTTACCGAGGCCCTCAAATTCGCACTCTCATCCCCAGCTTCTGGATGAGGAGTCTCAGGTTCTGCAGGGACCTCTTTCTCAGCTCTAGGCCTTCCTCTCTTAGGGCGTGGTTCAGCAACAGGGCCATCACGGCCTCCACCCCTAGAAGCTCTAGAAGATCTACCACCAGCCATTCTCTATCACACTGAAAGATTCAAACACCAACACGGTCATTCAAGGAAACAACTCAGTTTATGTCAAGTATAGTAAGTCCCTAATTACAGTGGCCAGTTGTGATTAGCCACTTACTGTACTCTTCATACCCCAAGTATTACCTGTCCTGACTACATCAGTATTCAAATCTACATACAACACATAGCATATACCATGCGCACATAAACCGGTTAACTTTAAGGAAATACCTGATGGCACGCAGCTACTCAGTTTGGCATCCCATTCCCCATTCGTCCCATTCTCAGTTTAAGTTAAGGTTTATTTTGAAAATTTACCCATTTCACTTAAACTTTGGCTCTGATACCAACTTGTAAGGCCCCGTTCCCGGGACGCTTACAGTTGGCCATTCATCGCACATAAAACATACAATTACATTTCATTAAGAAAACATCGCAGCGGAAACATTCAAAAATGACATCACATTTCATTATAAATACTTTTGCCAAATAATACATCATTATCCGGTTACAAAATTTATATTTGCATTACATCACAAAAGTTATATAATTGGATGCCATCCCAAAAGAGCCGAGTAGCCTCGCCGTGCCATCCTCAGCAATCATTTACCTGCCAACTGGAAAATGTAATAAAAGTCAGCGTTGCTGAGTGAGTTCTAGTTTTAATAACAAAACATACTTTACTTCCATAAAAAAAAACATTCCTTTATCATGCGATCATGCAACATATGTATATACAGATAATATCATTATTATCTTTCATCATCATTCATTATCTTCCGTTCTTTTCGTTCATTCTGTCTTCCGAGTCTTTTGCGACAACATGGTCGCTCACCTCAATGGCAATCTCAATGATTGCTCGCTATCCGAGTCTTTTGCACCCCTAAGGTTGCTCACCCCAATTGCCCATAACGATAGCAAGCTATCCGAGTCTTTTGCAACAACAAGGTTGCTCACCCCAAGGCAACATCACGATAGCGCTTACTCGAGTCTTTTGCAACGGCAAGGTTGCTCACCTCATAGGCAATCTAATGATTGCACTTCATCCGAGTCTTTTGCAACACAAAGTCGCTCACCCCAATAAATATGCTTGCAAGCCTTTCTTTCGTTCATTCATCATTCATTAATGCATGCATTCTTACTTCATGTTCCTCTTTCATTATCTTTCGCTTTACATTATATAATACTTCATTCATTCATTAGCATGACATGTAAAGCCACAAGAAAGATAAGCATATATCATAATAAGGAACATATCATACACATTTATCATCATCATACAGGGCAACATCATACATTCATAATATGCATAAACATGCAACATCATCATCATCATGCCCTACATGCTCTCTAAGGCCATAACCATCCTCTTACATGCTCTTACGGGTTACATTACGTCGAAACTTACATCTGCACCTTTCCCCCGAAGGCCAGAAGTCAAACTACACATTCCTTCGAGTGCAACAGCCCTATTCGGGCGTATAGACATTCTTCAGTCGCATGGCCTCCATGCGACTGAACATCATGCGACTGGACTCATGCGGATGAACACCTATACGAATGAACATCCAATCGTGCGTATGAACCTTGTACGAATGGGATTACTGCGACTGGGCACCTATGCGACTAACCTCATGCGAATGAACTCATGCGACTAAGCATCTATGCGACTGACCCCTCAGTCGTACAACCCTCATGCGACTGGACTCCCAGTCGTGCGACTGAGTCCCAATCGTGCGAATGACCTTCAATCGCCCTCATTCGGCCGTATGGCCTTCATTCGGTCGCCT
Source organism: Flaveria ramosissima (assembly GCA_025215565.1). NCBI lineage: Eukaryota > Viridiplantae > Streptophyta > Magnoliopsida > Asterales > Asteraceae > Flaveria > Flaveria ramosissima. The sequence goes on from CM046030.1 coordinate 43,758,894, forward strand.
AGCCCTAGCTGGTGCAGAATGGAGTTCATCCCGAACCCAATCTGCCATTTTCGGCCTCCAAGCTCATCCAAACCCATTCTAAGCCTAAATCAACCCTCCTGGACCTTAGGAATGTATACCTTAACACCATACAAGCACACACAAGCCCGAAATCATACTCTAAACACACCATACACATCACACCCAAATGGGTCAAACACACACACACATAAAAACGGGTTTTGCACACTTTCCAGCCCCAAAATCGGTTGAAAACAAGTAAAAGTGGGGTCCTAGAACTCACACAATCGAGCACAAAGACAAGAGCTTCGATTTGGCTTGCCACTCGACGGATTTGGACACTCGAATCACCCGAATCAACCCTTTTCTCCCTTTTTCTCTTCTTTCTCTCTTCTCTCTTCTTTGGTGGATGAAATGTGTGAAGTGTGGGGAGAGTGGGCTGCCCTCTCCCTACATAAACCACCACATATCCCAACTTTTCTTCGTTGGCGAGTTTGGTCCCTCGACTTTGGACTTTATTTCTTTTTCTTTCTTCGCCGGCTTCAAAATAATAAATTTCCGGGTGTTACATCTATGATGGCTAGAAGCACATTACCTCTATCATTTTGGGGTTTCGATTTGTTCTCCGCGGGCCGTATTCTAAATATGGCCCCAACCAAAAAGGTGGAAAGAACACCTTTTGAGATATTGCATGGAAGAGTTCCATCCCTATCATACTTACGGGTTTGGGGTTGTGAGGCTTATGTTAAGACTCCCACCCCAAACAAATTGGAAGTCCGATCCACCAAGTGTATCTTTGTTGGATATCCTAGAGATTCTATGGGATATTATTTCTATGATCCACTGGAACAAAAGGTGTTTGTTTCCAGAAAGGGTGAGTTCTTAGAAGCAAAGTTTCTTATGGAAGGAACTAGCAGTAGAACAGTGGATCTTGAGGAAGATCAAGAACCACAACCCGATGCACGTTTGGTTGAAACTAGCACTCAACATGAGGATGTTGAGGATGATCAAGTGGTTGATCAATATACACAAAACGTTCGCAGATCTGGTAGAATTAGTAATCCACCTGAAAGATATGGATTTTTCGTTGATGGATGCTATGTGGTAGATTCCGATGAACCAACCACCTATCGTGATGCAATGTCCAATTTGGATTGTGACAAATGGCTTGAAGCCATGAACGTTGAGATGAAATCCATGTATGACAATCAAGTATGGGACTTGGTTGTACCACCTCTTAACTCCAAAGTAGTTGGAAGTAAGTGGGTTTTCAAGAAGAAAACCGATATGCATGGAAACTTGGATACTTACAAAGCTAGATATGTAGCAAAAGGTTTCACTCAAACTCAAGGAGTTGATTATGATGAAACCTTCTCACCTGTTGCGATGCTAAAGTCTATAAGGATATTGTTTGCCATAGCTGCTCATTATGATTATGAGATTTGGCAAATGGATGTCAAAACCACTTTCCTAAATGGATATCTTGAGGAAGATGTCTATATGGTTCAGCCTGAAGGTTTTGTCGATCCAAAATATCCTAATAAAGTATGCAAGTTAAAGAAATCAATCTATGGATTGAAACAAGCATCGAGAAGTTGGAATCACCGTTTTGATGAAGAAATAATTAAATTCAGATTCATCAAGAACGCTGATGAAGCTTGTGTATATAAGAAAGCTAGTGGGAGCATCATTACTTTCCTAGTATTATATGTTGATGAGATACTACTATTTGGAAATGACATTCCAACCTTGGAAGGTGTAAAAACCTGGCTTGGAAGTTGTTTTTCCATCAAGGATCTTGGTGAGGCCGCCTATATTCTGGGAATAAAGATCTATAGGGATAGATCAAGGCGATTGATTGGTTTAAATCAAAGTGCATACATTGATAAAATCTTGAAAAGGTTCAAGATGGTGAACTCTAAGAAAGGTATGGTACCTATTTAAAGAGGAACGATATTGAGTACGACTCAATGTCCTAGCTCAAAGGATGAGCAAGATAAAATGAAGGCAATCCCATACGCATCTGCTATTGGATCCATCATGTATGCAATGATATGCACTCGACCGGACGTGTCATGCGCCTTAAGCATGACAAGCCGATACCAGCAAAATCCTGGAAACAGTCATTGGATGGCTGTTAAGAACATACTTAAGTACCTAAGGAGGACAAAAGATATGTTCCTAATCTATGGATCTAGTGATGAGGAACTCGTTGTAAAAGGTTACACGGATGCGAGTTTCCAAACCGATCGTGATGATTCACGGTCACAATCGGGATATATTTTCATTCTGAATGGAGGAGCGGTCTCTTGGAAGAGCTCCAAACAGGATGCGGTGGCTCTATCAACTACAGAATCAGAATACGTCGCCGCCTCATTGGCAGCTCAAGAAGCTGCATGGTTGAAGAAATTCATTGCCGATCTAAGGGTTGTCCCTTCCATTCAGGACCCCCTAGAGATCTTTTGTGATAACGAGGGTGCGATTGCTCAAATCAAGGAACCTCGTGCTCATCAAAAGATTAGGCACATTGAGCGGAGATTCAACTACATACGAGATGAAGTTGAAAAGGGAAAGATATGTATTCGCAAAGTTCACACGGATTAAAACATTGCGGATCCTCTCACGAAGCTCCTTGAAAAGGCAAAGCATGAAGGTCATACTTGTGCCATGGGACTTTGATATTCTAGTGATTGGATTTGATCTGTAATTTTGTATTTGGATATGTGGAACTTTTATTATTTGAATAAAATTATCTGGTTATAATGTTTCAATTAATATTCCAATCTAGCATGTTTAATCCATGAGTAAATTGTTTACTCTAAATGTCCGTAGTCGTTCAGACTTGTGGGAACAAGTGTGAGGGTAAGATCATTATGAACTTGGATTGGTTGATATTCATAAGGATGAATATAGAGCAATGGGTTGCTACCAAGTTTCATAGATATTTGTGGGATACAAATATTGGACTAACCCGCATCTCAAATTTTACTACATGGAATCTTATTGATTGATCATAAGTAAATTTGAGTAAAGGGGAATATCATTTGGTATCCTCTGACCTAAGATACATATTGGGTCTTGATATTTACCAAATATTATACTTTGACTCAGTTCTTCGCTGTTCTGAAATATGGCAGTACATAAGTCTAGTTTCAGGTATGATATAAGGTAATTGTGAGAGACGTATGTAGTCAAGAAGGGATTTGTCCCTCTTATTCGTTGAGAGTAAGATGTCTAAGGCCTGATAAAGTTAAATCAATGGAGAATGATCTGTCTGTGTCTCTAGGATTTAACATGACATCTGTGACAAAGGAATAGATGATTGATTCACCTAAAACATCTCAAGTATGGTACTTGAAGGAGATGATGTTATTGAATGGCATTCAGTCATACGTATTAAGGGTAGTACACCGTTGTTAGGCGGTATTTACTGCTTGCATCAATCTTCTATGAATCTTGTGCAAGTGGGAGATTGTTGGATCATGTATGCCCAAGACACATACAAGATTGATGTGGTTAGTACGTTATGATCCAAGTCGGGTCATACCCAATAACAAGCCAAACATACACCAATAAATATTTGTTTGTTGATGAGATCATACAAATAAATATTGACACCAATTTAGAAAACGGGTTTTCTAAATTATTGCTTTTGTGAAAGAGCAACATTATATGGATAATTTGTTCATGAGATATTTATTTGTTTCATTATTTAAGTTGGTTAAATAATGACAAATAAAATTGTATTAATGTTATAAAATTAAAATAGGTTTTAATTTTATAATTTTTAAGGGATTGAAGAGTGTATTTTATAAAACTTAAAATGGGTGGGAAACCCATTTTAAAATGTGAATTTCGGCCGCCCCTTGGCCTTGAAACACTCACTCTTTATCTTGGTTCTTGAGAGACTTTACTCACTAGAACACTCTTCAATCATCTCACCTTCTCTCACACATACTTAAGCAAAAAAAAGACTCTCCACAAGGCCATAACATTTTCGGATCTTTCAGCTCAAAAGGAGGCTGAAAATTTTCGTTTATTGAGGGTTTCTTGGTGTAGATCTTTGGTGTCAAGCTTCCTAACTAGCTTGGTGTTTGAAGATCTTGTGGGTATTACAAGCTTGAGGTCCTCCATCTTGAAGGATTGATGTTCAAAGCCATCATCATCTTCAAAGATTTCGCCACATATAAGCTGCTGAAAGGTAGTAAATCACAGCTCATTGTAGCTGTGATTTTATGTACATTTACATATGTTCATAGCTTGCTTATTCACATATAATGATCCTTTTGTTTTGGGTTTGTTTTATACACATATATGTCACCATAAAAACATTAAATTTCAGCTTTATAATCATGTTTTAATATATATATATCCACTGCGTTTTCAGAACGTTTAAGAGGTTAAACTTGGTTTCATGTTCTAACAAACCCAACAGTATTTAGTTAAGCTTTTGTGAATACAATGATGCACCGATCTGTAGTTGCACTATCTTGGTTAAAATACAAGTAAATCTTATTTAATTGGTCGTGTTAACTTGATTTGTCTTCTTTTTCATCAATCACACATTATGTTTCGGTTTGACATTAGATTAGTTTTGTTTGCACTGTAATTTGATTCTCTCTTGTTCTCTAGTGAAATTCGAGTAATTTATTGGTCCTTTACACCTCGTTTCCTTCCCTTGATGGTCGAAAAAGGATTCTGTGGCTCAATCGTTGTCATTTAGATTCAATCAATGGATTTTGGAGGCAATAATGTTCGAAGATGGTTGTGGAGTGCTGTGGATAAGTTTTGGGCAAAAGTGGATTGAGCTTAAAGGTTATTCGTGTGGTGTCGTGTTCGGTTTTGGTTTCAATTAAACAATAGATCCTATGTTTCATGTGTGATCGATTAGTGTGATTTTAATGAATATTATAATCAGATTTAATTAAATTAGTTTGGGAGTGTGTTTTGAAGGCTTGAGAATCAAAAGTCCATTGGCATTTGATGTTGTTACCAAAAGCAAAAGCAATACATGCGTGAACTAGTGTTGTTTAATGTTATTGCATAACTAGTTCCTTTCCCATGTATTTAGTTAAGCTTTTGTCAATACGATGATGCACCGATCTATAGTTGCACTATTTTGGTTAAAATACAAGTAAATCTTATTTAATTGGTCGTGTTAACATGATTTGTCTTCTTTTTCATCAATCACACATTATGTTTCTCGTTTGACGTTAGATTAGTTTTGTTTGCACTGTAATTTGATTATCTCTTCTTCTCTAGTGAAATTTGAGTAACTTATTGGTCCTTTACACCTCGTTTCCTTCCCGTGATGGTCGAAAAAGGATTCTGTGGCTCAATAGTTGTCATTTAGATTCAATCAATGGATTTTGGAGGCAATAATGTTCGAAGATGGTTGTGGAGTGCTGTGGATAAGTTTTGGGCAAAAGTGGATTGATTTTAAAGGTTATTCGTGTGGTGTCGTGTTAGGTTTTGGTTTCAATTAAAAATAGATTCTATGTTTCATGTGTGATCGATTAGTGTGATTCTAATGAAGATTATAATCAGATTTAATTAGATTGGTTCGGGAGTGTGTTTTGAAGGCTTGAGAATCAAAAGTCCATTGCATTTGAGGTTGTTACCAAAAGCAAAAGCAATCCATGCATGAACTAGAGTTGTTTAATGTTATTGTATAACTAGTTCCTTTCCTATGTATTTAGTTAAGCTTTTGTGAATACAATGATGCACCGATCTGTAGTTGCACTATCTTGGTTAAAATACAAGTAAATCTTATTTAATTGGTCGTGTTAACTTGATTTGTCTTCTTTTTCATCAATCACACATTATGTTTCTTGTATGACATTACATTAGTTTTGTTTGCACTGTAATTTGATTCTCTCTTGTTCTCTAGTGAAAATCGAGTAATTTATTGGTCCTTTACACCTCGTTTCCTTCCCTTGATGGTCGAAAGAGGATTCTGTGGCTCAATACTTGTCATTTAGATTCAATCAATGGATTTTGGAGGCAAAAATGTTCGAAGATGGTTGTGGAGTGCTGTGGATAAGTTTTGGGCAAAAGTGGATTGAGTTTAAAGGTTATTCGTGTGGTGTCGTGTTCGGTTTTGGTTTCGAGTAAACAATAGATCCTATGTTTCATGTGTGATCAATTAGTGTGATTCTAATGAAGATTATAATCAGATTTAATTAAATTGGTTTGGGAGTGTGTTTTGAAGGCTTGAGAATCAAAAGTCCATTGCATTTGAGGTTGTTACCAAAAGCAAAAGCAATACATGCGTGAACTAGTGTTGTTTAATGTTATTGCATAACTAGTTCCTTTCCCATGTATTTAGTTAAGCTTTTGTGAATACGATGATGCACCGATCTGTAGTTGCACTATTTTGGTTAAAATACAAGTAAATCTTATTTAATTGGTCGTGTTAACATGATTTGTCTTCTTTTTCATCAATCACACATTATGTTTCTCGTTTGACGTTAGATTTGTTTCGTTTGTATTGTAATTTGATTCTCTCTTGTTCTCTAGTGAAATTCGAGTAATTTATTGGTCCTTTACACCTCGTTTCCTTCCCTTGATGGTCGAAAAAGGATTCTGTGGATCAATAGTTGTCATTTAGATTCAATCAATGGATTTTGGAGGTAATAATGTTCGAAGATGGTTGTGGAATGTTGTGGATAAGTTTTGGGCAATAGTGGATTGATTTTAAGGGTTATTCGTGTGGTGTCGTGTTCTGTTTTGGTTTCAATTAAACAATAGATTCTATGTTTCATGTGTGATCGATTAGTGTGATTCTAATGAAGATTATAATCAGATTTAATTAGATTGGTTCGGGAGTGTGTTTTGAAGGCATGAGAATCAAAAGTCCATTGCATTTGAGGTTGTTACCAATAGCAAAAGCAATCCATGCATGAACTAGAGTTGTTTAATGTTATTGTATAACTAGTTCCTTTCCTATGTATTTAGTTAAGCTTTTGTGAATACAATGATGCACCGATCTGTAGTTGCACTATCTTGGTTAAAATACAAGTAAATCTTATTTAATTGGTCGTGTTAACATGATTTGTCTTCTTTTTCATCAATCACACATTATGTTTCTCGTTTGACGTTAGATTAGTTTCGTTTGCATTGTAATTTGATTCTCTCTTGTTCTCTAGGGAAATTCGAGTAATTTATTGGTCTTTTACACCTCGTTTCCTTCCCTTGATGGTCGAAAAAGAATTCTGTGGATCAATAGTTGTCATTTAGATTCAGTCAATGGATTTTGGAGGTAATAATGTTTGAAGATGGTTGTGGAATGTTGTGGATAAGTTTTGGGCAATAGTGGATTGATTTTAAGGGTTATTCGTGTTCTGTTTTGGTTTCAATTAAACAATAGATTCTATGTTTCATGTGTGATCGATTAGTGTGATTCTAATGAAGATTATTATCAAATTTAATTAGATTGGTTCGGGAGTGTGTTTTGAAGGCTTGAGAATCAAAAGTCCATTGCATTTGAGGTTGTTACCAAAAGCAAAAGCATTCCATGCATGAACTAGTGTTGTTTAATATTATTGTATAACTAGTTACTTTCCCATGCATTTAGTTAAGCTTTTGTGAAAACAATAATGCAACGATCTGTAGTTGCACTATCTTGGTTAAAATACAAGTAAATCTTATTTAATTGTCGTGTTAACTTGATTTGTCTTCTTTTTCATCAATCACACATTATGTTTCTCGTTTGACATTAGATTAGTTTTGTTTGCACTGTAATTTGATTCTCTCTTGTTCTCTAGTGAAATTTGAGTAATTTATTGGTCCTTTACACCTCGTTTCCTTCCCTTGATGGTCGAAAAAGGATTTTGTGGCTCAATAGTTGTCATTTAGATTCAATCAATGGATTTTGGAGGCAATAATGTTCGAAGATGGTTGTGGAGTGCTGCGGATAAGTTTTGGTCAAAAGTGGATTGATTTTAAAGGTTATTCGTGTGGTGTCGTGTTAGGTTTTGGTTTCAATTATAAATATGTAAGGATTCCTTAAGTCTGATGCAACCCAAAACATCCAAAGTGTCTCGGAAACATGCACTAAGTACTGAAGTGAAGAATGCTTCGGAAGTTTTACACAATACATTAGAAAATACTCTATGTGTAAAATCTTCCGAAGCCAAGACCAATATCTTCCGAAGCCAAACATGAAGTCTTCCGAAGCTTCAGTGACAAAGTCTTCCGAAGCTTCAACCTATGAAGACAGATTTCTTCCGAAGACTTTTAGTGCACATGCTTTATCTGATGTATTGTTCCATAAAGCACCTTTTCCGCTGCATCTCTGTAAAGTCATCAACTTACATGAGTTGGTGAAAAGGTCCATGCTCTTGGTAAATGTACATTGAGGTCTTGAGTCTGTGACTTTCCACTTTATGTACTTTATCCTTTTTGTAATGTATAAGGATGTGAGCTATGGCATGTCATAGTCACAAGGTCAAAAGGCAGATATGCCTTTTGATCCTACAATTGATTTTGTTAGTGTCTAGTCAATTGTATCCAGCTGGCTTTCAAAGTATAGCCGGCTGTAGGTTGTAGTATAAGTATTTCAAGTTCTTGTATCTTTCTTTATGCTTTGTAGTATAGCCTCCTTGAAACCCATACTCTCTTGTTCTGTCTCTTGCTTTACTTGTGTTCTTTGTATCACTTTGGTTAACCCAGTTCACTGTTTGATTAAAGTTTAGTTAATCTCCTCATTGTGTTGTTGTGTTGTAATTGTGTTAAAGCCCTTAAACGGTCCTGCAATTGGTATCAGAGCTTTCCAGGCTCTTGATATAAGATCTAACCATCTTAAGATCCCTCACACACACAAAAAACTAAACTCTTCAAATGGCTTCCATCTCAAAGACTGATATGGAGACTGGAACCATGAATAAATCCCCACTGATCACTCTTGATGATTTTGACACCTTGTGCATGAGGATGGAAGTCTTCATCAGGTCTCTTGATTCAAGAATGTAGAAATCTATTGAGAATGGACCTTTCATACCCAGCACCCCCTCTGCTACTGGTGCTGGTATGATTCCTAAAGATGTGGCCAACTACTCAGATGAAGATAGAAAAAGAGTAGAGATTGATAGGAAGGCCATGACTGCTCTTCAGACTGCTCTCCCAAACTCTGTATACAGAGGTTTTAAGAAGTGCAAAATAGCTAAACAGCTGTGGGATGCACTGAAGCTGATGTATGAAGGCTCCTCTGAAGCCAAGGAGAACAAGAAAGATCTTCTGAAGCAGCAGTTTGAAAATTTCACCTTCAAAGCAGGTGAAACCATGACCCAACAATACTTCAGGTATGTTGAGATTGTGGATACCCTAGTGGATGGAGGAGTTCCTCTTGAGAACAGGGACATTGTAAGGAAATTCATGTCCTCACTTCCTAGGATATGGACACACTATTGTGTGGTGATCAAGAGGACTGAGAACCTTAAAACTCTTACTCTTATAGAGTTGTATGGGATTCTCAGTGGATACCAGATGGAGATGAACATACAAGGTTCATCTGGCAACTCCAACAATCAAATGGGTTCAGCCCTTCATGTGGTTGAAAGGGATAGCATAGAACCCCAACATCATCTCATATGCTACCCTGAGACACCAAGGGAGAACTTTACTCAAGGAAGCCCATTCCAAGAGACAAGTTCTTCTCAAGCCTTTGTGTCTACTGATGAAAGCTGTGGGAATTATCTCTTCACTCTTGAAGACCTGGACTGTATCCATCCAGATGACCTGGAATACATGGAGATAGTTCAGCAGATGGCTCTCCTCACTCACAGAGCCAAGAAGTTCTACAAGAGGATAGGAAGAAGATTTCCAAGCAATGCTACCAGTGGAAAGTTTGGGCTGGATAAAAGCAAAGTTAAGTGTTACAACTGTAACCTTATGGGTCACTTTGCTAGGGAGTGTAAGGCACCTAAAGCAAATGGGGGCCAAACACAACCCAGACCAAACTACACTGACAAAGCCCCTCAGGCTGAGAAGACAAAGCAACATGCTGTTGTTGCTGTTGAAGAGGGAGGATTTGACTGGAGCTTTCAGGTGGAAGATGCTTCTCCAAACCAAGCACTGATGGCTGACCATGATGAAGCCAAGGTATTGGAACATCTCTGCACTCCTGAATGCATTGCTAAAGTAAATAGATACAGGTCCTACAACTTAGAGATGAGATCTGATCTTGAGTCATTAAACATATTAAAATCTGATTTTAGAAAGTCTGAAAATGATTACAAGTTAAAGATAGAGGACTTGGAGAAAACCATTTCAGTACTAAAACATGAACATACAGATTTTAGAACTCAGATCGAAGATCTCATAACTAAGTTGACTGAGTGCCAGGCTGAGCTTGTGATCAGCAAAGCCAAGGCAGAGAAGAGTGTTCTTGAAGAAGAGACCTTCAAGAACATGATATCCTCATCCCTGCACAACAAAGTCTGTTATCAAAATAGACAGGGACTGGGATCAAATGAGATAGCTCCTCCATATACAATCTTGTCTGTAAGATCTCCTAGGTGTGGAACTTGTGAAGATGAGCTTCCTCTCATAGATCCTATAAGTGAGGATGATGAAGAAGTGATAGTGAAGAATTCCTCTGAGAAGAGTGAAGAAGAGGATTCTTCCAAGGGCCACTATCCTTCTGAGGAGAAGGAATCAACTGTGATGACCAAGTCTAAGAGAAAGAACTTGATCAGGAATAGCAAAAGAAAAGCTAAGAAGGCTCAAGAAATCAAGGCTACTTTTGATGCTAAGCAGAAACAAGTGTTTATCTCTGCAGGTTTCAAAGTAGTAAGGACTGAAGACATCAACCAAGACTCCTCAGCTAAGAGTCCTGGTTCATGTTCAAATCATCTCAGTGCAAAGAAGAAGACTGAGCTGCTGTGTACCACTGCTGCACAGCCTGGACCATCAAACTCCAAGAACAGTTCAAAGCCCAAAAGAACTGTCTCAGCATCTACCAAGATGAAGGTGGAGAAGGGATGTGACCAAAGCCAGTCTTGCTCTCAAAAGGAGACTTGTTTGAAGAAGAAAATGTTGTGTGTCATGTGTGAAAGTACTTCTCACATTGCTAAGGATTGCCCATACAATCCTAAAAGTACCATCCACATGACTAATACAAAGACTTCAAAGAGTCTCAAGAAGTCTCAAGCTTCGGAAGGAAAGTCTGTTTCCTTCGGAAGCTCCAAATCAAAGAAGAAGGTAAATGGAAAATTACCTTCGGAAGCAAAGTTGGTCTCGGAAGAAAGGAGTTCTTCCGAAGAACTAAAGTCTGCTGCAGTGACTGTAGACTCTTCTGAAGGTTCAGTCATCAAAACTTGTGAAGTTCCAAAAGCTTCTAAGGTTTTGAAGGTCAAGTCCAAGACTCCAAAGGTGGTGTGGAAGTCTAAGAAAGACCAAATGACTGAGGTTTCTCCATTAACAACAGCTGAAGATCCCCATAGTACAACCATAGGATCTATTACTGTTGCATTACCTTCTATTTCACTTAATGAGCCCAAGACAAGTAAGGCTTGGGTTTCCAAATGTAACTAATCATTTTCTTTGTGCAGGAACAGCTCAAGACAAACAGGAATGTCTGGATAACTGACAGTGGCTGTTCCAGGCACATGACAGGCAATAGGTCTCTACTCCATAAAATTGGGAGAATTGATGGAGGACCAGTTGCCTTTGGAGGAGATGAAGGTGGTTACATTTCTGGAAGGGGCAAGGTCACAAGTAGTAAGCTCAGCATTGAGAAGGTAAACTTTGTTAAGGAGCTTGGGTACAATCTTCTGAGTGTATCCTAATTTTGTGATCAGAGTCATAACATGCTCTTTACTGAGCATGAGTGCATTGTTCTCAAGCCTGGAGTGGTAATTCCTCATGAGCATATCCTGCTCAGAGCCCCCAGGAAAGGGAACATGTACAAGATGGATTTGCAAGAAACATCTCCCTCTGGAGAAGTTTCATGCTTTCTATCTAAAGCAAATAGTGATGAGTCTTTCCTATGGCATAAAAGAATGTGCCATGTAAACTTTAAGAACATGAATAAATTAATTAAACATGATCTGGTAACTGGAATGTCAAAGAAAGAGTTTACAAGTGATGATCATTGTGTTGCATGCCTGAAAGGGAAGCAACACAAGGTATCTCACAAGCCTAAGGAAAAGAACTCCATCACTACTCCCCTACACTTGTTACATATGGATCTCTTTGGCCCCACCAGTGTAATGAGTTTAGGAAGGACCTCTTATTGTTTGGTGATCACAGATGATTTTACAAGATTCACTTGGGTTTTCTTCCTTAGAACTAAGGATGAAACCCCTGAGATTCTAAAGAATTTCATCTTAAAAGTTGAGAATCAATGTGATCACAAGGTCAAAACCATAAGATGTGATCAAGGAACTGAATTCAAGAACCAAATCCTTGATACATTTTGTGATGAAAAAGGTATTTCAAGACAATATAGTGCTCCCAGGACTCCTCAGCAAAACGGAGTTGCTGAGAGGAGAAACAGGACACTTGCTGAAGCTGCAAGAACTATGTTGTCTGACTCTAAACTGCCTATCACCTTCTGGGCAGAGGCAGTTAATACTGCCTGCTATGTGCAAAACAGAGTTTTAGTAGTTAAGACACATGGTAAGACTCCTTATGAACTTTGGCACAAGAGGAAACCTTTCATTGGTTTTCTCAGGTCATTTGGATGTCCCTGCACCATCTTGAATACCAAAGATCAAATTGCCAAGTTTGCTGAGAAATCAGATGATGGACACTTCATTGGATACTCTTCCCAAGCTAAAATTGTTGAGGAGTCAGCCAATGTGACTTTGAATGAGCACACACCCTGTGTGGCTGGTTCTGGTCCGGATTGGCTGTTTGATCTTGATTTAGTTACCAACTGTTTTAACAAATCTTGTGAGCATGTTTCAGGATCTGCAGAAAATCTAAATACAAGTGATCCTGATCCAAGATTTGAGCTAGGAAGACCTTCAACTCATACATCTTCAGCTCCAGTTGGAACTACTTCAGCAAATGAGGTTTCTATCAGCACAACAATGACAAATTCAGCTGATACATCTGGTATGCCTTCAAATTCCAGCTCAAAGGCTTCTCAACCAGATAAAGACACCTCAATTGTAGAAGACAACAATGGTGATGGTGATAGTGATCAGGAATTTCTTGATGCTAATAACCATACCATAGATGACAACATCAATGATGTCACACACTCATTGGATCAAGTCAATCTTGATAAGTGTGATAATGTGGAGGGTGAATCTTCCAGGCCAGATCTAAATTTCTCAAATTTGGATCTTTCTCAACAACTTGCTGTGATCCCTCAGCTAAGGATCCACAAGTCTCACCCCACCACAAACATCATTGGAGATGTTGTCACAGGGGTAAGAACAAGAGGACAAACCCATGAAGCAAATGTTTGTCTTCACTCTTGTTTCTTATCTCAGATAGAGCCCAAGAAAGTTGATGAAGCTCTAAAGGATGGAAGTTGGGTTGAAGCCATGCAACAAGAGCTGCTTCAATTCAAAAGGCAGAAAGTTTGGAACCTTTGTCCTCTTCCTCATGGGAAGACTACCATTGGAACCAAAAGGGTTTTTAGGAACAAGAAGGATGATAGAGGAATCATCATCAAGAACAAGGCAAGACTAGTTGTTCAAGGATACACACAAGAAGAAGGGATTGACTACACTGATGTCTTTGCTCCTGTAGGAAGACTAGAAGCTGTTAGGATATTCCTGGCATTTGCTGCATCCAAGAACTTCAAGGTCTACCAACTTGATGTAAAGTGTGCTTTCTTATATGGAGTGATTGATGAGGAGGTTTATGTCAAACAGCCACCTGGTTTTGTAGACCCTGATTATCCTGATTATGTCTGCAAGCTTGACAAAGCTCTTTATGGGCTGCATCAGGCACCCAGGAAGTGGTATGAGACACTATCTGAGTATCTTTGTAAACATGGATACAGGAGAGGTACTATAGATGGAACTCTCTTCATCAAAGGACAGGGAAATGACTTATTGCTGGTTCAAGTATATGTAGATGACATCATCTTTGGTTCAACTAATCCAAAGCTCTGCAAAGACTTTGAGAAGCTGATGAAAGACAGATTTGAAATGAGTTCAATGGGAGAACTCAACTTCTTTCTGGGAATTCAAGTGAAGCAGGTTGAAGATGGCATCTTCATAAGTCAGTCAAAGTATGTTAAAGACATACTCAAGAGGTTCAACATGACTGATTGTAAGATTGCTAAGACACCCATAGCCAGAAACCACTCCCTTGGTCCAGATCTTGAGGGGGAGTGTGTAGATGAACACTTATACAGGGCTATGATTGGGTCTCTTATGTATCTTACAGCTAGCAGGCCTGATATCATGTTTGCTACATGTATTTGGGCAAGATATCAAGCCAACCCTAAGATGTCTCACTTAATCACTGTGAAAAGGATTTTAAGATACCTCAAAGGTGCTTCAACACTTGGTTTATGGTATCCAAAGAATCCTAATTTCAATCTGTATGCCTATACAGATAGTGATTATGGTGGTTGCAACATGACTGCAAAGTCTACATCTGGGGGATGTCAATTCCTTGGTGGAAGGTTTGTCTCATGGCAATGCAAGAAACAATCCTGTGTGTCTGCATCAACTGCTGAGGCTGAATACATTGCTGCTGCAAGCTGCTGTGCTCAAGTGCTTTGGATTCAAAATCAGATGCTGGACTATGGATTTAACTTCAAAGAGACTCCTATCCACATAGACAACAATAGTGCTATCTCTATCACTGAGAACCCTGTACAGCACTCAAGGACTAAACACATTAACATCAGGTATCATTTAATATTAGATAACTATGAAAAGGGATTAATTAAACTAGTCAAAGTTCATACAGATGAACAATATGCTGATCTGTTCACAAAAGCTTTTGATAAACAGAGATTTAAGTATCTAATATCAGCTATTGGGATGATTAACTTTGAGTAGACTTTTTCTTAAAACTAATTCTAATTATTTCTTCTTAAAATATGTGTGTCCTAAGTTGTCTAGTTCATCACTTTCATAAGCTCATGTTTTCTTTGGATGTAAAATTCTTTTTGAAGACTTTCCTTAGATTCTTGAAAATTTTCTGATACTTCGGAAGATAAAGTTTTATCTTCGGAAGAAAAACATGTCTTCAAAATAAATAACTGTCTAAGAGATTTTACCTTCGGAAGAAGTCAAATTCATCTTCCGAAGCTTAAAATTCTTAACTCAGACACTTATTCATTTTTAAGGACTTTTTTCTTCCGAAGCAAAATTAACCTTCGGAAGCTTTGTTCATTCATTATACAAAGCATCCAAGGGTTTATTTCTCTTCCGAAGCATAAATTTTCAAGACTCTCAGGAAAATCTTCCGAAGCCATTTTAGCTTCGGAAGCTTTTTCAGTCAAAACTTCCGAAGACAAATTACCTTCGGAAGCTTTTCGAATTCCAAGAAAACTACTTTTTGAGCAAAAGTAAACTACCTTTTCAGAGGTGGGACCGACTTCCGGATTTCAAAGTTTATCCTCTTTCATTAACTTTGGTTCAAATCCCTTTTCACATAAATACCCAACGGTTCCCCCTCTTTCCCACTATCTTCCTCAATTCTACTATTCCTCTAACCTAATTCTCTAAACCGCCTTTGCTTTCTACCTTTCTTCACCCTTAAGCTTCTGAAATGGCCAACCTTAACCGCAGAAACAACCCAGATTTCTCCATGCAACTTCACATGCAACATAATCAAGTTGCTCTGTTAAGCTCTGAGAAAGATGCAAGTTTCTCAGAGATTTGCCAATTCTTGACTCTGTCAAACTATTTCACCTCCCTGACCATTGATCCTACTCTATATGAGGATCACTTGCTTGAATTCTGGAAGACCAAGGGAGAACTTTACTCAAGGAAGCCCATTCCAAGAGACAAGTTCTTCTCAAGCCTTTGTGTCTACTGATGAAAGCTGTGGGAATTATCTCTTCACTCTTGAAGACCTGGACTGTATCCATCCAGATGACCTGGAATACATGGAGATAGTTCAGCAGATGGCTCTCCTCACTCACAGAGCCAAGAAGTTCTACAAGAGGACAGGAAGAAGATTTCCAAGCAATGCTACCAGTGGAAAGTTTGGGCTGGATAAAAGCAAAGTTAAGTGTTACAACTGTAACCTTATGGGTCACTTTGCTAGGGAGTGTAAGGCACCTAAAGCAAATGGGGGCCAAACACAACCCAGACCAAACTACACTAACAAAGCCCCTCAGGCTGAGAAGACAAAGCAACATGCTGTTGTTGCTGTTGAAGAGGGAGGCTTTGACTGGAGCTTTCAGGTGGAAGATGCTTCTCCAAACCAAGCACTGATGGCTGACCATGATGAAGCCAAGGTATTGGAACATCTCTGCACTCCTGAATGCATTGCTAAAGTAAATAGATACAGGTCCTACAACTTAGAGATGAGATCTGATCTTGAGTCATTAAACATATTAAAATCTGATTTTAGAAAGTCTGAAAATGATTACAAGTTAAAGATAGAGGACTTGGAGAAAACCATTTCAGTACTAAAACATGAACATACAGATTTTAGAACTCAGATCCAAGATCTCATAACTAAGTTGACTGAGTGCCAGGCTGAGCTTGTGATCATCAAAGCCAAGGCAGAGAAGAGTGTTCTTGAAGAAGAGACCTTCAAGAACATGATATCCTCATCCCTGCACAACAAAGTCTGTTATCAAAATAGACAGGGACTGGGATTCCTCCACATACAATCTTGTCTGTAAGATCTCCTAGGTGTGGAACTTGTAAAGATGAGCTTCCTCTCATAGATCCTATAAGTGAGGATGATGAAGAAGTGATAGTGAAGAATTCCTCCGAGAAGAGTGAAGAAGAGGATTCTTCCAAGGGCCACTATCCTTCTGAGGAGAAGGAATCAACTGTGATGACCAAGTCTAAGAGAAAGAACTTGATCAGGAAGAGCAAAAGAAAAGCTAAGAAGGCTCAAGAAATCAAGGCTACTTTTGATGCTAAGCAGAAACAAGTGTTTATCTCTGCAGGTTTCAAAGTAGTAAGGACTGAAGACATCAACCAAGACTCCTCAACTAAGAGTCCTGGTTCATGTTCAAATCATCTCAGTGCAAAGAAGAAGACTGAGCTGCTGTGTACCACTGCTGCACAGCCTGGACCATCAAACTCCAAGAACAGTTCAAAGCCCAAAAGAACTGTCTCAGCATCTACCAAGATGAAGGTGGAGAAGGGATGTGACCAAAGCCAGTCTTGCTCTCAAAAGGAGACTTGTTTGAAGAAGAAAATGTTGTGTGTCATGTGTGAAAGTACTTCTCACATTGCTAAGGATTGCCCATACAATCCTAAAAGTACCATCCACATGACTAATACAAAGACTTCAAAGAGTCTCAAGAAGTCTCAAGCTTCGGAAGGAAAGTCTGTTTCCTTCGGAAGCTCCAAATCAAAGAAGAAGGTAAATGGAAAATTACCTTCGGAAGCAAAGTTGGTCTCGGAAGAAAGGAGTTCTTCCGAAGAACTGAAGTCTGCTGCAGTGACTGTAGACTCTTCCGAAGGTTCAGTCATCAAAACTTGTGAAGTTCCAAAAGCTTCTAAGGTTTTGAAGGTCAAGTCCAAGACTCCAAAGGTGGTGTGGAAGTCTAAGAAAGACCAAATGACTTAGGTTTCTCCATCAACAACAGCTGAAGATCCCCATAGTACAACCATAGGATCTATTACTGTTGCATTACCTTCTATTTCACTTAATGAGCCCAAGACAAGTAAGGCTTGGGTTTCCAAATGTAACTAATCATTTTCTTTGTGCAGGAACAGCTCAAGACAAACAGGAATGTCTGGATAATTGACAGTGGCTGTTCCAGGCACATGACAGGCAATAGGTCTCTACTCCATAAAATTGGGAGAATTGATGGAGGACCAGTTGCCTTTGGAGGAGATGAAGGTGGTTACATTTCTGGAAGGGGCAAGGTCACAAATAGTAAGCTCATCATTGAGAAGGTAAACTTTGTTAAGGAGCTTGGGTACAATCTTCTGAGTGTATCCCAATTTTGTGATCAGAGTCATAACATGCTCTTTACTGAGCATGAGTGCATTGTTCTCAAGCCTGGAGTGGTAATTCCTCATGAGCATATCCTGCTCAGAGCCCCCAGGAAAGGGAACATGTACAAGATGGATTTGCAAGAAACATCTCCCTCTCGAGAAGTTTCATGCTTTCTATCTAAAGCAAATAGTGATGAGTCTTTCCTATGGCATAAAAGAATGTGCCATGTAAACTTTAAGAACATGAATAAATTAATTAAACATGATCTGGTAACTGGAATGTCAAAGAAAGAGTTTACAAGTGATGATCATTGTGTTGCATGCCTGAAAGGGAAGCAACACAAGGTATCTCACAAGCCTAAGGAAAAGAACTCCATCACTACTCCCCTACACTTGTTACATATGGATCTCTTTGGCCCCACCAGTGTAATGAGTTTAGGAAGGACCTCTTATTGTTTGGTGATCACAGATGATTTTACAAGATTCACTTGGGTTTTCTTCCTTAGAACTAAGGATGAAACCCCTGAGATTCTAAAGAATTTAATCTTAAAAGTTGAGAATCAATGTGATCACAAGGTCAAAACCATAAGATGTGATCAAGGAACTGAATTCAAGAACCAAATCCTTGATACATTTTGTGATGAAAAAGGTATTTCAAGACAATATAGTGCTCCCAGGACTCCTCAGCATAAACGGGTTGACCACTGAGAGGAGAAACAGGACACTTATTGAAGCTGCAAGAACTATGTTGTATGACTCTAAACTGCCTATCACCTTCTGGGCGAGGCAGTAATACTGCCTGCTATGTGTAAAACAGAGTTTTAGTAGTTAAGACACATGGTAAGACTCCTTATGAACTTTGGCACAAGAGGAAACCTTTCATTGGTTTTCTCAGGTCATTTGGATGTCCCTGCACCATCTTGAATACAAAGATCAAATTGCCAAGTTTGCTGAGAGAAATCAGATGATGGACACTTCATGGATACTCTCCCAAGCTAAAGCTTATAGAGTATACAATCTTAGAACTAGAATTGTTGAGGAGTCAGCCAATGTGACTTTCAATGAGCACACACCCTGTGTTGGCCAGAGCACAGAGCATGGAAGCTACACCAAGCAATGAAGGCCAAGCCTCAATCCACCCTGAGTCCACAAAGGTCTGTTGGTGACAAGGAAAAGGATAATGACTCCTGAGGAAATTGAGGAGGAAGAGAGAGAGAGGAAAAGGAAACTTAGGGGAGAAAGTTCCACGGGTCATCTAGCTTCATGCAAGCTGCAATCAGGGCTGCCCCCAGACCAAATACTCAAGATGATGAGTTAAGGGCAGTCAGGATTACCTACTTACAACCAGGAACTATGACATTGATGAAATCATCTCCCTCCCCTTAGAAGAGTTAAATGAACTGGCTGACATGGAAGTGTCAAGAGAGATGAAGGAGAAAAAGATGCAAGGTTACTTCTCCAATTCAAAGAGGAGAAGAGAGATAGAAAAGACTTTACAAGCATGCTCCCACTCTCTCTCCAGTTCAAGAAAGTCCTGCACAGGAAGATGTGTGGCTCCACAAGAACCTCAGGTAGATAAAGAAGAAGATAGGATCAAGATGATCAACTACCTGAGTGCCACAGGCTTCTATCAGGCAGATGCACTTCTTCCCCTGTCCTATGACTTCATTGAGTTCGAGTACCTAAAGCAACTTGAGCTTGAGCTAGTCAAAGAAAGAAAAAACAACTAAAAGGAAGCTAAGGGAAGAAGCTGCAAAGTCAAGAGCCATCATTCAAAAGAATGCAAAGAAGTCTGCTGACAGACAAAGAATGATGAGCTTCTTGAAGCTATATGGATTCTCCGGAAGGAGACTTGGCCCCATGTCTCTATCCACTATGGATGAGCATATAAGGGTGATCAAGCAGAAGATAAAAGTGGAGAACTGGTTGACTTGCACTCTCTTCCAAGTCAAGTCCCACATGAAGTGGAGGTCAAGTTTGAACAACCAGAAACACCTCAACCAGCACCTCCCGCTGAGCCTTAGCAAGCTTCATATTCTGATCCAAGGCAGGGTCAAACTCCCTCTCCTTCTGAACCTGTGAGGGAAGAACACCCAACTGAGAAAGACACTGATGATCAACATGGTGCTGCAGACCGGTCTTCTCAGTTAAAGTCATCTAAGAGGAAGAAGAGAATGGCTTCTAAACCAAAGACTAAGAAGAAGAAGCCAAAGTCATCTACCTCTACACCTCAGGCTGAATCAGATCAACCTGAGGAAGTGCATGATGAGGCAGCCCAATCAACTCCTATTCAAGTGGCTCCTCTAACAACTGAGACACCCATCTTGTCCTGGACTTATTCTACCAATCCAGAAAGATGGAATGTTATCAGAGATCAAGGTGTTGAGAATGTCTACTCATGGCAAGACATAATCAACTTACCTCAGCATGATCTCTTTGAGATGAGAAGATACTATGAGAGTCTTGATGATCCTGACCATCTAATGAAGAAAGGAATGGTCTTGATTGTACTGAAGACTACCAACATCTGAAGATCTTCTAAGTGTTTGGTAGCATCAACCTAGGGGGAGTTTGTAAGGATCCTTAAGTCTGATGCAACCCAAAACATCCAAAGTGTCTTAGCAACATGCACTAAGTACTGAAGTGAAGAATGCTTCGGAATTTTACACATACATTAGAAAATACTCTAAGTGTAAAATCTTCCGAAGCCAAGACCAATATCTTCCGAAGCCAAACATGAAGTCTTCCGAAGCTTCAGAGACAAAGTCTTCCGAAGCTTCAACCTATGAAGACAGATTTCTTCCGAAGACATTAGGTACACATGCTTTATCTGATGTACTGTTCCATAAAGCACCTTTTCCGCTGCATCTCTGTAAAGTCATCAACTTACATGAGTTGGTGAAAAGGTCCATGCTTTTGGTAACTGTACATTGAGGTCTTGAGTCTGTGACTTTCCACTTTATGTACTTTATCCTTTTTGTAATGTATAAGGATGTGAGCTATGGCATGTCATAGTCACAAGGTCAAAAGGCAGATATGCCTTTTGATCCTACAATTGATTTTGTTAGTGTCTAGTCAATTGTATCCAGCTGGCTTTCAAAGTATAGCCGGCTGTAGGTTGTAATATAAGTATTTCAAGTTCTTGTATCTTTCTTTATGCTTTGTAACACTTGTAAAAGAACTTGAGAAAGCAATATACTGCCTCCTTGAAACCCATACTCACTTGTTCTATCTCTTGCTTTACTTGTGTTCTTTGTATAACTTTGGTTAACCCAGTTCACTGTTGATTAAAGTTTAGTTAATCTCCTCATTGTGTTGCTGTGTTGTAATTATGTTAAAGCCCTAAACGGTCCTGCAAAATAGATTCTATGTTTCATGTGTGATCGATTAGTGTGATTCTAATGAAGATTATAATCAGATTTAATTAGATTGGTTCGGGAGTGTGTTTTGAAGGCTTGAGAATCAAAAGTCCATTGCATTTGAGGTTGTTACCAAAAGCAAAAGCAATCCATGCATGAACTAGAGTTGTTTAATGTTATTGTATAACTTGTTCCTTTCCTATGTATTTAGTTAAGTTTTTGTAATACAATGATGCACCGATCTGTAGTTGCACTATCTTGGTTAAAATACAAGTAAATCTTATTTATTGGACGTGTTAACTTGATTTGTCTTCTTTTTCATCAATCACACATTATGTTTCTTGTTTGACATTACATTAGTTTTGTTTGCACTGTAATTTGATTCTCTCTTGTTCTCTAGTGAAAATCGAGTAATTTATTGGTCCTTTACACCTCGTTTCCTCCCTTGATGGTCGAAAGGGATTCTGTGGCTCAATACTTGTCATTTAGATTCAATCAATGGATTTTGGAGGCAATAATGTTCGAAGATGGTTGTGGAGTGTTGTGGATAAGTTTTGGGCAAAAGTGGATTGAGTTTAAAGGTTATTCGTGTGGTGTCGTGTTCGGTTTTGGTTTCGATTAAACAATAGATCCTATGTTTCATGTGTGATCGATTAGTGTGATTCTAATGATGAAGATTATCATCAGATTTAATTAGATTGGTTTGGGAGTGTGTTTTGAAGGCTTGAGAATCAAAAGTCCATTGCATTTGAGGTTGTTACCAAAAGCAAAAGCAATACATGCGTGAACTAGTGTTGTTTAATGTTATTGTATAACTAGTTCCTTTCCCATGTATTTAGTTAAGCTTTTGTGAATACAATGATGCACCGATCTGTAGTTGCACTATTGGTTAAAATACAAGTAAATCTTATTTAATTGGTCGTGTTAACTTGATTTGTCTTCTTTTCATCAATCACACATTACGTTTCTCGTTTGACGTTAGATTAGTTTCGTTTGCATTGTAATTTGATTCTCTCTTGTTCTCTAGTGAAATTCGAGTAATTTATTGGTCCTTTACACCTCGTTTCCTTCCCTTGATGGTCGAAAAAGGATTCTGTGGATCAATAGTTGTCATTTAGATTGAATCAATGGATTTTGGAGGCAATAATGTTCGAAGATGGTTGTGGAGTGTTGTGGATAAGTTTTGGGCAAAAGTGGATTGATTTTAAGGGTTATTCGTGTGGTGTCGTGTTCGGTTGTGGTTTCAATTAAACAATAGATTCTATGTTTCATGTGTGATCGATTAGTGTGATTCTAATGAAGATTATAATCAGATTTAATTAGATTGGTTCGGGAGTGTGTTTTGAAGGCTTGAGAATCAAAAGTCCATTGCATTTGAGGTTGTTACCAAAAGCAAAAGCAATCCATGCGTGAACTAGTGTTGTTTAATGTTATTGTATAACTAGTTCCTTTCCCATGTATTTAGTTAAGCTTTTGTGAATACAATGATGCACCGATCTGTAGTTGCACTATTTTGGTTAAAATACAAGTAAATCTTAATTAATTGTCGTGTTAACTTGATTTGTCTTCTTTTTCACAATCACACATTATGTTTCTCGTTTGACGTTAGATTAGTTTTGTTTGCACTGTAATTTGATTCTCTCTTGTTCTAGTGTGAAATTTGAGTAATTTATTGGTCCTTTACACCTCGTTTCCTTCCCTTGATGGTCGAAAAAGGATTCTGTGGCTCAATAGTTGTCATTTAGATTCAATCAATGGATTTGGAGGCAATAATGTTTGAAGATGGTTGTGGAGTGCTGTGGATAAGTTTTGGGCAAAAGTGGATGATTTTAAAGGTTATTCGTGTGGTGTCGTGTTCGGTTTTGGTTTCGATTAAACAATAGATCCTATGTTTCATGTGTGATCGTTAGTGTGATTCTAATGAAGATTATAATCAGATTTAATTAGATTGGTTCGGGAGTGTGTTTTGAAGGCTTGAGAATCAAAAGTCCATTGCATTTGAGGTTGTTACCAAAAGCAAAAGCAATCCATGCGTGAACTAGTGTTGTTTAATGTTATTGTATAACTAGTTCCTTTCCCATGTATTTAGTTAAGCTTTTGTGAATACAATGATGCACCGATCTGTAGTTGCACTATCTTGGTTAAAATACAAGTAAATCTTATTTAATTGGTCGTGTTAACTTGATTTGTCTTCTTTTTCATCAATCACACATTATGTTTCTCGTTTGACGTTAGATTAGTTTTGTTTGCACTGTAATTTGATTCTCTCTTGTTCTCTAGTGAAATTTGAGTAATTTATTGGTCCTTTACACCTCGTTTCCTTCCCTTGATGGTCGAAAAAGGATTCTGTGGCTCAATAGTTGTCATTAGATTCAATCAATGGATTTTGGAGGCAATGATGTTCGAAGATGGTTGTGGAGTGTGTGTGGATAAGTTTTGGGCAAAAGTGGATGATTTTAAAGGTTATTCGTGTGGTGTCGTGTTAGGTTTTGGTTTCAATTAAAAATAGATTCTATGTTTCATGTGTGATCGATTAGTGTGATTCTAATGAAGATTATAATCAGATTTAATTAGATTGGTTCGGGAGTGTGTTTTGAAGGCTTGAGAATCAAAAGTCCATTGCATTTGAGGTTGTTACCAAAAGCAAAAGCAATCCATGCGTGAACTAGTGTTTTTTAATGTTATTGTATAACTAGTTCCTTTCCCATGTATTTAGTTAAGCTTTTGTGAATACAATGATGCACCGATCTGTAGTTGCACTATCTTGGTTAAAATACAAGTAAATCTTATTTAATTGGTCGTGTTAACTTGATTTGTCTTCTTTTTCATCTATCACACATTATGTTTTTGTTTGACGTAGATTAGTTTTGTTTGCACTGTAATTTGATTCTCTCTTGTTCTCTAGTGAAAATCGAGTAATTTATTGGTCCTTTACACTTCGTTTCCTTCCCTTGATGGTCGAAAAAGGATTCTGTAGCTCAATAGTTGTCATTTAGATTCAATCAATGGATTTTGGAGGCAATAATGTTCGAAGATGGTTGTGGAGTGTGTGGATAAGTTTTGGGCAAAAGTGGATGATTTTAAAGGTTATTCGTGTGGTGTCGTGTTCGGTTTTGGTTTCGATTAAACAATAGTTCCTATGTTTCATGTGTGATCGATTAGTGTGATTCTAATGAAGATTATAATCAGATTTAATTAGATTGGTTTGGAGTGTGTTTTGAAGGCTTGAGAATAAAAGTCCATTGCATTTGAGGTTGTTACCAAAAGCAAAAGCAATCCATGCGTGAACTAGTGTTGTTTAATGTTATTGTATAACTAGTTCCTTTCCCATGTATTTAGTTAAGCTTTTGTGAATACAATGATGCACCGATCTGTAGTTGCACTATTTTGGTTAAAATACAAGTAAATCTTTTTTAATTGGTCGTGTTAACTTGATTTGTCTTCTTTTTCATCAATCACACATTATGTTTCTCGTTTGACGTTAGATTAGTTTCGTTTGCATTGTAATTTGATTCTCTCTTGTTCTCTAGTGAAATTCGAGTAATTTATTGGTCTTTACACCTCGTTTCCTCCCTTGATGGTCGAAAAGGATTTTTGGGATCAATAGTTGTCATTTAGATTCAATCAATGGATTTTGGAGGAAATAATGTTTGAAGATGGTTGTGGAGTGTTGTGGATAAGTTTTGGGCAAAAGTGGATTGATTTTAAGGGTTATTATTCGTGTGGTGTCGTGTTCTGTTTTGGTTTCAATTAAACAATAGATTCTATGTTTCATGTGTGATCGATTAGTGTGATTCTAATGAAGATTATAATCAATTTAATTAGATTGGTTCGGGAGTGTGTTTTGAAGGCTTGAGAATCAAAAGTCCATTGCATTTGAGGTTGTTACCAAAGCAAAAGCAATCCATGCGTGAACTAGTGTTGTTTAATGTTATTGTATAACTAGTTCCTTTCCCATGTATTTAGTTAAGCTTTGGTAATAATGATGCACCGATCTGTAGTTGCCACTATCTTGGTTAAAATACAAGTAAATCTTATTTAATTGGTCGTGTTAACTTGATTTGTCTTCTTTTTCATCAATCACACATTATGTTTCTCGTTTGACGTTAGATTAGTTTTGTTTGCACTGTAATTTGATTCTCTCTTGTTCTTTAGTGAAATTTGAGTAATTTATTGGTCCTTTACACCTCGTTTCCTTCCCTTGATGGTCGAAAAAGGATTCTGTGGCTCAATAGTTGTCATTTAGATTCAATCAATGGATTTTGGAGGCAATAATGTTCGAAGATGGTTGTGGAGTGTGTGGTGGATAAGTTTTGGGCAAAAGTGGATTGATTTTAAAGGTTATTCGTGTGGTGTCGTGTTCGGTTTTGGTTTCGATTAAACAATAGATCCTATGTTTCATGTGTGATCGATTAGTGTGATTCTAATGAAGATTATAATCAGATTTAATTAGATTGGTTCGGGAGTGTGTTTTGAAGGCTTGAGAATGAAAAGTCCATTGCATTTGAGGTTGTTACCAAAAGCAAAAGCAATCCATGCGTGAACTAGTGTTGTTTAATGTTATTGTATAACTAGTTCCTTTCCCATGTATTTAGTTAAGCTTTTGTGAATACAATGATGCACCGATCTGTAGTTGCACTATCTTGGTTAAAATACAAGTAAATCTTATTTAATTGGTCGTGTTAACTTGATTTGTCTTCTTTTTCATCAATCACACATTATGTTTCTCGTTTGACATTAGATTAGTTTTGTTTGCACTGTAATTTGATTCTCTCTTGTTCTCTAGTGAAATTTGAGTAATTTATTGGTCCTTTACACCTCGTTTCCTTCCCTTGATGGTCGAAAAAGGATTCTGTGGATCAATAGTTGTCATTTAGATTCAATCAATGGATTTAGGAGGCAATAATGTTCGAAGATGGTTGTTGTGGAGTGTTGTGGATAAGTTTTGGGCAAAAGTGGATTGATTTTAAGGTTATTTGTGTGGTGTCGTGTTCTGGTTTTGGTTTCAATTAAATAATAGATCTATGTTTCATGTGTGATCGATTAGTGTGATTCTAATGAAGATTATAATCAGATTTAATTAGATTGGTTCGGAGTGTTTTGAAGGCTTGAGAATCAAAAGTCCATTGCATTTGAGGTTGTTACCAAAAGCAAAAGCAATCCATGCGTGAACTAGTGTTGTTTAATGTTATTGTATAACTAGTTCCTTTCCCATGTATTTAGTTAAGCTTTTGTGAATACAATGATGCACCGATCTGTAGTTGCACTATCTTGGTTAAAATACAAGTAAATCTTATTTAATTGGTCGTGTTAACTTGATTTGTCTTCTTTTTCATCAATCACACATTATGTTTCTCGTTTGACGTTAGATTAGTTTTGTTTGCACTGTAATTTGATTCTCTCTTGTTCTCTAGTGAAATCGAGTAATTTATTGTCCTTTACACTTCGTTTCCTTCCCTTGATGGTCGAAAAAGGATTCTGTGGATCAATAGTTGTCATTTAGATTCAATCAATGGATTTGGAGGCAATAATGTTCGAAGATGGTTGTGGAGTGTTGTGGATAAGTTTTGGGCAAAAGTGGATTGATTTTAAAGGTTATTCGTGTGGTGTCGTGTTCGGTTTTGGTTTCGATTAAACAATAGATCCTATGTTTCATGTGTGATCGATTAGTGTGATTCTAATGAAGATTATAATTAGATTTAATTAATTGGTTTGGGGAGTGTGTTTGAAGGCTTGAGAATCAAAAGTCCATTGCATTTGAGGTTGTTACCAAAAGCAAAAGCAATCCATGCGTGAACTAGTGTTGTTTAATGTTATTGTATAACTAGTTCCTTTCCCATGTATTTAGTTAAGCTTTTGTGAATACAATGATGCACCGATCTGTAGTGCACTATTTTGGTTAAAATACAAGTAAATCTTTTTTAATTGGTCGTGTTAACTTGATTTGTCTTCTTTTTCATCAATCACACATTATGTTTCTCGTTTGACGTTAGATTAGTTTCGTTTGCACTGTAATTTGATTCTCTCTTGTTCTCTAGTGAAATTCGAGTAATTTATTGGTCCTTTACACCTCGTTTCCTTCCCTTGATGGTCGAAAAAGGATTTGTGGATCAATAGTTGTCATTAGATTCAATCAATGGATTTTGGAGGCAATAATGTTCGAAGATGGTTGTGGAAGTTGTGGATAAGTTTTGGGCAAAAGTGGATTGATTTTAAGGGTTATTCGTGTGGTGTCGTGTTCGGTTTTGGTTTCAATTAAACAATAGATTCTATGTTTCATGTGTGATCGATTAGTGTGATTCTAATGAAGATTATAATCAGATTTAATTAGATTGGTTCGGGAGTGTGTTTTGAAGGCTTGAGAATCAAAAGTCCATTGCATTTGAGGTTGTTACCAAAAGCAAAAGCAATCCATGCGTGAACTAGTGTTGTTTAATGTTATTGTATAACTAGTTCCTTTCCCATGTATTTAGTTAAGCTTTTGTGAATACAATGATGCACCGATCTGTAGTTGCCTATCTTGGTTAAAATACAAGTAAATCTTATTGAAATGGTCGTGTTAACTTGATTTGTCTTCTTTTTCATCAATCACACATTACATTTCTCGTTTGACGTTAGATTAGTTTTGTTTGCACTGTAATTTGATTCTCTCTTGTTCTCTAGTGAAATTTGAGTAATTTATTGGTCCTTTACACCTCGTTTCCTTCCCTTGATGGTCGAAAAAGGATTCTGTGGATCAATAGTTGTCATTTAGATTCAATCAATGGATTTGGAGGCAATAATGTTTGAAGATGGTTGTGGAGTGCTTGTGGATAAGTTTTGGGCAAAAGTGGATTGTTTTTAAGGTTATTCGCTGTTGTGGGGTGTCGTGTTCGGTTTTGGTTTCGATTAAACAATAGATTCCTATGTTTCATGTGTGATCGATTAGTGTGATTCTAATGAAGATTATAATCAGATTTAATTAGATTGGTTCGGGAGTGTGTTTTGAAGGCTTGAGAATCAAAAGTCCATTGAGGTTGTTACCAAAAGCAAAAGCAATCCATGCATGAACTAGTGTTGTTTAATGTTATTGTATAACTAGTTCCTTTCCCATGTATTTAGTTAAGCTTTTGTGAATACAATGATGCACCGATCTGTAGTTGCACTATCTTGGTTAAAATACAAGTAAATCTTATTTAATTGGTCGTGTTAACTTGATTTGTCTTCTTTTTCATCAATCACACATTATGTTTCTCGTTTGACATTAGATTAGTTTTGTTGCACTGTAATTTGATTCTCTCTTGTTCTCTAGTGATATTTGAGTAATTTATTGGTCCTTTACACCTCGTTTCCTTCCCTTGATGGTCGAAAAAGGATTCTGTGGCTCAATAGTTGTCATTTAGATTCAATCAATGGATTTCGGAGGCAATAATGTTCGAAGATGGTTGTGGAGTGCTGTGGATAAGTTTTGGGCAAAAGTGGATTGATTTTAAAGGTTATTCGTGTGGTGTCGTGTTAGGTTTTGGTTTCAATTAAAAATAGATTCTATGTTTCATGTGTGATCGATTAGTGTCATTCTAATGAAGATTATAATCAGATTTAATTAGATTGGTTCGGGAGTGTGTTTTGAAGGCATGAGAATCAAAAGTACATTGCATTTGAGGTTGTTACCAAAAGCAAAGCAATCCATGCGTGAACTAGTGTTGTTTAATGTTATTGTATAACTAGTTCCTTTCCCATGTATTTAGTTAAGCTTTTGTGAATACAATGATGCACCGATCTGTAGTTGCACTATCTTGGTTAAAATACAAGTAAATCTTATTTAATTGGTCGTGTTAACTTGATTTGTCTTCTTTTTTCAACAATCACACATTATGTTTCTTGTTTGACATTACATTAGTTTTGTTTGCACTGTAATTTGATTCTCTCTTGTTCTCTAGTGAAAATCGAGTAATTTATTGGTCCTTTACACTTCGTTTCCTTCCCTTGATGGTCGAAAAAGGATTCTGTAGCTCAATAGTTGTCATTTAGATTCAATCAATGGATTTTGGAGGCAATAATGTTCGAAGATGGTTGTGGAGTGCTGTGGATAAGTTTTGGGCAAAATTGGATTGAGTTTAAAGGTTATTCGTGTGGTGTCGTGTTCGGTTTTGGTTTCGATTAAACAATAGATCCTATGTTTCATGTGTGATCGATTAGTGTGATTCTAATGAAGATTATAATCAGATTTAATTAGATTGGTTTGGGAGTGTGTTTTGAAGGCTTGAGAATCAAAAGTCCATTGCATTTGAGGTTGTTACCAAAAGCAAAAGCAATCCATGCGTGAACTAGTGTTGTTTAATGTTATTGTATAACTAGTTCCTTTCCCATGTATTTAGTTAAGCTTTTGTGAATACGATGATGCACCGATCTGTAGTTGCACTATTTTGGTTAAAATACAAGTAAATCTTTTTTAATTGGTCGTGTTAACTTGATTTGTCTTCTTTTTCATCAATCACACATTATGTTTCTCGTTTGACGTTAGATTAGTTTCGTTTGCACTGTAATTTGATTCTCTCTTGTTCTCTAGTGAAATTCGAGTAATTTATTGGTCCTTTTACACCTCGTTTCCTTCCCTTGATGGTCGAAAAAGGATTTGTGGATCAATAGTTGTCATTTAGATTCAATCAATGGATTTTGGAGGCAATAATGTTCGAAGATGGTTGTGGAGTGTTGTGGATAAGTTTTGGGCAAAAGTGGATTGATTTTAAGGGTTATTCGTGTGGTGTCGTGTTCGGTTTTGGTTTCAATTAAACAATAGATTATGTTTCATGTGTGATCGATTAGTGTGATTCTAATGAAGATTATAATCAAATTTAATTAGATTGGTTCGGGAGTGTGTTTTGAAGGCTTGAGAATCAAAAGTCCATTGCATTTGAGGTTGTTACCAAAAGCAAAAGCAATCCATGCATGAACTAGTGTTGTTTAATATTATTGTATAACTAGTTCCTTTCCCATGTATTTAGTTAAGCTTTTGTGAAACAATGATGCACCGATCTGTAGTTGCACTATCTTGGTTAAAATACAAGTAAATCTTATTTAATTGTCGTGTTAACTTGATTTGTCTTCTTTTTCATCAATCACACATTATGTTTCTCGTTTGACGTTAGATTAGTTTTGTTTGCACTGTAATTTGATTCTCTCTTGTTCTCTAGTGAAATTTGAGTAATTTATTGGTCCTTTACACCTCGTTTCCTTCCCTTGATGGTCGAAAAAGGATTCTGTGGCTCAATAGTTGTCATTTAGATTCAATCAATGGATTTTGGAGGCAATAATGTTCGAAGATGGTTGTGGAGTGCTGTGGATAAGTTTTGGGCAAAAGTGGATTGATTTTAAAGGTTATTTGTGTGGTGTCGTGTTCGGTTTGGTTTCAAAACAATAGATCCTATGTTTCATGTGTGATCGATTAGTGTGATTCTAATGAAGATTATAATCAGATTTAATTAGATTGGTTCGGGAGTGTGTTTTGAAGGCTTGAGAATCAAAATTCCATTGCATTTGAGGTTGTTACCAAAAGCAAAAGCAATCCATGCATGAACTAGTGTTTTTAATATTATTGTATAACTAGTTCCTTTCCCATGTATTTAGTTAAGCTTTTGTGAATACAATGATGCACCGATCTGTAGTTGCACTACTTGGTTAAAATACAAGTAAATCTTATTTAATTGGTCGTGTTAACTTGATTTGTCTTCTTTTTCATCAATCACACATTATGTTTCTCGTTTGACGTTAGATTAGTTTTGTTTGCACTGTAATTTGATTCTCCTTGTTCTCTAGTGAAATTTGAGTAGTATTTATTGGTCCTTTACACCTCTTCCTTCCCTTGATGGTCGAAAAAGGATTCTGTGGCTCAATAGTTGTCATTTAGATTCAATCAATGGATTTTGGAGGCAATAATGTTCGAAGATGGTTGTGGAGTGCTGTGGATAAGTTTTGGGCAAAAGTGGATTGATTTTAAAGGTTATTCGTGTGGGGTCGTGTTCGGTTTTGGTTTCGATTAAACAATAGATCCTATGTCTCATGTGTGATCGATTAGTGTGATTCTAATGAATATTATAATCAGATTTAATTAGATTGGTTTGGGAGTGTGTTTTGAAGGCTTGAGAATCAAAAGTCCATTGCATTTGAAATTGTTACCAAAAGCAAAAGCAATCCATGCGTGAACTAGTGTTGTTTAATGTTATTGCATAACTAGTTCCTTTCCCATGTATTTAGTTAAGCTTTTGTGAATACGATGATGCACCGATCTGTAGTTGCACTATTTTGGTTAAAATACAAGTAAATCTTTTTTTAATTGGTCGTGTTAACATGATTTGTCTTCTTTTTCATCATCACACATTATGTTTCTCGTTTGACGTTAGATTAGTTTCGTTTGCATTGTAATTTGATTCTCTCTTGTTCTCTAGTGAAATTCGAGTAATTTATTGGTCTTTTACACCTGTTTCCTTCCCTTGATGGTCGAAAAAGGATTATGTGGATCAATAGTTGTCATTTAGATTCAATCAATGGATTTTGGAGGTAATAATGTTTGAAGATGGTTGTGGAATGTTGTGGATAAGTTTTGGGCAATAGTGGATTGATTTTAAGGGTTATTCGTGTGGTGTCGTGTTCTGTTTTGGTTTCAATTAAACAATAGATTTTATGTTTCATGTGTGATCGATTAGTGTGATTCTAATGAAGATTATGATCAAATTTAATTAGATTGGTTCGGGAGTGTGTTTTGAAGGCTTGAGAATCAAAATTCCATTGCATTTGAGGTTGTTACCAAAAGCAAAAGCAATCCATGCATGAACTAGTGTTGTTTAAAATTATTGTATAACTAGTTACTTTCCCATGCATTTTGTTAAGCTTTTGTGAAACAATGATGCACCGATCTGTAGTTGCACTATCTTGGTTAAAATACAAGTAAATCTTATTTAATTGTCGTGTTAACTTGATTTGTCTTCTTTTTATCAATCACACATTATGTTTCTTGTTTGACGTTAGATTAGTTTTGTTTGCACTGTAATTTGATTCTCTCTTGTTCTCTAGTGAAATTTGAGTAATTTATTGGTCCTTTACACCTCGTTTCTTCCCTTGATGGTCGAAAAAGGATTATGTGGCTCAATAGTTGTCATTTAGATTCAATCAATGGATTTTGGAGGCAATAATGTTCGAAGATGGTTGTGGAGTGCTGTGGATAAGTTTTGGGCAAAAGTGGATTGATTTTAAAGGTTATTCTTGTGGTGTCGTGTTCGGTTTGGTTTCGATTAAACAATAGATCCTATGTTTCATGTGTGATCCATTAGTGTGATTCTAATGAAGATTATAATCAAATTTAATTAGATTGGTTCGGGAGTGTGTTTTGAAGGCTTGAGAATCAAAATTCCATTGCATTTGAGGTTGTTACCAAAAGCAAAAGCAATCCATGCATGAACTAGTGTTGTTTAATATTATTGTATAACTAGTTCCTTTCCCATGTATTTAGTTAAGCTTTTGTGAATACAATGATGCACCGATCTGTAGTTGCACTATCTTGGTTAAAATACAAGTAAATCTTATTTAATTGGTCGTGTTAACTTGATTTGTCTTCTTTTTCATCAGTCACACATTATGTTTCTCGTTTGACATTAGATTAGTTTTGTTTGCACTGTAATTTGATTCTCCCTTGTTCTCTAGTGAAATTTGAGTAATTTATTGGTCCTTTACACCTCGTTTCCTTCCCTTGATGGTCGAAAAAGGATTCTGTGGCTCAATAGTTGTCATTTAGATTCAATCAATGGATTTTGGAGGCAATAATGTTCGAAGATGGTTGTGGAGTGCTGTGGATAAGTTTTGGGCAAAAGTGGATTGATTTTAAAGGTTATTCGTGTGGTGTCGTGTTTGGTTTTGGTTTCGATTAAACAATAGATCCTATGTCTCATGTGTGATCGATTAGTGTGATTCTAATGAATATTATAATCAGATTTAATTAGATTGGTTTGGGAGTGTGTTTTGAAGGCTTGAGAATCAAAAGTCCATTGCATTTGAGGTTGTTACCAAAAGCAAAAGCAATCCATGCATGAACTAGTGTTGTTTAATGTTATTGTATAACTAGTTCCTTTCCCATGTATTTAGTTAAGCTTTTGTGAATACAATGATGCACCGATCTGTATTTGCACTATTTTGGTTAAAATACAAGTAAATCTTATTTAATTGGTCGTGTTAACATGATTTGTCTTCTTTTTCATCAATCACACATTATGTTTCTCGTTTGACGTTATATTAGTTTCATTTGCATTGTAATTTGATTCTCTCTTGTTCTCTAGTGAAATTCGAGTAATTTATTAGTCCTTTACACCTTGTTTCCTTCCCTTGATGG
The DNA here is from genome assembly GCA_025215565.1 of Flaveria ramosissima. NCBI lineage: Eukaryota > Viridiplantae > Streptophyta > Magnoliopsida > Asterales > Asteraceae > Flaveria > Flaveria ramosissima. The sequence goes on from CM046030.1 coordinate 43,792,664, forward strand.
TCGAAAAAGGATTCTGTGGATCAATAGTTGTCATTTACATTCAATCAATGGATTTTGGAGGTAATAATGTTTGAAGATGGTTGTGGAATGTTGTGGATAAGTTTGGGCAATAGTGGATTGATTTTAAGGGTTACTCGTGTGGTGTCGTAATCTGTTTTGGTTTCAATTAAACAATAGATTCTATGTTTCAGGTGTGATCGATTAGTGTGATTCTAATGAAGATTATGATCAAATTTAATTAGATTGGTTCGGGAGTGTGTTTTAAAGGCTTGAGAATCAAAAGTCCATTGCATTTGAGGTTGTTACCAAAAGCAAAAGCAATCCATGCATGAACTAGTGTTGTTTAATATTATTGTATAACTAGTTACTTTCCCATGCATTTAGTTAAGCTTTTGTGAAAACAATGATGCACCGATCTGTAGTTGCACTATCTTGGTCAAAATACAAGTAAATCTTATTTAATTGTCGTGTTAACTTGATTTGTCTTCTTTTTCATCAATCACACATTATGTTTCTTGTTTGACGTTAGATTAGTTTTGTTTGCACTGTAATTTTATTCTCTCTTGTTCTCTAGTGAAATTTGAGTAATTTATTGGTCCTTTACACCTCGTTTCCTTCCCTTGATGGGCGAAAAAGGATTATGTGGCTCAATAGTTGTCATTTAGATTCAATCAATGGATTTTGGAGGCAATAATGTTCGAAGATGGTTGTGGAGTGCTGTGGATAAGTTTTGGGCAAAAGTGGATTGATTTTAAAGGTTATTCGTGTGGGGTCGTGTTCGGTTTTGGTTTCGATTAAACAATAGATCCTATGTCTCATGTGTGATCGATTAGTGTGATTCTAATGAATATTATAATCAGATTTAATTAGATTGGTTTGGGAGTGTGTTTTGAAGACTTGAGAATCAAAAGTCCATTGCATTTGAAATTGTTACCAAAAGCAAAAGCAATACATGCGTGAACTAGTGTTGTTTAATGTTATTGCATAACTAGTTCCTTTCCCATGTATTTAGTTAAATTTTTGGGAATACGATGATGCACCGATCTGTAGTTGCACTATTTTGGTTAAAATACAAGTAAATCTTTTTTAATTGGTCGTGTTAACATGATTTGTCTTCTTTTTCATCAATCACACATTATGTTTCTCGTTTGACGTTAGATTAGTTTCGTTTGCATTGTAATTTGATTCTCTCTTGTTCTCTAGTGAAATTCGAGTAATTTATTGGTCTTTTACACCTCGTTTCCTTCCCTTGATGGTCGAAAAAGGATTCTGTGGATCAATAGTTGTCATTTAGATTCAATCAATGGATTTTGGAGGTAATAATGTTTGAAGATGGTTGTGGAATGTTGTGGATAAGTTTTGGGCAATAGTGGATTGATTTTAAAGGTTATTCGTGTGGTGTCGTGTTCTGTTTTGGTTTCAATTAAACAATAGATTTTATGTTTCATGTGTGATCGATTAGTGTGATTCTAATGAAGATTATGATCAAATTTAATTAGATGGGTTCGGGAGTATGTTTTGAAGGCTTGAGAATCAAAAGTCCATTGCATTTGAGGTTGTTACCAAAAGCAAAAGCAATCCATGCATGAACTAGTGTTGTTTAATATTATTGTATAACTAGTTACTTTCCCATGCATTTAGTTAAGCTTTTGTGAAAACAATGATGCACCGATCTGTAGTTGCACTATCTTGGTTAAAATACAAGTAAATCTTATTTAATTGTCGTGTTAACTTGATTTGTCTTCTTTTTCATCAATCACACATTATGTTTCTTGTTTGACGTTAGATTAGTTTTGTTTGCACTGTAATTTGATTCTCTCTTGTTCTCTAGTGAAATTTGAGTAATTTATTGGTCCTTTACACCTCGTTTCCTTCCCTTGATGGTCGAAAAAGGATTATGTGGCTCAATAGTTGTCATTTAGATTCAATCAATGGATTTTGGAGGCAATAATGTTCGAAGATGGTTGTGGAGTGCTGTGGATAAGTTTTGGGCAAAAGTGGATTGATTTTAAAGGTTATTCGTGTGGTGTCGTGTTCGGTTTGGTTTCGATTAAACAATAGATCCTATGTTTCATGTGTGATCCATTAGTGTGATTCTAATGTAGATTATAATCAAATTTAATTAGATTGGTTCGGGAGTGTGTTTTGAAGGCTTGAGAATCAAAATTTCATTGCATTTGAGGTTGTTACCAAAAGCAAAAGCAATCCATGCATGAACTAGTGTTGTTTAATATTATTGTATAACTAGTTCCTTTCCCATGTATTTAGTTAAGCTTTTGTGATTACAATGATGCACCGATCTGTAGTTGCACTATCTTGGTTAAAATACAAGTAAATCTTATTTAATTGTCGTGTTAACTTGATTTGTCTTCTTTTTCATCAATCACACATTATGTTTCTTGTTTGACGTTAGATTAGTTTTGTTTGCACTGTAATTTGATTCTCTCTTGTTCTCTAGTGAAATTTGAGTAATTTATTGGTCCTTTACACCTCGTTTCCTTCCCTTGATGGTCGAAAAAGGATTATGTGGCTCAATAGTTGTCATTTAGATTCAATCAATGGATTTTGGAGGCAATAATGTTCGAAGATGGTTGTGGAGTGCTGTGGATATGTTTTGGGCAAAAGTGGATTGATTTTAAAGGTTATTCGTGTGGTTTCGTGTTTGGTTTGGTTTCGATTAAACAATAGATCCTATGTTTCATGTGTGATCCATTAGTGTGATTCTAATGAAGATTATAATCAAATTTAATTAGATTGGTTCGGGAGTGTGTTTTGAAGGCTTGAGAATCAAAATTCCATTGCATTTGAGGTTGTTACCAAAAGCAAAAGCAATCCATGCATGAACTAGTGTTGTTTAATATTATTGTATAACTAGTTCCTTTCCCATGTATTTAGTTAAGCTTTTGTGAATACAATGATGCACCGATCTGTAGTTGCACTATTTTGGTTAAAATACAAGTAAATCTTATTGAAATGGTCGTGTTAACTTGATTTGTCTTCTTTTTCATCAGTCACACATTATGTTTCTCGTTTGACATTAGATTAGTTTTGTTTGCACTGTAATTTGATTCTCCCTTGTTCTCTAGTGAAATTTGAGTAATTTATTGGTCCTTTACACCTCGTTTCCTTCCCTTGATGGTCAAAAAAGGATTCTCTGGCTCAATAGTTGTCATTTAGATTCAATCAATGGATTTTGGAGGCAATAATCTTCGAAGATGGTTGTGGAGTGCTGTGGATAAGTTTTGGGCAAAAGTGGATTGATTTTAAAGGTTATTCGTGTGGGGTCGTGTTCAGTTTTGGTTTCGATTAAACAATAGATCCTATGTCTCATGTGTGATCGATTAGTGTGATTCTAATGAATATTATAATCAGATTTAATTAGATTGGTTTGGGAGTGTGTTTTGAAGGCTTGAGAATCAAAAGTCCATTGCATTTGAGGTTGTTACCAAAAGCAAAAGCAATCCATGCATGAACTAGTGTTGTTTAATGTTATTGTATAACTAGTTCCTTTCCCATGTATTTAGTTAAGCTTTTGTGAATACAATGATGCACCGATCTGTATTTGCACTATTTTGGTTAAAATACAAGTAAATCTTATTTAATTGGTCGTGTTAACATGATTTGTCTTCTTTTTCATCAATCACACATTATGTTTCTCGTTTGACGTTAGATTAGTTTCATTTGCATTGTAATTTGATTCTCTCTTGTTCTCTAGTGAAATTCGAGTAATTTATTAGTCCTTTACACCTTGTTTCCTTCCCTTGATGGTCGAAAAAGGATTCTGTGGATCAATAGTTGTCATTTAGATTCAATCAATGGATTTTGGAGGTAATAATGTTTGAAGATGGTTGTGGAATGTTGTGGATAAGTTTTGGGCAATAGTGGATTGATTTTAAGGGTTACTCGTGTGGTGTCGTAATCTGTTTTGGTTTCAATTAAACAATAGATTCTATGTTTCATGTGTGATCGATTAGTGTGATTCTAATGAAGATTATAATCAAATTTAATTAGATTGGTTCGGGAGTGTGTTTTGAAGGCTTGAGAATCAAAAGTCCATTGCATTTGAGGTTGTTACCAAAAGCAAAAGCAATCCATGCATGAACTAGTGTTGTTTAATGTTATTGTATAACTAGTTCCTTTCCTATGTATTTAGTTAAGCTTTTGTGAATACAATGATGCACCGATCTGTAGTTGCACTATCTTGGTTAAAATACAAGTAAATCTTATTTAATTGGTCGTGTTAACTTGATTTGTCTTCTTTTTCATCAATCACACATTATGTTTCTTGTTTGACATTACATTAGTTTTGTTTGCACTGTAATTTGATTCTCTCTTGTTCTCTAGTGATAATCGAGTAATTTATTGGTCCTTTACACCTCGTTTCCTTCCCTTGATGGTCGAAAGAGGATTCTGTGGCTCAATATGTTGGATCTTGTATGCCCAAGACACATACAAGATTGATGTGGTTAGTGTGTTATGATCCAAGTCAGGTCATACCCAATAACGAGCTTAACAAACACCAACAAATATTTAATTGTTGATAAGATCATACAATAAATATTAGCACCTATTTAGCAAATTGGTTTTCTAAATATTGCTTTTGTGATAAGAACAATATTATATGGATAATTTTGTTCATGAGATTTTATTTGATACATTTTTTAAGTTGGCTAAAAAGTGTCAAATAAAAGGGTGACATGTTATAAAATTAGACTTGTTTTAATTTTATAACTAAAAATGCATGAAAGAGTGGTTTTATTTTAAAATTGAAAATGGGTGGGAAACCCTTTTGGGTTTAGCCTTGCGGCCGCCCAAGGGTCCCTTGAAAAACCCAATTTTGTGTCTTGGAACATGGGGATTTCAATTGACACACTCTTCCATCATTTCACCTCTCTCTCTCTCAAAAAACTCACAAGGCAAGAACTCCCATTCTTACCACAAGAATTCGGATTTTTGGCTGCTTTTTGGGGCTGGATTTCGAACTTGAAAGAAAGATTGGAAGATCATTTTGGTGCAATAGGCTCCCTAGCATAGCAAGGTGTTTGAAAGAAGAAGCTTGTGGGTATTACTACTTGAGGTTCTCTTCTTTGAGGGCTGCATAAAAGACATCATCATCTTCTTCATCTCATTCTTGTCATCCACGTTTTTGAGGTTGCTGGAAGGTACTTTGGCAGCCCTTTATGGCTATCATATTGTGTTCATTTTATGCATACATAGCATGTTCATACACATAAAATGATCCTTGATACATGGGTTTGTTTTTACATTTAAATGGTCATCTAAAGGGCACAAATTTCAGCTTATAAAATCATGTTTTAAGTTGTTATTCCGCTGCGTTTTTCAGAATGTTTAAGTGGTTAAACTTGTTTTGATGTTCCTTATAAAACCCATCAATGGCATCTAGAGCCGGTTATGTGGATAGCATGCTTGTTAGAATCCTTTAAAATTTGTTTTATAGGATTTTATAACCCTTTTAAGGGCTGAAATATTCTTACTTGTTGAATCCCCAAACTTTCAAGGTTATGTCACACATGCTTGTGACTAAACCTTGAAAGATATGTATGATGATATATATTATTGTTTGGACAATGTATAAAACCCAAATTTTCAGTTTATGTTGGCTGAAATTTGGTGTTTTAAGTGGGGTTTCATTGTATGTTTGGATGATAAGATCCTTGTTCTTGATGGTGCATAACCTAGCCTTGACCTTATGTTGATTTGGTTTGAAATGGATGATTGTTTTGGTTGTTTTTCATTTGGGTTGTAATATTATTCTTTTGTGTTTCTTTTCGGATGTAATTTATTTATTCATTCATTTGAAATGTAATAGATAGATTAAGTGCACTTTCTTTATTAGAATATTTGTATTAGGATACAAATTTTGTAAATGGAAATGCACTAGATGGAAGCACAAAAGGAAGACACAAAGAGAAAGACTTGGAGCATATGGATGCAAGTTCAAGTGGGGGTCAATAAAGACCTCAAATTTTGTGTTGTATTCAACCCTTAGGAAAGACCAAATGACCACACTTGTGATGGCAAACAAGTGTGGTCACAATAGTAGCTACGGTTATGCACATATGGATGTTTATTTTATGCTTGGTTATATGTTTGTTATTTGATTGTATGGTTAATATTTTGTCATGCATAACAAACTAATTAACAAACTAAATATGATGGTTCTTGATCATTAAAAGTTAATAAAAGGTTATTAAAATGATTTAATGATTTTAAAGATTTTAAAGATTAAAATGGGTTTTAATCAAAGGACCATAGAGTACCTTGTATTTGAAAGCATGCAAATGCAAGTACATAGAGCTTTCTTAACAAGAATTGTGAAATTGTAAATCCCTTTTGAAAAATAAGTTTAACACCATCCTTTTACACAACACTTAAGTTACTTGCAAACTCTTAGTGGGATAAAGGTCACCTAACCACTTTGAGGGAACTTGTAACTTGAGGTGAGAATACTATGTTTGTGAAATAAAGGTCACCTAACCACTTATGTAGTAAACTCACACGTGTGTGTAAGTAGGACGACTTGATTTATAAAATATATTGAATGGATCACCTAAAATATGTTTTATAAAAGGTGTTGATGGGATAAACATGCCGTTGTTAACATAAGATGCTCAAACGATCCCATACCACTAGAAGTTGCAATAGGTTGCAATTGTCATTCATGACTACCTTGTTTATTTTAATAATGGGATAAAGGTCACCTAACCAATATTTAAATATAACGTTGGATTCTAGAATTTTATTTATTAATAGTCTATGCGACATAAAGGGTGTTAATAAATGAAATAAATTTTATCATAATTACTAAAATGGATCTTTGTAAAATCTTGTAGATGGCCGACCAATCCAACGCTAATAACGATGTACCAAACCAAAACAACCAATCTCTTAGGGCGATCCTTCAAAGGGATCGTCTAACACCTAACGACTTCATGGATTGGTACCGCAACTTGAGAATTGTTCTCAAGCAAGAAAAACGGGCCTACATTCTTGATGATCCCATCCCCGATGAAACTAACGAGGAGGATGTGGAGGCCTATAATGATTGGGTTAGATATATGGAAGACTCCATCCAAAGTCTCTTGCTTAATGTTAGCAAGTATGACACCCGAACTCCAAAAGGAGTATGAGCTCCATGGAGCCTATGACATGATCACTCAGTTGCGGGAAACGTTCCAGCAACAAGCTAGAGTGGAGCGCTTCGAAACGGTTCGAGCGCTTCATGCATGTTGGATGGAGGAATCCCAATCAGTTTCGTCTTATGTTCTTAAGATGAAAAGCCACATCGACCGCCTTCAAAGGCTAAATTGTCCTGTCTCAAAGGAGTTGGTCACGGATTTGATCCTTAATGGCCTAACTAAAAGGTTTGAGGCATTCGTCATGAATTACAACATGAACGGATGGGACAAGAGCATAAATGAACTTCATTCGATGCTCAAATCAGCTGAGGCGGGAATGGGTAAAAGGGTTTTACCCGTTCTCACCATTAATGAAGGTGGGAGAAGGAAAAGGTCTCTACCCCCTCCCAAGGCAAATGTTGCCAAAGGAAAGGGGCACGTTGGAGGAAAGGGGAAGATGGTTGTGTAACACCCGGAAATTTCCTTTGTAGCCGACGAAAGGAGAAAAAGAAATAAAGTCCAAAGTCGAGGGACCAAACCCGCCAACGAGAGAAACTTCGATGCAAGGGAGTATAAAAGGGAGGAGGCACTCCCATTCTCCCCATTTTCAGCCTAGAGAGGAGAAGAGAGGAGAAGGAGAAAAGAGGAGAAAAGTTGGTTCGGGTGGATTCGAGCGTGGAATTCAACGTGGAGCGAGTCAAATCGAAGCTCTACTCGACGGGATCGTTAAGGTGAGTTCTAGGACCCCTCTTTTACACATTTTCAACTGATTTTGGGGCTGGAACACGTCCAAAAACCTATTTTCGAGTTTTTGGGTGAAAACCCGTTTTGATGTATGTATGTATATGTATGATGCGTTATAGGCTCGATTTCTTGCTTGGTTATGCTTGTATGAGGTCATGGTATGATTCCCTAACCTTTAGAAGGGTTGATTTGAGCTTAAAAGAGGTTTGGAAGGGGTTGGAGGTCGAAAACCCGCGGCTGCAGTCGACCTAACTGCACTCTGCACCAGCTAGGGCTAGGCGACCGACTGGAGGGCGACTGGAGGCCATTCGGCCGATTGAAGTGCGACTGAGGTCCATACGCACGTTTGCTATGCGACTAAAGTCCATACGCATGATGGTCATGCGATTGGAGTTCATGTGCTTGGGAGTCATGCGATTGAGAGATGGTGCGACTGAGGTTCATTCGCACGTAGGTTATGCGACTGAAGTCCATGCGCCTGGAGGCCATGCGACTGAGGTTCATTCGCATGAAGAGTATGCGACTGAAGCCCATACGCCTGAAGTCATGCGACTGAAGGCCATACGCATGAGAGTTATGCGACTGGGAGTCCATCCGCATGGAGGTCCAATCGCCCATAGTCCATTCGCATAGGGTCTATTCGCATAGTTGTCCATTCGCCTAAGTGTTCAGAGATGATAGTCGGGATGAAACTCCTCGACGATGTGATGGGCATGGACGGTATAGGGTGACGCAGGATGATGAGATTATGATGATAATGTTAATGGAGATGATGGTAATATGCATGATGTTATGTGTTATGTTAGGCACGGCGGTGCGTGTGATGCGTAGTATGTATGATGTGCGTGATGTGACGTATGATTGAGATGCGTATGTATGATAATGTTGTATGTTTAGGTTTATGCTTATGTTCCTTGCTTGGTATGTTTATCTTTCTATGTCTTTGCGTTGAACGTTAATGAATGAAATGAAAGTATTATGTAACGTAAAGTGAAAGATAAAGAAAAGAGGAACGTAACGAATGAATGCATGCATTAATGAATGAATGAAATCGTGAGAGGTATGTATGTGAAGCGAAGTGAAGTGCACGGCTCTAATGCCGTAGGCTCAACCGTGAGAGGTTCAGCTAGTCTATAGTGTGCACGCAAGGGTTCCAGTCTTTGTGGCTGACCTTCGATGATGTACCCATGTTGATGGGGGTGATGTACCCACTTCGGTGGGGGTGTTGTACCCACCTCGGTGGGGGTGTTGTACCCACTTCGGTGGGGGTGTAGTACCCATAATGTTGGGGGTGTAATGTATGATGGTTACCCGGGTTACGCATAACTCCGGGGGTGTAGCATGAAGCCATGCATATGTATGAGGTGAGCAACCCGGTCGTTGCAAAAGACTCGAGTACGCGCTATCGTGATGTTGCCTTGGGGTGAGCAACCTTGTTGTTGCAAAAGACTCGGATAGCTTGCTATCGTGATGGGCAATGAGGTGAGCAACCCTAGGGGTGCAAAAGACTCGGATAGCGTACATTCATTGAGATGGCTATTGAGGTGAGCGACTTGGTGTTGCAACAGCCTCGGATGGAGTTCAATCCCTGTGATTGACTCGTATGGGATCTTTGTCGCGTATCCCGGTGTTGTGTCAGTCTTCGGACATGAGTCGGGGGCTTGTGAGCAGGTCCCGGCACAACATCAGCTTTCGAGCATGAGTCGGGGATATTGCATAAGACAAGATTCGAGTAAGGAAGGGTAATGAGTAAAGAGATGAATGAAAGAATGAACGTATGAAATGAACATTAACGAATGATTCTAATAATGTATGTAATGGAATCCTTGTCACTCGACCTCAGTAATCGTGGCTGTGTGCCATGAAGAGGGTAAAGTCTGACAGGATCTAGAAAGAAGTGAAAGATAATAATGTATGATGAATGATGAACGTAACGAACGAAATGACGAAGATAATAATGATATTATCTGTATGTACGTATGATGTGTGAACGCATGTATGTAATGAATGTTTTTGTAAAGGAAGTAAAGAACGGTTTATGAAAGTAAAGTATGTTTTATTATAAAACTAGAACTCACTCAGCAACGCTGACTTTGATGTGTTTCCAGTTGGCAGGTATGTTGCTGAGGATGGCACGAGGCGGCTACTCAGCGTATTTTAGATGGCATCTTTATGTTTAATGCTTTTGTAATAAATGTGTCATGATACTGTAGAAAGACGATTGTACTATTGTGCAAAAGTATTTTGATGGAATGAAATTATGTTTTTAAAGTTTCCGCTGCAACTATTTATGAAAGGAAAAATGTAAATATATGTTTTGAGTGCGATGAATGTCCAACTGTAGGTGTCCCGGGAACGGGGCCTTACAAGTTGGTATCAGAGCCAAAGTTTAAGTGAATTGGGTAAATATTTTCAAAAACCTAATCTTAAACTGAGAATGGGACGGAAAGGGAATGGGATGCCAATCTGAGTAGCTGCGTGCCATCATGTATGTTTTTGTAAAGTTAACCGGTTTTACGTGCGCATGTTATATGGTTTATGTGTTGCTGGTAGATTTAGATACTGATGTAGTCAGGATAGGTAATGCTTGGAGTATGAAGAGTAAAGTAAGTGGCTAATCACAACTGGCCACTGTAATTAGGGACTTACTATACTTGACATAAACTGAGCTGTTCCTTGAATGACCGTGTTAGTGTTTGAATCTTTCAGTGTGTTTAGAGAATGGCTGGTGGAAGATCTTCGAAAGCTTCTCGTGGTGGAGGTGACGGTGGACGTGGTGCTGAACCACGGGTCATGAGAGTAAGGGCAAGGGCCGAAAGGGTAGTTCACGAAGAACCTGTGACCCCTCATCCTGAGGGTGGTGACGAGAATGCTAATCAGAGGGCCTCGATGAGAGAGGCGGTTGTGGAGGAAGTGCATCAGGTCATGCAGACGATCCTACCGTCTGTGGTGACTGAAGTTATAAAGGCTGTTAGAGATGAGGAAGAAAGGAAAGGGGTAGACCTTTGGGCGAAAGGAGACGACCCGGGCTGAAACGGTTCTCTCCGATGACGAAGAGGAAGAAGAAGAGGAAGAGCCTACGCCGGAGGCGGCACGAGGCTGTAACTATGGGGCGTTTCAACGATGCAAGCCCCCTACTTTTGATGGTAATGGCACTGCTGCTGCTGCTCACCGATGGGTGAGAGAGATGGAAGCTGTTTTAAATATCAGCGAGTGCCGAGAAGATCAGAAAGTCAAATTTGCTACCCACTCTTTCGTGGACTCAGCTTTGTGCTGGTGGGACAACATAGTCCAAGTTGAGGGAAGCAGAGCTATCGGAAGGATGAGATGGCCAGAGTTGAAGAGGCTGGTGATTGAGGAGTTCTGTCCTCACCGTGAGATGGATAAAGTTGAAAGAGAGTTCCTGCAGCTGGAGGCGGGAACAATGACGCATCAGCAATACACCACCAAGTTCAACGAAATGGCACGACTGGTGCCGGATCAGGTGACACCTCTTTCGCGAAAGATCAAGAGGTATATTCATGGCTTGCCGGCGGATATTCGTAGGCACATGATTGCTGCCCGACCGAGCACGTTTAGGTCGGCGGTTGATTTAGCGGGTAGATTATACGATGAAAGATTGATGGTGGTGACAGAAGGTAGCAAGAAAGGAGATGGTGATCGGGATTGGAATGGGAAGCGATTGGGACACGGCGAAGCCGCTCCAAGTAACAAAGGTGCACGGATGGATGACCAGCGAGTGGTCATGGACGATGTGGGTTCGGAAAGGTGTGACAAGTGTGGACACAGGCACCCCGGAGAATGTAGATTGGGGACTAATGCCTGCTTTCGTTGTGGAAGGACCGGGCATGTAGCGAAGAACTGCGGTATGGGGAAGTGTTATTCTTGTGGTGAGGAAGGTCATAAGAGCAGGGACTGTAAGAAGCAAAGGGCCGGTGGTTCGGGAGTGAAGAAGATCGGAGGAAGCTAGGACGGACTTTGATGTTGTGTCAGGTATGTTCCTAGTAAATAGATCTTTAGCTTGTGTATTTAATGTTGGCGTTAGTAAAAAGTTTTATTCCTGCTGCTTTCTGTGCTAAATTGCCTGGTAGTGGTAAGAATATAAATACGCCATTCGCCCTAAGAGTGGATTGTTTGACGGACTACGGAGCGAATACTATGTGATGCAAAAAGATGATACGGTTAACAGCACCTGAGGGGATCATGGTAATGGCTTAAGGTGATTTAGTCACGACGATTCCGAAGGTGATTTCGATGGCAATGGCGGGAAGGTGCATGAAGCGTGACATGATGGAGTAAGTGAGTAGATGCCTTACTTGTCTACAAGTAAAGGCCAAGCACCAAACGACGTTTGGGAAATATTGAGGTGACTGAGGCAACGACCGAGAAGCTCGAAGGGATTAAAGCATTGATGAAGCTAGCCAAAGATAAATAAGAAGTCGTGTGTGGATAAACGACGTAGACCGATTGAACTCCAGGTGGGAGACTGGAAAAGAGATGAGACAGAATTGCTCGCGACGGTTTAAGGAATAACAGGTTTCGGGGACGAAACCTATATAAGGGGGGTGGACTTGTAACACCCGGAAATTTCCTTTGTAGCCGACGAAAGGAGAAAAAGAAATAAAGTCCAAAGTCGAGGGACCAAACCCGCCAACGAGAGAAACTTCGATGCAAGGGAGTATAAAAGGGAGGAGGCACTCCCATTCTCCCCATTTTCAGCCTAGAGAGGAGAAGAGAGGCGAAGGAGAAAAGAGGAGAAAAGTTGGTTCGGGTGGATTCGAGCGTGGAATTCAACGTGGAGCGAGTCAAATCGAAGCTCTACTCGACGGGATCGTTAAGGTGAGTTCTAGGACCCCTCTTTTACACGTTTTCAACTGATTTTGGGGCTGGAACACGTCCAAAAACCTATTTTCGAGTTTTTGGGTGAAAACCCGTTTTGATGTATGTATGTATATGTATGATGCGTTAGAGGCTCGATTTCTTGCTTGGTTATGCTTGTATGAGGTCATGGTATGATTCCCTAACCTTTAGAAGGGTTGATTTGAGCTTAAAAGAGGTTTGGAAGGGGTTGGAGGTCGAAAACCCGCGGCTGCAGTCGACCTAACTGCACTCTGCACCAGCTAGGGCTAGGCGACCGACTGGAGGGCGACTGGAGGCCATTCGGCCGATTGAAGTGCGACTGAGGTCCATACGCACGTTTGCTATGCGACTAAAGTACATACGCATGATGGTCATGCGATTGGAGTTCATGTGCTTGGGAGTCATGCGATTGAGAGATGGTGCGACTGAGGTTCATTCGCACGTAGGTTATGCGACTGAAGTCCATGCGCCTGGAGGCCATGCGACTGAGGTTCATTCGCATGAAGAGTATGCGACTGAAGCCCATACGCCTGAAGTCATGCGACTGAAGGCCATACGCATGAGAGTTATGCGACTGGGAGTCCATCCGCATGGAGGTCCATCGCCCATAGTCCATTCGCATGGGTCTATTCGCATAGTTGTCCATTCGCCTAAGTGTTCAGAGATGATAGTCGGGATGAAACTCCTCGACGATGTGATGGGCATGGACGGTATAGGGCGACGCAGGATGATGAGATTATGATGATAATGTTAATGGAGATGATGGTAATATGCATGATGTTATGTGTTATGTTAGGCACGGCGGTGCGTGTGATGCGTAGTATGTATGATGTGCGTGATGTGACGTATGATTGAGATGCGTATGTATGATGATGTTGTATGTTTAGGTTTATGCTTATGTTCCTTGCTTGGTATGTTTATCTTTCTATGTCTTTGCGTTGAACGTTAATGAATGAAATGAAAGTATTATGTAACGTAAAGTGAAAGATAAAGAAAAGAGGAACGTAACGAATGAATGCATGCATTAATGAATGAATGAAATCGTGAGAGGTATGTATGTGAAGCGAAGTGAAGTGCACGGCTCTAATGCCGTAGGCTCAACCGTGAGAGGTTCAGCTAGTCTATAGTGTGCACGCAAGGGTTCCAGTCTTTGTGGCTGACCTTCGATGATGTACCCATGTTGATGGGGGTGATGTACCCACTTCGGTGGGGGTGTTGTACCCACTCGGTGGGGGTGTTGTACCCACTTCGGTGGGGGTGTAGTACCCATAATGTTGGGGGTGTAATGTATGATGGTTACCCGGGTTACGCATAACTCCGGGGGTGTAGCATGAAGCCATGCATATGTATGAGGTGAGCAACCCGGTCGTTGCAAAAGACTCGAGTACGCGCTATCGTGATGTTGCCTTGGGGTGAGCAACCTTGTTGTTGCAAAAGACTCGGATAGCTTGCTATCGTGATGGGCAATGAGGTGAGCAACCCTAGGGGTGCAAAAGACTCGGATAGCGTACATTCATTGAGATGGCTATTGAGGTGAGCGACTTGGTGTTGCAACAGCCTCGGATGGAGTTCAATCCCTGTGATTGACTCGTATGGGATCTTTGTCGCGTATCCCGGTGTTGTGTCAGTCTTCGGACATGAGTCGGGGGCTTGTGAGCAGGTCCCGGCACAGCATCAGCTTTCGAGCATGAGTCGGGGATATTGCATAAGACAAGATTCGAGTAAAGAAGGGTAATGAGTAAAGAGATGAATGAAAGAATGAACGTATGAAATGAACATTAATGAATGATTTTAATAATGTATGTAATGGAATCCTTGTCACTCGACCTCAGTAATCGTGGCTGTGTGCCATGAAGAGGGTAAAGTCTGACAGGATCTAGAAAGAAGTGAAAGATAATAATGTATGATGAATGATGAACGTAACGAACGAAATGACGAAGATAATAATGATATTATCTGTATGTACGTATGATGTGTGAACGCATGTATGTAATGAATGTTTTTGTAAAGGAAGTAAAGAACGGTTTATGAAAGTAAAGTATGTTTTATTATAAAACTAGAACTCACTCAGCAACGCTGACTTTGATGTGTTTCCAGTTGGCAGGTATGTTGCTGAGGATGGCACGAGGCGGCTACTCAGCGTATTTTAGATGGCATCTTTATGTTTAATGCTTTTGTAATAAATGTGTCATGATACTGTAGAAAGACGATTGTACTATTGTGCAAAAGTATTTTGATGGAATGAAATTATGTTTTTAAAGTTTCCGCTGCAACTATTTATGAAAGGAAAAATGTAAATATATGTTTTGAGTGCGATGAATGTCCAACTGTAGGTGTCCCGGGAACGGGGCCTTACAGGTTGTTAGGGCGGAACCTCCGAAGCCCAAGGAGAAGAAGCAAAAGGTTGCTGTAAACGACCCATGCTTCAAATGTGGTGAGATAGGGCATTGGATGAGAAATTGTCCAGTCTATCTCAAAGAGTTGAGAGAAAAGAGGGATGCAGGGCAAACCTCAGGTATAATTTATATGATACATGTTGAGCTAAATGTTATTTCTTCTAACACATGGGTATTAGATACCGGATGTGGAACTCACATTTGCAATTTATTGCAGGGGTTCAAAAGAAATGAGCATTATGCAAAAGGGGAAATAAGTCTCTTCATGGGCAATGGTGCAAAGGTTCACGTTGAAGCCCAAGGAGACTACATTTTGAAGCTTCCAGGTGGTTTGGAAGTTATTTTGAACAATGTATTATATGCTCCTAGTTTGACTAGGAACATAATTTCTGTTTCCCGTTTAAAACAATGTGATTATGATTTCAAGTTTGTTGACAATGATATTCATGTTTCTTTAAATCATGTATTTTATTTTAAGGCTATACCTTGTAATGGTATTTATGAATTGGTTCATGAAAACGCAACATATGATAGCTCAATATACCAAGCAACCACCAAAAGGCTCAAATTAGATTTGAGTGATACCTACCTTTGGCATTGTCGTCTTGGTCATATAAACAAGAAACGTATACAAACACTTCAAAAGAATGGTCTTTTAAAAACAAATGAATGTGATTCATTTGATGTATGTGAATCTTGTTTACAAGGAAAAATGACTAAGGCACCCTTTAGTGGAACTAACGAAAGGGCAAAAGATTTATTAGATATCATACATTCGGATGTATGTGGTCCTTTTAAGCCAATGACTAGGAATGGTGAAAAATACTTCATTACCTTTACCGACGATTATAGTCGCTATGGGTATGTGTACTTATTAAGGCATAAAGATGAAGCTTTTGAAATGTTCAAAATCTTCAAAAATGAAGTAGAAAATCAACTCAACAAGTCAATTAAAATTCTCCGCACCGATAGAGGTGGTGAATACCTAAGTAATGATTTTCAAGATCATCTTAGAAGTTGTGGGATTGTCTCACAACTCACTCCACCTGGAACACCACAACATAATGGTGTGTCTGAGAGGAGGAATCGAACCTTATTGGATATGGTTCGATCTTTGATGGCTAGAAGCACATTGCCTCTATCATTCTGGGGTTTCGCTTTGCTCTCCGCGGCCCGTATTCTGAATATAGCCCCAACCAAAAAGGTGGAAAAGACACCTTTTGAGATATGGCATGGAAGAGTTCCATCCCTATCATACTTGAGGGTCTGGGGTTGTGAGGCTTATGTTAAGACTCCCACCCCAAACAAATTGGAAGTCCGATCCACCAAGTGTATCTTCATTGGATATCCTAGAGATTCTATGGGATATTATTTCTATGATCCACTAGAACAAAAGGTGTTGTTGCCAGAAAGGGTGAGTTCTTAGAAACAAAGTTCCTTATGGAAGGAACTAGTAGTAGAACAGTGGATCTTGAGGAAGATCAAGAACCACAGCCCGAGGCACATATGGTTGAAACTAGCACTCAACATGAGGATGTTGAGGATGATCAAGTGGTTGATCAATACACACAAAACGTTCGCAGAAGTGGTAGAATTAGTAATCCACCTGAAAGATACGGATTTTTCATGGATGGATGCTATGTGGTAGATTCAGATGAACCAACCACATATCATGATGCAGTGTCCAATTTGGATTGTGACAAATGGCTTGAAGCCATGAGCGTTGAGATGCAATCCATGTATGACAATCAAGTTTGGGAACTTGTTGTACCACCTCTTAATTGCAAAGTAGTTGGAAGTAAGTGGGTTTTCAAGAAGAAAACCGATATGCATGGAAACTTGGATACTTATAAAGCTAGACTTGTAGCAAAGGGTTTCACTCAAACTCAAGGGGTTGATTATGATGAAACCTTCTCACCTGTTGCAATGCTTAAGTCTATAAGGATATTGTTTGCCATAGCAGCTCATTATGATTATGATATTTGGCAAATGGATGTCAAAACCGCTTTCCTAAATGGATATCTTGAGGAAGATGTCTATATGGTTCAGCCTGAAGGTTTTGTCGATCCAAAATATCCCAATAAAGTATGCAAGTTAATGAAATCAATCTATGGATTGAAACAAGCATCAAGAAGTTGGAATCACCGTTTTGATGATGAAGTAACGAAATTTGGCTTCATTAAAAACGCTGATGAGGCTTGTGTGTATAAGAAGGCTAGTGGGAGCAAAATAACCTTCCTAGTATTATATGTTGATGATATACTACTATTTGGAAATGACATTCCAACCATGGAAGGTGTAAAAACCTGGCTTGGAAATTGTTTTTCTATCAAAGATCTTGGTGAAGCCGCCTATATTCTGGGAATAAAGATCTATAGGGATAGATCAAGGCGGCTAATTGGTTTGAATCAAAGTGCATACATTGACAAAATCTTGAAAAGGTTCAAGATGGAAAACTCTAAGAAAGGTACTGTACCTATTCAAAGAGGGACAATATTGAGTACGACTCAATGTCCAAGCTCAAAAGAGGAGCAAAATAGAATGAAGGCAATCCCATATGCATCTGCTATAGGATCCATCATGTATGCAATGATATGCACTAGACCGGACGTGTCATGTGCCTTAAGCATGACAAGTAGATACCAGCAAAATCCTGGTGATAGTCATTGGATGGCTGTCAAGAACATTCTGAAGTACCTAAGGAGGACTAAGGACATGTTCTTGATCTACGGGTCTGGTGATGAGGAACTCGTTGTAAAAGGTTACACGGATGCGAGTTTCCAAACCGATCGAGATGATTCACGATCTCAATCAGGGTACATCTTTATTCTGAATGGGGGAGCTGTTTCTTGGAAAAGCTCAAAGCAAGAAGTGGTAGCGTTGTCCACTACAGAGTCAGAATACATCGCCGCTTCAATGGCAGCACAGGAAGCTACATGGCTGAAGAAATTCATATCCGATCTAGGGGTAGTCCCTTCCATTCAGGATCCCCTAGAGATCTTTTGTGACAATGAGGGTGCGATTGCACAAATCAAGGAACCTCGTGCACATCAAAAGACTCGGCACATTGAACGGAGATTCAACTACATAAGGGATGAAGTTGAAAAGGGAAAGATATGTATTCGCAAAGTTCACACGGATCAAAACATTGCGGATCCACTCACAAAGCTCCTTGAAAAGGCAAAGCATGAAGGTCATACTTGTGCCATGGGACTTCGGTATTCTAGTGATTGGATTTGATCTGTAAATCTTATATTTGGATATGTGGAACTCTTTAATTATTTAAATAACATTACTCGGTTATAATGTTTCAATTAATGTTCCAAATAAGCATGTTTAATCCATGAGTAAAATTGTTCACTCTAAATGTCCGTAATCGTTCATACTTGTGGGAACAAGTGTGAGGGTAAGATTATTATGAACTTGGATTGGTTGATATTCATAAGGATGAATATAAAGCAATGGGTTGCTAACAAGGTTCATAGATATTTGTGGGATGCAAATATTGGACTAACCTGCATCTCAAATATTACCACATAGAATCTTCCTGATTGATCACAAGTAATTTTGAGTAAAGGCGAACATCATTTAGTATCCTCTGACCTGATATACATATTGGGTCTTGATACTTACCAAATGTTATACTTTGACTCAGTTCTTCGCTGTTCTGAAATATGGCAGTACAAAAGTCTGAATTCAGGTATAATATAAGGTAATTGTGTGAGACGTATGTAGTCAAGATGGGATTTGTCCCTCTTATTCGTTGAGAGTAAGATGTCTAAGGCCTGATAAAGTTAAATCAATGAGAATGATCACTCCGTGTCTCTAGATTTTAACATGACATCTGTGATAAAAGGATAGATGATTGTTTCACCTAAAACATTTCAAGTATGGTACTTGAAGAGGATGATGTTATTGAATGGAACTTAGTCATACGTACTAAGGGTAGTAAACTGTTGTTAGGCAGTATTTACTGCCTGCATCAATCTTTTATGAATCTTGTACAAGTGGGAGATTGTTGGATCTTGTATGCCCAAGACACATACAAGATTGATGTGGTTAGTGTGTTATGATCCAAGTCAGGTCATACCCAATAACGAGCTTAACAAACACCAACAAATATTTAATTGTTGATAAGATCATACAATAAATATTAGCACCTATTTAGCAAATTGGTTTTCTAAATATTGCTTTTGTGATAAGAACAATATTATATGGATAATTTTGTTCATGAGATTTTATTTGATACATTTTTTTAAGTTGGCTAAAAAGTGTCAAATAAAAGGGTGACATCTTATAAAATTAGACTTGTTTTAATTTTATAACTAAAAATGCATGAAAGAGTGGTTTTATTTTAAAATTGAAAATGGGTGGGAAACCCTTTTGGGTTTAGCCTTGCGGCCGCCCAAGGGTGCCTTGAAAAACCCAATTTTGTGTCTTGGAACATGGGGATTTCAATTGACACACTCTTCCATCATTTCACCTCTCTCTCTCTCAAAAAACTCACAAGGCAAAAACTCCCATTCTTACCACAAGAATTCGGATTTTTGGCTGCTTTTTGGGGCTGGATTTCGAACTTGAAAGAAAGATTGGAAGATCATTTTGGTGCAATAGGCTCCCTAGCATAGCAAGGTGTTTGAAAGAAGAAGCTTGTGGGTATTACTACTTGAGGTTCTCTTCTTTGAGGGCTGCATAAAAGACATCATCATCTTCTTCATCTCATTCTTGTCATCCACGTTTTTGAGGTTGCTGGAAGGTACTTTGGCAGCCCTTTATGGCTGTCATATTGTGTTCATTTTATGCATACATAGCATGTTCATACACATAAAATGATCCTTGATACATGGGTTTGTTTTTACATTTAAATGGTCATCTAAAGGGCACAAATTTCAGCTTATAAAATCATGTTTCAAGTTGTTATTCCGCTGCGTTTTTCAGAATGTTTAAGTGGTTAAACTTGTTTTGATGTTCCTTATAAAACCCATCACAATACTTGTCATTTAGATTCAATCAATGGATTTTGGAGGCAATAATGTTCGAAGATGGTTGTGGAGTGCTGTGGATAAGTTTTGGGCAAAAGTGGATTGAGTTTAAAGGTTATTCGTGTGGTGTCGTGTTCGGTTTTGGTTTCGATTAAACAATAGATCCTATGTTTCATGTGTGATCGATTAGTGTGATTCTAATGAAGATTATAATCAGATTTAATTAAATTGGTTTGGGAGTGTGTTTTGAAGGCTTGAGAATCAAAAGTCCATTGCATTTGAGGTTGTTACCAAAAGCAAAAGCAATACATGCGTGAACTAGTGTTGTTTAATGTTATTGCATAACTAGTTCCTTTCCCATGTATTTAGTTAAGCTTTTGTGAATACGATGATGCACCGATCTGTAGTTGCACTATTTTGGTTAAAATACAAGTAAATCTAATTTAATTGGTCGTGTTAACATGATTTGTCTTCTTTTTCATCAATCACACATTATGTTTCTCGTTTGACATTAGATTAGTTTCGTTTGCATTGTAATTTGATTCTCTCTTGTTCTCTAGTGAAATTCGAGTAATTTATTGGTCCTTTACACCTCGTTTCCTTCCCTTGATGGTCGAAAAAGGATTTTGTGGATCAATAGTTGTCATTTAGATTCAATCAATGGATTTTGGAGGTAATAATGTTCGAAGATGGTTGTGGAATGTTGTGGATAAGTTTTAGGCAATAGTGGATTGATTTTAAGGGTTATTCGTGTGGTGTCGTGTTATGTTTTGGTTTCAATTAAACAATAGATTCTATGTTTCATGTGTGATCGATTAGTGTGATTCTAGTGAAGATTATAATCAAATTTAATTAGATTGGTTCGGGAGTGTGTTTTGAAGGCTTGAGAATCAAAGGTCCATTGCACTTGAGGTTGTTACCAAAAGCAAAAGCAATCCATGCATGAACTAGTGTGGTTTAATATTATTGTATAACTAGTTCCTTTCCCATATATTTAGTTAAGCTTTTGTGAATACAATGATGCACCGATCTGTAGTTGCACTATCTTGGTTAAAATACAAGTAAATCTTATTTAATTGTCGTGTTAACTTGATTTGTCTTCTTTTTCATCAATCACACATTATGTTTCTTGTTTGACGTTAGATTAGTTTTGTTTGCACTGTAATTTGATTCTCTCTTGTTCTCTAGTGAAATTTGAGTAATTTATTGGTCCTTTACACCTCGTTTCCTTCCCTTGATGGTCGAAAAAGGATTCTGTGGCTCAATAGTTGTCATTTAGATTCAATCAATGGATTTTGGAGGCAATAATATTCGAAGATGGTTGTGGAGTACTGTGGATAAGTTTTGGGAAAAAGTGGATTGATTTTAAAGGTTATTCGTGTGGTGTCGTGTTTGGTTTTGGTTTCGATTAAACAATAGATCCTATGTTTCATGTGTGATCGATTAGTGTGATTCTAATGAAGATTATAATTAAATTTAATTAGATTGGTTCGGGAGTGTGTTTTGAAGGATTGAGAATCAAAAGTCCATTGCATTTGAGGTTGTTACCAAAAGCAAAAGCAATCCATGCATGAACTACTGTTGTTTAATATTATTGTATAACTAGTTCCTTTCCCATGTATTTAGTTAAGCTTTTGTGAATACAATGATGCACCGATCTGTAGTTGCACTATCTTGGTTAAAATACAAGTAAATCTTATTTAATTGGTCGTGTTAACTTGATTTGTCTTCTTTTTCATCAATCACACATTATGTTTCTTGTTTGACATTACATTAGTTTTGTTTGCACTGTAATTTGATTCTCTCTTGTTCTCTAGTGAAAATCGAGTAATTTATTGGTCCTTTACACCTCGTTTCCTTCCCTTGATGGTCGAAAGAGGATTCTGTGGCTCAATACTTGTCATTTAGATTCAATCAATGGATTTTGGAGGCAATAATGTTCGAAGATGGTTGTGGAATGTTGTGGATAAGTTTTGGGCAAAAGTGGATTGAGTTTAAAGGTTATTCGTGTGGTGTCGTGTTCGGTTTTGGTTTCGATTAAACAATAGATCCTATGTTTCATGTGTGATCGATTAGTGTGATTCTAATGAAGATTATAATCAGATTTAATTAAATTGGTTTGGGAGTGTGTTTTGAAGGCTTGAGAATCAAAAGTCCATTGCATTTGAGGTTGTTACCAAAAGCAAAAGCAATACATGCGTGAACTAGTGTTGTTTAATGTTATTGCATAACTAGTTCCTTTCCCATGTATTTAGTTAAGCTTTTGTGAATACGATGATGCACCGATCTGTAGTTGCACTATTTTGGTTAAAATACAAGTAAATCTTATTTAATTGGTCGTGTTAACATGATTTAACTTCTTTTTCATCAATCACACATTATGTTTCTCGTTTGACGTTAGATTAGTTTCGTTTGCATTGTAATTCGATTCTCTCTTGTTCTCTAGTGAAATTCGAGTAATTTATTGGTCCTTTACACCTCGTTTCCTTCCCTTGATGGTCGAAAAAGGATTCTGTGCATCAATAGTTGTCATTTAGATTCAATCAATTGATTTTGGAGGTAATAATGTTCGAAGATGGTTGTGGAATGTTGTGGATAAGTTTTGGGCAATAGTGGATTGATTTTAAGGGTTATTCGTATGGTGTCGTGTTCTGTTTTAGTTTCAATTAAACAATAGATTCTATGTTTCATGTGTGATCGATTAGTGTTATTCTAATGAAGATTATAA
Source organism: Flaveria ramosissima (assembly GCA_025215565.1). Taxonomy (NCBI): domain Eukaryota; kingdom Viridiplantae; phylum Streptophyta; class Magnoliopsida; order Asterales; family Asteraceae; genus Flaveria; species Flaveria ramosissima. The sequence goes on from CM046030.1 coordinate 43,815,513, forward strand.
TCAAATTTAATTAGATTGGTTCGGGAGTTTGTTTTGAAGGCTTGAGAATCAAAAGTCCATTGCATTTGAGGTTGTTACCAAAAGCAAAAGCAATCCATGCATGAACTAGTGTTGTTTAATATTATTGTATAACTAGTTCCTTTCCCATATATTTAGTTAAGCTTTTGTTAATGCAATGATGCACCGATCTGTAGTTGCACTATCTTGGTTAAAATACAAGTAAATCTTATTTAATTGTCGTGTTAACTTGATTTGTCTTCTTTTTCATCAATCACACATTATGTTTCTCGTTTGACGTTAGATTTGTTTTGTTTGCACCGTAATTTGATTCTCTCTTGTTCTCTAGTGAAATTTGAGTAATTTATTGGTCCTTTACACCTCGTTTCCTTCCCTTGATGGTCGAAAAAGGATTCTGTGGCTCAATAGTTGTCATTTAGATTCAGTCAATGGATTTTGGAGGCAATAATGTTCGAAGATGGTTGTGGAGTACTGTGGATAAGTTTTGGGAAAAAGTGGATTGATTTTAAAGGTTATTCGTGTGGTGTCGTGTTCGGTTTTGGTTTCGATTAAACAATAGATCCTATGTTTCATGTGTGATCGATTAGTGTGATTCTAATGAAGATTATAATCAAATTTAATTAGATTGGTTAGGGAGTGTGTTTTGAAGGCTTGAGAATCAAAAGTCAATTACTTTTGAGGTTGTTACCAAACGCAAAAGCAATCCATGCATGAACTAGTGTTGTTTAATATTATTGTATAACTAGTTCCTTTCCCATGTATTTAGTTAAGCTTTTGTGAATACAATGATGCACCGATCTGTTGTTGCACTATCTTGGTTAAAATACAAGTAAATCTTATTTAATTGGTCGTGTTAACTTGATTTGTCTTCTTTTTCATCAATCACACATTATGTTTCTCGTTTGACGTTAGATTAGTTTTGTTTGCACTGTAATTTGATTCTCTCTTGTTCTCTAGTGAAATTTGAGTAATTTATTGGTCCTTTACACCTCGTTTCCTTCCCTTGATGGTCGAAAAAGGATTCTGTGGCTCAATAGTTGTCATTTAGATTCAATCAATGGATTTTGGAGGCAATAATGTTCAAAGATGGTTGTGGAGTGCTGTGGATAAGTTTTGGGCAAAAGTGGATTGATTTTAAAGGTTATTCGTGTGGTGTCGTGTTCGGTTTTGGTTTCGATTAAACAATAGATCCTATGTCTCATGTGTGATCGATTAGTGTGATTCTAATTAAGATTATAATCAGATTTAATTAGATTGGTTTGGGAGTGTGTTTTGAAGGCTTGAGAATGAAAAGTCCATTGCATTTGAGGTTGTTACCAAAAGCAAAAACAATCCATGCATGAACTAGTGTTGTTTGATGTTATTGTATAACTAGTTCCTTTCCTATGTATTTAGTTAGGCTTTTGTGAATACAATGATGCACCGATCTGTATTTGCACTATTTTGGTTAAAATACAAGTAAATCTTATTTAAGTGGTCGTGTTAACATGATTTGTGTTCTTTTTCATCAATCACACATTATGTTTCTCGTTTGACGTTAGATTAGTTTCGTTTGCATTGTAATTTAATTCTCTCTTGTTCTCTAGTGAAATTCGAGTAATTTATTGGTCCTTTACACCTCGTTTCCTTCCTTTGATGGTCGAAAAAGGATTCTGTGGATCAATAGTTGTCATTTGGATTCAATCAATGGATTTTGGAGGTAATAATGTTCGAAGATGGTTGTGGAATGTTGTGGATAAGTTTTGGGCAATAGTGGTGTTGGACCAAAAGAACCAATGAGCCTGATCAGAAAAACCTCTAAGTCCCACAGACATTACAACTGCTGAAGAAGATCACAACAGCTGAAGACATCAGCTGATTACAAAGGTCTGAAGACAAAGTCTGAAAGCAAAGAACTGAAGACAAAGTCTGAAGATGAAGTGTTGAAGACAAAGACTGAAGACCAGAGTGATCAGCAGTTGTCAACTTCAGTAGTTGTGATGGTTTTACTTTTCAGTACTTGTAATTTTACATTTCAGTAGTTTATTGTTTCAGTAGTTTTTAGTCAGTAGTTTTATGTATTTGTACTTAGCATTCTCTGAGATGTGATCAGTTGTTGAGAACATCTCAGTAGTTTGCATATTTCAGTTGTTTTGTAAATTCTGTTAGATGTCACTATCAAGTGACATCAGCAGACGTCACATTCCTCTATATAAGGGATGTTGACCTAGCTGTATTCTAACCAAAGCATTACGCGTGAATGAAAACATTCCTTTAACATAAATATTCTCTCTATAATTGTGATTGAGTGTTTTGCATATTCATTACTTTTCTTGCTTGAATTCGATCTTAATTCGTGATATTCCGCTGCATAATTCAAATCTAATTGATCCGATCCTATCAAATGGTATCAGAGCAGGTTAATCATTGATCGATCTAACAATTGATCATTGAAACTGTTCTTTTGATAGCAAAGGTTGATCGAATTAGTATTTTTGCAAGAATTGATTATAGAGATTGATTTTCTGTGCTTCCGGTTAGTTAATTGAGATTCAAATTGTGTTTTCTAATTGTGTTGTTGAGTTTTCAAACTAGACCGATTTTAATCTCATTGAATTCAATTGAATTAGTTAAAATGACTACTTCAATGAATGATCCTCACAATACTGGCTCCTCAACTAAGCCTCCAATGCTTGTTAGGAGTGAGTATAACATATGGCAACGCCAAATGCTCCATCACCTGTCTGTTAACAGTTCAGGTTGTTGGAAGTCTGTGGTTCATGGACCATACAAGCCTATGGTGAGTAATCCTGAAACCAATGAGATGGTTCCTAAAAAGAAGGAACAATATTCTGATGAGGATTTAAAACTGTTTGAGATTGATGCTAAAGCCCATGGAATTCTGGCCATGGCACTGCCTAATGAAATCTATTCTGGGCTCATGCATCATGAAACTGCTTATGATCTCTGGGTTGCTCTGAAGGAACAATTTGGAGGAACTGATGAGGTCCTAGCAAATAACAGAGAAATCCTTGCCCAGCAATATGAGACATTCTCTCATAGGAAGGGTGAGACACTGACTCAACAGTTTGAGCGGTTTTCATGTTTAATTTCTGAGCTTAAAATGGTTCAACATGAATACACAAACAGCCAGATGAATAACAGATTCCTTAGATCCCTGCCTGAGAGATGGGACACTTACACCATTGTTCTACGCTCTAGTGCAAATCTGGATACTCTATCTCTCACCCAACTTCATGGGAAACTCTTAACATTTGAGAGAGAGATAGAACAGAAAAGGAAACTATCTTCATCTGGAAAGCTCACTGATGACTTTGTACCAGGTAACACTGCTCTGGTTGGTCATGAGTTTGAATATGCTTCATCTTGTAAGGCCCCGTTCCCGGAACGCTTACAGTTGGTCATTCATCGCACATAAAACGTATAATTACAATTTCATTAAGAAAACATTGCAGCGGAAACATTCAAAAATGACACCACATTTCATTATAAATACTTTTGCCAAATAATACATCATTATCCGGTTACAAAATTCATGTTTGCATTACTTCACAAAAGCTATATAATTGGATGCCATCCCAAAAGAGCCGAGTAGCTTCGCCGTGCCATCCTCAGCAATCATTTACCTGCCAACTGGAAAATGCAATAAAAGTCAGCGTTGCTGAGTGAGTTCTAGTTTTAATAATAAAACATACTTTACTTTCATTAAAAACCATTCCTTTATCATGCGATCATGCAACATACGTATACACAGATAATTTCATTATTATCTTTCATATCATTCATTATCTTCCATTCTTTTCGTTCATTCTGTCTTCCGAGTCTTTTGCGACAACATGGTCGCTCACCTCAATGGCAATCTCAATGATTGCTCGCTATCCGAGTCTTTTGCACCCCTAAGGTTGCTCACCCCAATTGCCCATCACGATAGCAAGCTATCCGAGTCTTTTGCAACAACAAGGTTGCTCACCCCAAGGCAACATCACGATAGCTCTTACTCGAGTCTTTTGCAACGGCGAGGTTGCTCACCTCATAGGCAATCTAAATGATTGCACTTCATCCGAGTCTTTTGCAACACAAAGTCGCTCACCCCAATAATATGCTTGCAAGCCTTTCTTTCGTTCATTCATCGTTCATTAATGCATGCATTCTTACTTCATGTTCCTCTTTCATTATCTTTCGTTTTACATTACATAATACTTCATTCATTCATTCATTCATTCATTAGCATGACATGTAAAGCCACAAGAAAGATAAGCATACATCATAATAAGGAACATATCATACACATTCATCATATCATCATACAGGGCAATATCATACATTCATAATATGCATAAACATGCAACATCCTCATCATCATGCCCTACATGCTCTCTAAGGCCATAACCATCCTCTTACATGCTCTTACGGGTTACCTTTCGTCAACACTTACATCTGCACCTTTCCCCGAAGGCCAGAAGTCAAACTACACATTCCTTCGAGTGCAACAGCCCTGTTCGGGCGTATGGACACTCTTCAGTCGCATGGCCTCCATGCGACTGAACATCATGCGACTGGACTCATGCGGATGAACATCTATGCGAATGAACATCCAATCGTGCGTATGAACCTTGTGCGAATGGGATTACTGCGACTGGCACCTATGCGACTAACCTCATGCGAATGGACTCATGCGACTAAGCATCTATGCGACTGAACCCTCAGTCGTACAACCCTCATGCGACTGGACTCCCAGTCGTGCGACTGAACCCCAATCGTGCGAATGACCTTCAATCGCCCTCATTCGGCCGTATGGCCTTCATTCGGTCGCCTAGCCCTAGCTGATGCAGAATGGAGTTCATCCCGAACCCAATCTGCCATTTTCGGCCTCCAAGCTCATCCAAACCCATTCTAAGCCTAAATCAACCCTCCTGGACCTTAGGAATGCATACCTTAACACCATACAAGCACCCACAAGCCCGAAATCATACTCTAAAACACATACACATCACACCCAAATGGGTCAAACACACACACACATAAAAACGGGTTTTGCACATTTTCCAGCCCCAAAATCGGTTGAAAACAAGTAAAAGTGGGGTCCTAGAACTCACACAATCGAGCACAAAGACAAGAGCTTCGATTTGGCTTGCTACTCGACGGATTTGGACACCCGAATCACCCGAATCAACCCTTTTCTCCCTTTTTCTCTTCTTTCTCTCTTCTCTCTTCTTGTGAGCTGAATTTTGTGAAGTGTGGGGAGAGTGGGCTGCCCTCTCCCTACACATATCACCACATTACCCGACTTTCTTCGTTGGCGAGTTTGGTCCCTCGACTTTGGACTTTATTTCTTTTCTTTCTTCGTCGGCTTCAAAATAATAAATTTCCGGGTGTTACAAGTCCACCCCCCTTAAATAGGTTTCGTCCCCGAAACCTGTCATTCCTCGAACAAACGTGGATAATGCTGTCTCATTTCTTCCTCAGTCTCCCACGTCGACTCGGATCCCTTCCTGTGCTTCCACTGTACACGCACAAGAGGAACCACTTTATTCCTTAGCCTTTTCTCCTTTCGGTCGATGATTGCCACTGGTTGCTCCACATAATTGAGCCGTTCATCTACTTCGATATCCCCCAATGGAACAATCATATCTTCATCTGCTAAGCACTTCCTTAGATGAGATACATGGAATGTCGGGTGAATTCCACTTAACTCATCTGGCAACTCCAGTCTATAGGCCACCTCTCCTACTCGAGCAATGATTCGGAAAGGGCCTATATACCTTGGGCTCAACTTGCCCCGCTTTCGGAAGCGAATGATACCCTTCCAAGGTGAGACCTTCAACATAACCCGGTCACCCACCTGGAACTCAATCGGCCTGCGCCTTTTATCAGCATACGACTTCTGTCTGTCTTTGGCTGCCTTCATGAAGGCTTTGATCTTCTCAAGCTTCTCAGTCGTAGCCTCGATTACCTCGACGCTCCCCAATTCCTTCTGACCAATATCACCCCAACAAACGGGTGTTCTGCATCTCCTACCGTATAGCATCTCATATGGAGGCATACCAATGCTGGCATGATAACTGTTGTTGTATGAGAATTCGGCTAACGGTAGGTGGTCATCCCAACTTCCACCAAAATCAATCACACATGCCCGAAGCATGTCTTCCAGCGTCTGAATGGTCCTTTCTGACTGACCATCAGTCTGGGGATGATAAGCCGTGCTAATATGTAACCTCGTCCCCATAGCATCGTGGAACTTCTTCCAGAATTTAGATGTAAACCGGGTGTCGCGATCCGACACGATAGACACCGGCACACCATGACGAGTCACAATCTCCTTGATGAACAGATCAGCCAACCTCTCAGATGAATATGTCTCGCGGATCGGTAGGAAGTGAGCACTCTTCGTCAAACGATCAACTATCACCCATATGGCATCGTACCCTTTCGGAGTACGCGGTAGCTTTGTAATGAAATCCATGGTGATGTGCTCCCACTTCCATTCCGGTATATCCAAAGGTTGTATCTTCCCATACGGCTTTTGGTGCTCGGCCTTCACCTGTAAGCAAGTAAGGCACTTACTCACATACTCCACCACATCGCGCTTCATACCCGGCCACCAATAATCTTTCTTCATATCATGGTACATTTTCGTGGCACCAGGATGAATGGAGTACCGAGTCTTGTGAGCTTCATCCATTATCTTCACCCGTAGATCCCCAAAACGAGGAATCCACACACGATCGAATCGGGTTCTAACACCGAGTGTGTTTTCACCCAATTCCCCAACCAGACCTCTCATTCTTTCAGAGTTAAGATGATCTTCTTTCAATGCCTCATCTTGAAACTCTTTAACCTGCTTCATCACATCGGAGGTCATGATCAACTGATAGGCTTTCACCCGAATCGGCTCGGGCCTCTCTTTCCGGCTAAGGGCATCAGCCACCACGTTGGCCTTGCCCGGATGGTAGTGGATCTCACAATCATAATCCTTTATAAGTTCCAACCACCGCCTCTGCCTCATGTTCAAATCCTTCTGCTCAAAGAAGTACTTCAGACTCTTGTGGTCAGTGAATATGGTGCACTTCGTCCCGTACAGATAGTGCCTCCAAATCTTTAATGCAAAGACCACAGCTGCTAGCTCCAAGTCATGAGTAGGATAATTGACCTCATGAACCTTCAACTGTCGGGATGCATAGGCTATAACCTTTCCTCTCTGCATTAACACACACCCCAACCCCGAGTAAGAAGCATCGGAATAAACCACCAATCTTCACTTCCATCGGGTAATGACAGAACAGGAGCTTGAGTCAATCTCGCCTTCAATTCTTCAAACGCCTTCTCTTGAGCTTGACCCCATATAAACTTCACATCTTTTCGGGTCAACTTGGTTAGTGGAGAAGCAATCTTGGAGAAGTCTTGGATGAACCTTCTATAGTAACCCGCCAAACCCAAGAAGCTACGAATCTCGGATGGCGTCTTTGGCGACTTCCATTGCATAACCGCCTCCACTTTTGCCGGGTCCACCATTATCCCGTCAGGATTCACCACGTGACCCAAGAACTGAACTTCGCGCAACCAGAACGCGCACTTGGAGAATTTTGCATACAACTTCTCCCTCCTCAACGTCTCTAGAACCTCCCGAATGTGACCGGCATGCTCTGCTTCGCTCCTCGAGTAAATCAGGATATCATCAATAAACACAATCACTGATTTATCCAACATAGGCCGACACACACGGTTCATCAAATCCATAAAAGCAGCTGGCGCGTTGGTCAAGCCAAAGGACATGACAAGAAACTCGTAGTGACCATAGCGCGTACGGAAAGCTGTTTTAGGAATATCCTGCTCCTTCACCTTCAACTGATGGTAACCAGATCGAAGATCTATCTTGAAAACCAACTGGCACCCTGAAGCTGATCAAACAAATCATCTATCCTCGGTAAGGGGTATCGGTTCTTCACTGTCAACTTGTTAGCTCGCGGTAGTCGATGCACATCCTCATACTACCGTCCTTCTTCTTTACAAACAGGACCGGAGCACCCCAGGGAGAGATACTCGGTCTAATGAACCCCTTATCAAGCAACTCTTGCAACTGCTCCATCAACTCTTTCATCTCGGTCGGAGCCAACCGATACGGTGCCTTGGCAACAGGTTGGGCACCCGGTATCAGATCAATCTGAAACTCGATCTCTCTGTCAGGTGGCACTCCTGATAAATCTTCTGGGAACACATCTGGAAAGTCACACACAACTGGTACATCAGCTAGTTGTGGTGTTGGCGTATCCACATCCTTTACATAGGCCAAGTAGGCACTACATCCACGCCTCATACACTTTCCCGCCACCACCATCGAGATCACTTTCGGAATCGTAGTAACCCGATCACCATAAACCGTCACTGAACTACCGTCAGGCGCCGACAACCGAATCATCTTCTTGCGACACACAATGTTCGCCTCGAAGTCCGCTAACCAATCCATCCCAAGAACCAAATCAAAACCACCTAAGGTCATCACAAACGGTCTAACAGGAAACTTATGACCCTCGAGCTCCACATCACAATTCTCTATCATCTCAGAAATCCTGGTAGACTTACCTATGGCAGTTTCTACATCGAAGGGCGCATCAACACATCTACTACTAACAGGCAGCTTAGCACAGAAAGCAGCAGAAATAAAACTCTTACTAGCACCCGAATCAAATAACACAGAAGCTAAAGTTTGGTTCACCAGAAACGTACCGGACACGACATCAGGGTCCGTTCTAGCTTCCTCCTGTGTCATGGTGAATGCCCTGGCGCTCGCCCTCGGTCCATCACCTCCCGTCCTCTTTGCCCCTGAACTCTCAGCCCTCGGCTTCTTACAATCTTTGAGCACGTGACCCTCTTCACCACAGTTAAAGCATCGGACCGCACGACAGTCCTTTGCCATGTGCCCCGCCTTTCCACACCTGAAGCACAAGTTGACCCAAACCTGCACTCCCCGCTATGCTCCCGTCCACATTTACCACACCTTCTCGATCCCGCACCTGACATAACCACACGGCGATCATCCACCCGTGCCTTCTTATTACCCGTCGAGGCATTACCCCGACCAAACCTCTTCCCCTGCCAATTCCGGTCACCACCGTTCTTCCTGCCACCATCAGTCACCACCACCGTCCTCTCATCATACAATCTTCCCGCCAAATCCACCGCCGACCTAAACGTGCTCGGCCGGGCGGCGATCATGTGCCTGCGAATATCCGCTGGCAAACCTTGTATATACCTCTTGATCTTTCGGGACAGAGGTGTCACTTGATCCGGCACCAGACGTGCCATCTCGTTGAACTTCGTGGTGTACTGTTGGTGTGTCATGGTTCCCGCCTCCAGTTGCAGAAACTCCCTTTCAACCTTATCCATTTCCCGGTGAGGACAAAACTCCTCGATCACCATCTTCTTCAGTTCGGGCCACCTCATTCTCCCGATTGCCCGATTACCCTCTGCTTGGACAATGTTGTCCCACCAGCATAGTGCCGAGTCCACAAAGGAGTGGGTGGCAAACTTTACTTTCTGATCTTCTCGGCACTCGCTGATGTCGAGAACAGCCTCCATTTCTCTCACCCATCGGTGAGCAGCGGCAGCATTGCCATTACCGTCAAAAGTAGGGGGCTTGCATCTCATGAACACCCCGTAGTTACAGCCTCGTGCCACCTCTCGCACAGGCTCCTCTTCCTCTTCCTCCTCATTATCGGAGAAAATCGTTTCAGGCTCCGGTTGCTCCCCCGAGGCCCGGTTTCTCTCCTTTCGTTCCCCCTCCTTTACAGCTTTGATGACTTCGGTCACCACAGACGGTAAGATTGTCTGCATGACCTGATGTACTTCCTCCACAACAGCCTCCTTTACCGAGGCCCTTAAGTTCGCACTCTCATCCCCAGCTTCTGGATGAGGAGTCTCAGGTTCTGCAGGAACCTCTTTCTCAGCTCTAGGCCTTCCTCTCTTAGGGCGTGGTTCAGCAACAGGGCCATCACGGCCTCCACCCCTAGAAGCTCTAGAAGATCTACCACCCACCATTCTCTAACACACTGAAAGATTCAAACACCAACACGGTCATTCAAGGAAACAACTCAGTTTATGTCAAGTATAGTAAGTCCCTAATTACAGTGGCCAGTTGTGATTAGCCACTTACTGTACTCTTCATACCCCAAGTATTACCTGTCCTGACTACATCAGTATTCAAATCTACATACAACACATAACATATACCATGCGCACATAAACTGGTTAACCTTAAGAAAATACCTGATGGCACGCAGCTACTCAGTTTGGCATCCCATTCCCTTCCGTCCCATTCTCAGTTTAAGTTAAGGTTTATTTTGAAAATTACCCATTTCACTTAAACTTTGGCTCTGATACCAACTTGTAAGGCCCCGTTCCCGGAACGCTTACAGTTGGTCATTCATCGCACATAAAACGTATAATTACAATTTCATTAAGAAAACATTGCAGCGGAAACATTCAAAAATGACACCACATTTCGTTATAATACTTTTGCCAAATAATACATCATTATCCGGTTACAAAATTCATGTTTGCATTACATCACAAAAGCTATATAATTGGATGCCATCCCAAAAGAGCCGAGTAGCTTCGCCGTGCCATCCTCAGCAATCATTTACCTGCCAACTGGAAAATGCAATAAAAGTCAGCGTTGCTGAGTGAGTTCTAGTTTTAATAATAAAACATACTTTACTTTCATTAAAAACCATTCCTTTATCATGCGATCATGCAACATACGTATACACAGATAATTTCATTATTATCTTTCATATCATTCATTATCTTCCATTCTTTTCGTTCATTCTGTCTTCCGAGTCTTTTGCGACAACATGGTCGCTCACCTCAATGGCAATCTCAATGATTGCTCGCTATCTGAGTCTTTTGCACCCCTAAGGTTGCTCACCCCAATTGCCCATCACGATAGCAAGCTATCCGAGTCTTTTGCAACAACAAGGTTGCTCACCCCAAGGCAACATCACGATAGCTCTTACTCGAGTCTTTTGCAACGGCGAGGTTGCTCACCTCATAGGCAATCTAAATGATTGCACTTCATCCGAGTCTTTTGCAACACAAAGTCGCTCACCCCAATAATATGCTTGCAAGCCTTTCTTTCGTTCATTCATCGTTCATTAATGCATGCATTCTTACTTCATGTTCCTCTTTCATTATCTTTCGCTTTACATTACATAATACTTCATTCATTCATTCATTCATTCATTAGCATGACATGTAAAGCCACAAGAAAGATAAGCATACATCATAATAAGGAACATATCATACACATTCATCATATCATCATACAGGGCAATATCATACATTCATAATATGCATAAACATGCAACATCCTCATCATCATGCCCTACATGCTCTCTAAGGCCATAACCATCCTCTTACATGCTCTTACGGGTTACCTTTCGTCAACACTTACATCTGCACCTTTCCCCGAAGGCCAGAAGTCAAACTACACATTCCTTCGAGTGCAACAGCCCTGTTCGGGCGTATGGACACTCTTCAGTCGCATGGCCTCCATGCGACTGAACATCATGCGACTGGACTCATGCGGATGTACATCTATGCGAATGAACATCCAATCGTGCGTATGAACCTTGTGCGAATGGGATTACTGCGACTGAGCACCTATGCGACTAACCTCATGCGAATGGACTCATGCGACTAAGCATCTATGCGACTGAACCCTCAGTCGTACAACCCTCATGCGACTGGACTCCCAGTCGTGCGACTGAACCCCAATCGTGCGAATGACCTTCAATCGCCCTCATTCGGCCGTATGGCCTTCATTCGGTCGCCTAGCCCTAGCTGATGCAGAATGGAGTTCATCCCGAACCCAATCTGCCATTTTCGGCCTCCAAGCTCATCCAAACCCATTCTAAGCCTAAATCAACCCTCCTGGACCTTAGGAATGCATACCTTAACACCATACAAGCACCCACAAGCCCGAAATCATACTCTAAACGCACCATACACATCACACCCAAATGGGTCAAACACACACACACATAAAAACGGGTTTTGCACATTTTCCAGCCCCAAAATTGGTTGAAAACAAGTAAAAGTGGGGTCCTAGAACTCACACAATCGAGCACAAAGACAAGAGCTTCGATTTGGCTTGCTACTCGACGGATTTGGACACCCGAATCACCCGAATCAACCCTTTTCTCCCTTTTTCTCTTCTTTCTCTCTTCTCTCTTCTTGTGAGTTGAATTTTGTGAAGTGTGGGGAGAGTGGGCTGCCCTCTCCCTACACATATCACCACATTACCCGACCTTTCTTCGTTGGCGAGTTTGGTCCCTCGACTTTGGACTTTATTTCTTTTCTTTCTTCGTCGGCTTCAAAATAATAAATTTCCGGGTGTTGCACATCTGAAAGTTCATATGATGAGCATATTAATTTCTCTTCAAACTGTGGAAATCATGCTTTTGTTGGAGTTGAGGGAAACTCAGGTTTTAATGTTGATAATTTGTGTTTTATGATGGATGATTTGAAAGGAATTGCTGATGATGATTTGGAAGAGATGGATATTCTGAGCCAAATGTCATTGATTAATATCAGATCTCAAAAGTTTTATAAAAGAACAGGTAGGAAATTTCCTGGACTCTCTGGCAAAACCAAGGTTGGTTTTGACAAGTTGAGATGTCACAAGTGCCACAGACTTGGACATTTTGCTAGAGAGTGTAGATCATCTGGATCTAACTCATCTGCACCCTTTGTGACTTTTCCAAGTAATAATTCACAATCCAAAGGGCAACATCCTACCAGTTCTGATCATCATTCACAACATCAATCATCTCCTGCATACTTTGTCCCTCAAAGCCCCATGCCATATCCTTATCCATGCTTTTACATGCCTCAGTCTGGTCAAGTTTCTATACCCATGGCTCAACAACCACATGCTCTACCTAATCCTCAGCCATCTCAAACAAATCAGCAATCTCAACCTCAATCTCATCAGAGCTTTTTCACCCCTGAGGTTGTTGACTGGAGCAGTCTACCAGATGATGTCTCTGGTTATTCTGAGCAATTTGCTGGTGCTGGTCAACATGGTGGTGACAACCTTTTTGGAAACCTTGCTTTAATGGCCCTGGAATCTACTGATGACAATTCTTCATCATCACAGGTACCACAGGGTTCTTCATCATGCCAAAGAAGCATCTGGTATGTGGACAGTGGAGGATCCATGCACATGACAGGGAGCAGCTCTCTTCTTCATGACGATTCCCAAAGAAAGAAGGGATTTGTTTCTTTTGGAAATGATGCCAAGGGTTACATCATTGGGAAGGGTTTTGTCTCAAATGGGGAGATAAGATTTGATGATGTTAACCATGTGGAGAACCTCAAATATAATCTTTTGAGTGTCAGTCAAATGTGTGATAAAGGGCATGTTGCACTTTTCACAAGTCAAAACTGTCGGATTCTGTCTTCCACAGTTTTGCACAAGATTGACAAAATATTGGATGAGTATACTCTCCTGAAGGCCAACAGGATTGGAAGAGTATATGCTTTAGATCTATCAAAGAAAATTGATCTAAAACGCCATCCATGTCTGTTCTCCAAAGCCTCTCCTCAAGAATCTGAACTATGGCATAGAAGGCTGGGTCATGTGAATTTCAAGAACATGAATCAGCTCATTCATCATGGTTTAGTGAGAGGTTTGCCATTGAAGGAGTTCAAGTGTGATGATAACTGCCCAGCTTGCTTAAAAGGAAAGCAACACAAAGCTTCATTCTCTTCTATAAAAGAACCTAAGTCCACTGCCTGCTTGCAATTACTGCACATGGATCTCTTTGGTCCTGTGAGAGTAATGAACATGGCAAAGAAAAAGTACTGTCTGGTAATTGTGGATGATTACTCAAGATATGTATGGACTTTCTTCTTGCACTCCAAGGATGAGGCTGCTCAACGTATCATCTATTTTGTGTTACATGTGGAAAAGCAGCATTCACTTCCAGTTAAGTGTGTGAGAAGTGATAATGGGACAGAGTTTAGGAATCACACTCTTGATGAATTCTATTTGTCTAAGGGAATCAAAAGACAATATAGTATTCAAAGAACTCCAGAGCAAAATGGAGTGGTGGAGAGAAAGAACAGGACCCTGATTGAAGCTACAAGGACAATGTTGGCTGACTCTGGTTTGCCACTAACCTTTTGGGCTGAAGCTGTCAATACAGCTTGCTATGTTCAGAATAGAGTATTAGTGAATCAGAGGTTGATGAAGACTCCTTATGAGCTCTTACATCATTTGGCTCCTTTGATTTCATTCTTTAGAGCATTTGGGTGTCCTTGTTATATTCTTAACACAAAGAGTATCCTTCAGAAGTTTGATTCCAAGGTGGATGCAGGGTATTTTGTTGGGTATTCATATACGTGCAAGGCATACAGAGTTTTCAACTGCAGAACAAAGATTGTTGAAGAGACTTTGCATGTCAAGTTTAATTAATCCCCAAAAGACAAGATTCCTCAAAACCCTGTTGAGATGTTTGACTTGGACATACTGCAATATGTTCCATATCAGTCTCCACTTGTTGTGGTCTCTGAAGTTCCATCCTCTCCAACTGAAGATACAAATGCAAGTTGTAGTGATCATCTGCCTGTTTCTACTACACTTGATGTTCCTGTAGCCTCAGCAGCTCCATCCACAACAAATGCTGATGAAATCTCTAAATCCTCTACTTCATTTGAACTGCCATCTCAGTCTAGGTTTCACGAGTCTACATCAACATCTGCTGCTGCTGAATCTTCTACAAACACTTGCACATATATTATTGCATATCAAGAATTGAAGAATCATCCCATGTCCTAGATTATTGGTGACATAAATGCTGGTGTTTCAACAAGAAGTCAATTGTCCAATTTCTGTCTCTATGCTCTCTTCATCAGTCAGCAAGAGCTAAAGAAATATCATGTGGCCTTAAGGGACAATGGATGGGTTGAAGCCATGCAGCTTGAGCTTCTTCAATTTCAAAAACAGCAAGTGTGGGAACTGGTTCCTCTACCCCAAGGTAAGTGTGCAATAGGCACTAAATGGGTGTTTAGGAATAAAACTGATGAAAAAGGCCAAATTGTCAAGAACAAGGCCAGACTGGTTGTACAGGGGTTTTCACAAGAAGAAGGTATTGATTATGATGAAACCTTTGCCCCTGTAGCCAGACTAGAGGCAATTTGATTGTTTTTAGCTTATGCTGCTTTTCATAACCTTAAAGTTTTTCAAATGGATGTCAAAAGGGCATTTTTATATGGTAAAATAAAAGAAGAAGTTTATGTGTGTCAACCACCAGGTTTTGAAGATCATAAACACCCTGATTGGGTGTATAAGCGTGATAAGGCTCTTTATGGGTTGAAACAAGCACCCAGAGCCTGGTATGAAACATTATCTAACTTTCTTCTTCAAAATAATTTCACTAGAGGCTCCATAGATAAAACTTTGTTCATAAAGAAAGCTGGCATGCATAAGCTCCTTGTTCAAATTTATGTTGATGATATTATTTTTGCATCATCTGATCCACAGTTGTGTGATGCATTCACAAAATTGATGCAACAAAAGTTTGAAATGAGTGCAATGGGAGAATTACAGTTCTTTCTGGGTTTACAAATCAAACAACTGACTGATGGAACTTTCATTCATCAGTCAAAATACACAAAAGATTTGTTAACCAAGTTTGATTTACAAAACTGTAAAACCTGTTCTACTCCCATGTGCAGCAACACACAACTGGATGCTGATAAAAAAGGTAAAGCAGTTGATGAAACTCTTTACAGATGTATGATTGGTTCCTTGATGTACCTAACAACTTCTAGACCAGATATTATGTTTGCAACTTGTGTTTGTGCTAGATTTCAGGCTGCTCCTAAGGACTCCCATATGATTGCAGTCAAGAGAATCTTTAGATATTTGCAAGGAACTAAATCTCTAGGACTATGGTATTCCACTGGGCACTCTTGTAAATTGGTTGCTTTTTCTGATAGTGACTATGCAGGATGTAAGTTAACCAGAAAATCAACTTCTGGTGGATGCCAATTTCTAGGCAACTGTTTGGTCTCTTGGCAGAGTAAGAAACAAACATCAGTTGCTACATCAACAGCTGAAGCAGAGTACATTGCAGCTGCAAGCTGTACATCTCAGGTACTTTGGCTTCAAAATCAGTTATTGGATTATGACATTACAGAGACTAAGACTCCATTATTAATGGATAGTTCTTCAGCTCTTTGTATTGTTAAGAATCCTGTCCAGCATTCTAGGACCAAACATATTGAGATCAGACATCATTTCATTAGGGATTGCTATGAAAAAGGTCTGATTGATCCAAAGTTTGTGCCTAGTGCTGATGAGCTTGCAGATATATTTACTAAGCCTTTGGATAGTGCAACTTTTCATAATCTTGTACTCAGGCTTGGTATGCAGCAACTAGAATAATTTGACAACTACTGATGCTCTTAGTTCATAAATACTGATGAGCATTAGTATACTTTTGTCAAAAATAAGTGCTGATAAGTCATTTTATCTTCAGTAGTTGTAAACTACTGAAGACTCAATTACTTAAAAGTACTGAAGTACCTTATTTGTTAGAAAATACTGATGTAGTTCAAACTATTGATGTCTTTTATAATAAATAAGTACTGATGACCAATGAAACATCTGAAAATCAGATGATCTGATGAGTAAGTGTCAAGGTCATTGAAACAGCTGAACTTTGTGAATTGACGACAACTACTGTTTCATTTCCAAACAACTGAAGCCAAAACCAAGTCTTCAGTAGTTTTACAACTACTGATGACCAACACCAAGTCTTCAGTTGTTTACAACATCTGAAAGTTAAAACCATGTCTTCAGTTGTTTTCTAACACCTGATTACTAACACCAACACTTTCAGTTGTTTTCCCCTCAGCTGTTTCATAACCTATATATACCTAACCCTAACTTCAACCTTTTCATAACCCACTTTCCAAACGTTCATCTTCCATTAATGGCGACCATGCAAATCAAACCTCGACACAACTGTGTTGCTCATCTTACCAAATCACCTTTCTGGAACAAGTTTGATGCTGCTATCGACTTGATGGTTGATTCCCAATACCGCACAGCCTTTCTCTTAAATCCTACCATCTACCCTGATACCCTGTGCCAATTCTGGACAAACGTTACTGTTCATACTGCTAAGAATGATGACACCATCACTCTCCAGTCTTTTGTTAGCCAGAAACGGGTGATTATCACTCCTGAGATCATTCGTCAAACCCTAGACCTGAATGATGCCACTTATCCCACCAAGTACCCAAAAGGCACCATTGATCTTTCTTTTGCTAATCATGGTTATGAAGGTGACCTAAGTGCTACTACCATACTGAAGAAGCACTTCATGCCGAGCGACTCATATTTCACATGATCAATGTCTGCCTTGCTCCCAAAACATCCTCTTGGGATCAAATGTCATCCAGATGGCAACAGGTATTATATTCTATCCTTGAACATCAAAATCTAAATTTTTCTGATATTATCTTTTTGGAACTGAAAGATTTGGCATTGAAACCTGTGGCAAATAGATGGATATTATATCCAAGGTTTCTTATGGCAATCATTTTAAATCAATTAAAATCTGATGGCCTTGTTGGCCTTGGAGTCCCTGCTCTGCTGGTTTTGCCAGAGGCATACTCCAGGCACAACTCAAACCCACAACTCAAAGATGCTGCCAAACTGCTCAAACCCAAGCAGAGGGAACCCACAGTCTCCACCTCCAAATCTAAAGTCCCCTCCAAACCAAAACCAAAGAAAACCAAAAAGGCTACTCAGGGAGTTGAGTCCCCTGATGATGCCCTTGTAGCACAAACACGGGATGAGACTACAAGCCTTAATCCACTTGTAGTTTCAATGACTCCACCAGCTGAAACCGCTCATGTATCCTCTCAACAGGATCCTGATGCAACCAATATTGGGGAAACCACATTCCTGGAATCTATCTCACTTGAGAAGATTGCCATTGAAGAGCACCACTCTCCCCAGGTGCAAATCTTTTCACCACCATCTCCCACTGATACCACCCCTACAAGCCCAACTGCAGTCATTGCACAAGTGCTGACTCAGGTACATTCCTCTACCCCTCCCCAGAAACCTGTTACTACTGGGAAAACCTCAACAGCTGAGGGAGAGGATCAAAATGTAGTTGATAACCAACAGCATAGGGATTCTAAAGTTCAGTCTCCTAGTGTAGATGTGGAGACTAGAACATCTGGTGAGGCTACCTCTTCCCCTGTTTCAACACATGAACAGGATGAAACAGGTATCATCTCTAAGACCTCACCAGAGGCAACTATTAATGAAGGACATGCTCCTGAGGCAGGAAGTCCCCAGTTCCAAGACAAAGTGGCACATGTGATCACTGATTTACACTCAGCACATGTTCATCCTGATTCACTCAGGAGGTCAGCTGATTCAGTTTATACTAATGATGACCTGGGCTTTTTTTTGAAGTCTTAGCCCAAAATACTATTCTTGAGGCTGAGGTTTGTAGATTAAAAGATCTGCTTCCCATCATGCCTCAGGAATCAAGTCCATTTGCCCCAATAAACCCTCAGATGGCAGCTTCTATTGAAGCTTCACCAAACACTGAGCCACTCAAATCAAACAAACCACCAGCCTCTGGCTCAGGCACCATTTCTCAGGGAGAGAACCCCTCTGAGCAAATGGTTGCTGCTTTCAAATCTTCCTTACCTATCATCACCCCCATCATCACATCTATTGTTCATCAAACCATTGATGAGAGGCTCTCCTCAGATATTAAATCCCTTGTGACTGATGTTGTGTTAAAGCACCTTTCTAACATTCAAACCCCTGAACCCAATGCAACCAAAAAGGGAGAGTCTAAGTCAGTAAAGGATGATAAAAGGAAAAAAACTGAAGAGGAAGAAGCTAAGGAAGAGAATAAAGGCAAAGAGATCATCACCTACAAAAGAAAGAAGAGTATTGGTGAACAAACTGAAGATGAGAAGAGGTTAGATGAGATGATCAAAGAAGCTGAAGACCAACATAGCAGATCCATGGACAGGATCATTGATCAACTCTTTAGGCAAGGTTTTGATACTGCCAAACTTGACTCAGAGATCAGAAGACTTGAGATTCAAGAAATTGAGAATCGATGGGCAAGTTGCAATGAAGAAGAAATGGAGAGATTAGAGGCTATGATTAGATTCCTCTCTAAACACTTGGGAAGACCTATCATTGAGATCAAGTCATGGTCCAGAGATAGCATCTTGGAGATAACTACCAAAATATGCTCATCTGAAAGCTTCAACAAAGGCTTAATCATTGAAGCTCTGGATGAAGTTGGTGCTGGGAAGAGAACTGATATGGCCAAGTTATCCAAAGCCACCCTCACCAACAAAATGATAGAGCAGCCCTTAAAATCTCCTTTACCAAAACAATCTTCAAAGCCAACCTCACAACCAAAACAGCCAATCTCAAAACCTTCAAAACAACCAACCTCTCAACCTCCAAAACAATCAACCTCACAACCATCTAAACCAACCCCTTCACCTAAGAAACCCATCCAAGATTCCACCAGTGAAGCACCCAAAAGAAAAAGAAGGCTGCTGAGGATGGAAGAAGAAGAAGAAGAGGATGAAGAAGACAATCTGCCAATATCTGCTGTTCTTGAAAAGAAGAAACTGAAGCCTAGGAGTCAATCACAAACAATAACTCCTGAAACTCAAAGGCAGATATTAAGGTCAAAATTGAAGAAGAAGAACAGCAGAAGCAGCATGATGAGCAATTTCTTAAGATGGTTGACAAGGACTTCCCTCAGTCCTCATCCATTCAAGCTATGAAGATACAAGCTCAGAGGCTGTACACTCTCAGACATACTTTTCAACATCAAAAGGAAAGAGTGAGGATTTGGCCAGATCCCAGGGTAAGTTCTAGAATTCACAAGAAAAACTTACCAAGTAGATATCATGGCCAAGTAAGAAAGACTTTGAATGCTGCAATCATGTTGGCCATGGTAGTCTCACCCTGGGAAATCATTAAAGAATTCAAGAGAGCTCACACATCCAAATCAACCCCTATGTCTATTCTTGAGAACAAAATGATCAAGAAGGGGTTGTTGTACAAAAGACTTGAAGATCTTCAAAAGAGTGAACTCTAGTTGTTGCTCAAAGGCTCTCATCCAGATGAATTCGCATATAGAGAGATAACAACTGTTGAGTTGAAGAATGGGAAGACAGTGAGGTATCTGTCTGAATACTATGGGCCTGAGTTCTTCTTTGAGGGAGAAGCAGAAGAACTCACTAAGGAGGAACAAGTTGTTCTCCTTGAGGCCTATGTAAGGGAGTCTTTCAGACTCATCAATGGGAAAGAGGTTTCATGGTTGGGACAAGACTCTGTGTCCAATTTCCCCAATACAGAGTTCCCTTCCATACTTAGCCAATCAAAAGATTAGAAACCTTTTCCTTGCCTATGCTTATCTGTCTACCTCTGAAGCTGATCAAGAGAGTATTTTTGCCAAAGAATAAGTGGGATCTTCAATAAAGTTAGAGGTTTTGGCTGCATTGGTTAAGGGGGAGTTTGTTGGACCAAAAGAACCAATGAGCCTGATCAGAAAAACCTCTAAGTCCCACATACATTACAACTGCTGAAGAAGATCACAACAGCTGAAGACATCAGCTGATTACAAAGGTCTGAAGACAAAGTCTGAAAGCAAAGAACTGAAGACAAAGTCTGAAGATGAAGTGTTGAAGACAAAGACTAAAGACTATAGTGATCAGCAGTTGTCACAACAGCTGAAGTTGTTAACTTCAGTAGTTGTGATGGTTTTACTTTTCAGTACTTGTAATTTTACATTTCAGTAGTTTATTGTTTCAGTAGTTTTTAGTCAGTAGTTTCATGTATTTGTACTTAGCATTCTCTGAGATGTGATCAGTTGTTGAGAACATCTCAGTAGTTTGCATATTTCAGTTGTTTTGTAAATTCTCTTAGATGTCACTATCAAGTGACATGAGCAGACGTCACATTCCTCTATATAAGGGATGTTGACCTAGCTGTATTCTAACCGAAGCATTACGCGTGAATGAAAACATTCCTTTAACAAAAATATTCTCTATATAATTGTGATTGAGTGTTTTGCATATTCATTACTTTTCTTGCTTGAATTCGATCTTAATTCGTGATATTCCGCTGCATAATTCGAATCTAATTGATCCGATCCTATCAAGTGGATTGATTTTAAGGGTTATTCGTGTGGTGTCCTGTTCTATTTTGGTTTCAATTAAACAATAGATTCTATGTTTCATGTGTGATCGGTTAGTGTGATTCTAATGAAGATTATAATCAAATTTAATTAGATCGGTTCTGGAGTGTGTTTTGAAGGCTTGAGAATCAAAAGTCCATTGCATTTGAGGTTGTTACCAAAAGCAAAAGCAATCCATGCATGAACTAGTGTTGTTTAATATTATTGTATAACTAGTTCCTTTCCCATATATTTAGTTAAGCGTTTGTGAATACAATGATGCACCGATCTGTAGTTGCACTATCTTGGTTAAAATACATGTAAATCTTATTTAATTGTCGTGTTAACTTGATTTGTCTTCTTTTTCATCAATCACACATTATGTTTCTCGTTTGTCGTTAGATTAGTTTTGTTTGCACTGTAATTTGATTCTCTCTTGTTCTCTAGTGAAATTTGAGTAATTTATTGGTCCTTTACACCTCGTTTCCTTCCCTTGTTGGTCGAAAAAGGATTCTGTGGCTCAATAGTTGTCATTTAGATTCAATCAATGGATTTTGGAGGCAATAATGTTCGAAGATGGTTGTGGAGTGCTGTGGATAAGTTTTGGGCAAATGTGGATTGATTTTAAAGGTTATTCGTGTGGTGTCATGTTCGGTTTTGGTTTCGATTAAACAATAGATCCTATGTTTCATGTGTGATCGATTAGTGTGATTCTAATGAAGATAATAATCAAATTTAATTAGATTGGTTCGGGAGTGTGTTTTGAAGGCTTGAGAATCAAAAGTCCATTGCATTTGAGGTTGTTACCAAAAGCAAAAGCAATACATGCGCGAACTAGTGTTGTTTAATATTATTGTATAACTAGTTCCTTTCCCATATAGTTAAGCTTTTGTGAATACAATGATGCACCGATCTGTAGTTGCACTATCTTGGTTAAAATACAAGTAAATCTTATTTAATTGTCGTGTTAACTTGATTTGTCTTCTTTTTCATCATTCACACATTATGTTTCTCGTTTGACGTTAGATTAGTTTTGTTTGCACTGTAATTTGATCCTCTCTTGTTCTCTAGTGAATTTGAGTAATTTAGTGGTCCTTTACACCTTGTTTCCTTCCCTTGCTAGTCGAAAAAGGATTATGTGGCTCAATAGTTGTCAGTTGTATTTAATCAATGGATTTTGGAGGCAATAATGTTCAAAGATGGTTGTGGAGTGTTGTGCATAAGTTTTTGGGCAAAAGTAGAATGATTTTAAGGGTTAGTCGAGTGGTGTCGTGTTGGTTTTGGTTTCAATTAAACAATAGATTCTATGTTTCATGTGTGATCGATTAGTGTGATTCTATTGAAGATTATAATCATATTTAATTAGATTGGTTTGGGAGTGTGTTTTGAAGGCTTGAGAATCAAAAGTCCATAGCATTTGAGGTTGTTACCAAAAGCAAAAGCAATCCATGCGTGAACTAGTGTAGTTTAATGTTATTGTATAAGTAGTTCCTTTCCCATGTATTTAGTTAAGCTTTTGTGAATACAATGATGCACCGATCTTTAGTTGCATTATCTTGATTAAAATACAAGTAAATCTTATCTAATTGGTCGTGTTAACTTGATTTGTCTTTTTATTCATCAATCACACATTATGTTTCTCGTTTGACGTTAGATTAGTTTTGTTTGCACTGTAATTTGATTCTCTCTTGTTCTCTAGTGAAATTCGAGTAATTTATTGGTCCTTTACACCTCGATTCAATAGTTGTCATTTAGATTCAATCAATGGATTTTGGAGGCAATAATGTTCGAAGATGGTTGTGGAGTGTTGTGGATAAGATTTGGGCAAAAGTGGATTGATTTTAATGGTTATTCGTGTGGTGTCATGTTCGGTTTTGGTTTCGATTAAACAATAGATCCTATGTTTCATGTGAGATCGATTAGTGTGATTCTAATGAAGATTATCATCAGATTTAATTAGATTGGTTCGGGAGTTTGTTTTGAAGGCTTGAGAATCAAAAAGTCCATTGCTTTTAGGTTGTTACCAAAAGCAAAAGTAATCCAGGCGTGAACTAGTTTTGTTTAATGTTATTGTATAACTAGTTCCTTTCCCATGTATTTAGTTAAGCTTTTGTGAATACAATGATGCACCGATCTGTAGTTGCACTATCTTGGTTAAAATACAAGTAAATCTTATTTAATTGGTCGTGTTAACTTGATTTGTCTTCTTTTTCATCAATCACACATTATGTTTCTCGTTTGACGTTAGATTAGTTTTGTTTGCACTGTAATTTGATTCTCTCTTGTTCTCTAGTGAAATTCGATTAATTTATTGGTCCTTTACACCTGTTTCCTTCCCTCGATGGTCGAAAAAGGATTCTGTGGCTTAATAGTTGTCATTTAGATTCAATCAATGGATTTTGGAGGCAATAATGTTCAAAGATGGTTGTGGAGTGTTGTGCATAAGTTTTAGGCAAAAATGGAATGATTTTAAGGGTTATTCGTGTGGTGTCGTTTTCGGTTTTGGTTTCAATTAAACAATAGATTCTATGTTTCATGTGTGATCGATTAGTGTGATTCTAATGAAGATTATAATCAGATTTAATTAGATTGGTTCCGGAGTGTGTTTTGAAGGCTTCAGAATCAAAAGTCAATTGCATTTTAGGTTGTTACCAAAAGCAAAAGCAATCCATGCGTGAACTAGTGTTGTTCAATGTTATTGTATAACTAGTTCCTTTCCCATGTATTTAGTTAAGCTTTTGTGAATACAATGATGCACCGATCTATAGTTGCACTATCTTGGTTAAAATACAAGTAAATCTTATTTAATTGGTTGTGTTAACTTGATTTGTCTTCTTTTTCATCAATCACACATTAGGTTTCTCGTTTGACGTTAGATTAGTTTTGTTTGCACTGTAATTTGATTCTCTCTTGTTACTAGTGAAATTCGAGTAATTTATTGGTCCTTTACACCTCGTTTCCTTCCCTTGATGGTCGAAAAAGGATTATGTGGCTCAATAAGTGTCATTTGTATTTAATCAATGGATTTTGGAGGCAATAATGTTCAAAGATGGTTGTGGAGTGTTGTGCATAAGTTTTTGGGCAAAAGTAGAATGATTTTAAGGGTTAGTCGAGTGGTGTCGTGTTGCTTTTGGTTTCAATTAAACAATAGATTCTATGTTTCATGTGTGATCGAGTAGTGTGATTCTATTAAAGATTATAATCATATTTAATTAGATTGGTTTGACAGTGTGTTTTGAAGGCTTGAGAATCAAAAGTCCATAGCATTTGAGGTTGTTACCAAAAGCAAAAGCAATCCATGCGTGAACTAGTGTAGTTTAATGTTATTGTATAAGTAGTTCCTTTCCCATGTATTTAGTTAAGCTTTTGTGAATACAATGATGCACCGATCTTTAGTTGCATTATCTTGATTAAAATACAAGTAAATCTTATCTAATTGGTCGTGTTAACTTGATTTGTCTTTTTTTTCATCAATCACACATTATGTTTCTCGTTTGACGTTAGATTAGTTTTGTTTGCACTGTAATTTGATTCTCTCTTGTTCTCTAGTGAAATTCGAGTAATTTATTGGTCCTTTACACCTCGATTCAATAGTTGTCATTTAGATTCAATCAATGGATTTTGGAGGCAATAATGTTCGAAGATGGTTGTGGAGTGTTGTGGATAAGTTTTGGGCAAAAGTGGATTGATTTTAAAGGTTATTCGTGTGGTGTCGTGTTCGGTTTTGGTTTCGATTAAACAATAGATCCTATGTTTCATGTGAGATCGATTAGTGTGATTCTAATGAAGATTATCATCAGATTTAATTAGATTGGTTCGGGAGTTTGTTTTGAAGGCTTGAGAATCAAAAAGTCCATTGCATTTTAGGTTGTTACCAAAAGCAAAAGCAATCCATGCGTGAACTAGTGTTGTTTAATGTTATTGTATAACTAGTTCCTTTCCCATGTATTTAGTTAAGCTTTTGTGAATACAATGATGCACCGATCTGTAGTTGCACTATCTTGGTTAAAATACAAGTAAATCTTATTTAATTGGTCGTGTTAACTTGATTTGTCTTCTTTTTCATCAATCACACATTATGTTTCTCGTTTGACGTTAGATTAGTTTTGTTTGCACTGTAATTTGATTCTCTCTTGTTCTCTAGTGAAATTCGATTAATTTATTGGTCCTTTACACCTCGTTTCCTTCCCTCGATGGTCGAAAAAGGATTCTGTGGCTTAATAGTTGTCATTTAGATTCAATCAATGGATTTTGGAGGCAATAATGTTCAAAGATGGTTGTGGAGTGTTGTGCATAAGTTTTAGGCAAAAATGGAATGATTTTAAGGGTTATTCGTGTGGTGTCGTTTTCGGTTTTGGTTTCAATTAAACAATAGATTCTATGTTTCATGTGTGATCGATTAGTGTGATTCTAATGAAGATTATAATCAGATTTAATTAGATTGGTTCCGGAGTGTGTTTTGAAGGCTTCAGAATCAAAAGTCAATTGCATTTTAGGTTGTTACCAAAAGCAAAAGCAATCCATGCGTGAACTAGTGTTGTTCAATGTTATTGTATAACTAGTTCCTTTCCCATGTATTTAGTTAAGCTTTTATGAATACAATGATGCACCGATCTATAGTTGCACTATCTTGGTTAAAATACAAGTAAATCTTATTTAATTGGTTGTGTTAACTTGATTTGTCTTCTTTTTCATCAATCACACATTAGGTTTCTCGTTTGACGTTAGATTAGTTTTGTTTGCACTGTAATTTGATTCTCTCTTGTTACTAGTGAAATTCGAGTAATTTATTGGTCCTTTACACCTCGTTTCCTTCCCTTGATGGTCGAAAAAGGATTCTGTGGCTCAATAGTTGTCATTTGTATTTAATCAATGGATTTTGGAGGCAATAATGTTCAAAGATGGTTGTGGAGTGTTGTGCATAAGTTTTTGGGCAAAAGTAGAATGATTTTAAGGGTTAGTCGAGTGGTGTCGTGTTGGTTTTGGTTTCAATTAAACAATAGATTCTATGTTTCATGTGTGATCGATTAGTGTGATTCTATTGAAGATTATAATCATATTTAATTAGATTGGTTTGGGAGTGTGTTTTGAAGGCTTGAGAATCAAAAGTCCATAGCATTTGAGGTTGTTACCAAAAGCAAAAGCAATCCATGCGTGAACTAGTGTAGTTTAATGTTATTGTATAAGTAGTTCCTTTCCCATGTATTTAGTTAAGCTTTTGTGAATACAATGATGCACCGATCTTTAGTTGCATTATCTTGATTAAAATACAAGTAAATCTTATCTAATTGGTCGTGTTAACTTGATTTGTCTTTTTTTTCATCAATCACACATTATGTTTCTCGTTTGACATTAGATTAGTTTTGTTTGCACTGTAATTTGATTCTCTCTTGTTCTCTAGTGAAATTCGAGTAATTTATTGGTCCTTTACACCTCAATTCAATAGTTGTCATTTAGATTCAATCAATGGCTTTTGGAGGCAATAATGTTCGAAGATGGTTGTGGAGTGTTGTGGATAAGTTTTGGGCAAAAGTGGATTGATTTTAAAGGTTATTCGTGTGGTGTCGTGTTCGGTTTTGGTTTCGATTAAACAATAGATCCTATGTTTCATGTGAGATCGATTAGTGTGATTCTAATGAAGATTATCATCAGATTTAATTAGATTGGTTCGGGAGTTTGTTTTGAAGGCTTGAGAATCAAAAGTCCATTGCATTTTAGGTTGTTACCAAAAGCAAAAGCAATCCATGCGTGAACTAGTGTTGTTTAATGTTATTGTATAACTAGTTCCTTTCCCATGTATTTAGTTAAGCTTTTGTGAATACAATGATGCACCGATCTGTAGTTGCACTATCTTGGTTAATATACAAGTAAATCTTATTTAATTGGTCGTGTTAACTTGATTTGTCTTCTTTTTCATCAATCACACATTATGTTTCTCGTTTGACGTTAGATTAGTTTTGTTTGCACTGTAATTTGATTCTCTCTTGTTCTCTAGTGAAATTCGAGTAATTTATTGGTCCTTTACACCTCGTTTCCTTCCCTCGATGGTCGAAAAAGGATTCTGTGGCTTAATAGTTGTCATTTAGATTCAATCAATGGATTTGGAGGCAATAATGTTCAAAGATGGTTGTGGAGTGTTGTGCATAAGTTTTAGGCAAAAATGGAATGATTTTAAGGGTTATTTGTGTGGTGTCGTTTTCGGTTTTGGTTTCAATTAAACAATAGATTCTATGTTTCATGTGTGATCGATTAGTGTGCTTCTAATGAAGATTATAATCAGATTTAATTAGATTCGTTCCGGAGTGTGTTTTGAAGGCTTGAGAATCAAAAGTCCATTGCATTTGAGGTTGTTACCAAAAGCAAAAGCAATCCATGCGTGAACTAGTGTTGTTCAATGTTATTGTATAACTACTTCCTTTCCCATGTATTTAGTTAAGCTTTTGTGAATACAATGATGCACCGATCTATAGATGCACTATCTTGGTTAAAATACAAGTAAATCTTATTTAATTGGTTGTGTTAACTTGATTTGTCTTCTTTTTCATCAATCATACATTAGGTTTCTCGTTTGACGTTAGATTAGTTTTGTTTGCACTGTAATTTGATTTTCTCTTGTTCTCTAGTGAAATTCGAGTAATTTATTGGTCCTTTACACCTCGTTTCCTTCCCTTGATGGTCGAAAAAGGATTATGTCACTCAATAGTTGTCATTTAGATTCAATAAATGGATTTTGGAGGCAATAATGTTCGAAGATGGTTATGGAGTATTGTGGATATGTTTTGGGCAAAAGTGGAATGATTTTTTGGGTTATTCGTGTGGTGTTGTGTTCGGTTTTGGTTTCGATTAAACAATAGATCCTATGTTTCATCTGTGATCGATTAGTGTGATTCTAATGAAGATTATAATCAGATTTAATTAGATTGGTTCGGGAGTGTGTTTTAAAGGCTTGAGAATTAAAAGTCCATTGCTTTTGAGGTTGTTACGAAAAGCAAAAGCAATCCATGCGTGAATTAGTGTTGTGTAATGTTATTGTATAACTAGATCCTTTCCTATGTATTTAGTTAAGCTTTTGTGAATACAATGATGCACCGATCTGTAGTTGCACTATCTTGGTTAAAATACAAGTAAATCTTATTTAATTGGTCGTGTTAACTTGATTTTTCTTCTTTTTCATCAATCACATATTATGTTTCTTGTTTGACGCTAGATTAGTTTTGTTTGCACTGTAATTTGATTCTCTCTTGTTCTCTAGTGAAATTCAAGTAATTTATTGGTCCTTTACACCTCGTTTCCTTCCCTTTATGGTCGAAAAAGGATTCTATGGATCGATAGTTGTCATTTAGATTCAATCAATGGATTTTGGAGGCAATAATGTTCAAAGATGGTTGTGGAGTATTTTGGATAAGTTTTGGGCAAAAATGGAATGATTTTAAGGGTTATTTGTGTGGTCTCGTGCTCAATTTTGGTTTCGATTAAACAATAGATCTTATGTTTCATGTGTGATCGATTAGTGTGATTCTAATGAAGATTATAATCAGATTTAATTAATTGGTTTCGGAGTGTGTTTTGAAGGCTTGAGAATCAAAAGTCCATTGCATTTGAGGTTGTTACCAAAAGCAAAAGCAATCCATGCATGAACTAGTGTTGTTTAATGTTATTGTATAACTAATTCCTTTCCCATGTATTTAGTTAAGCTTTTGTGAATACATTGATGCACCAATCTGTAGTTGCACTATCTTGATTAAATACAAGTAAATCTTATTTAATTGTCGTGTGTTAGATTAGTTTTGTTTGCACTGTAATTTGATTCTCTCTTGTTCTTAGTGAAATTTGAGTAATTTATTGGTCCTTTACACCTCGTTTCCGTCCCTTGATGGTCGAAAAAGGATTCTGTGGCTCAATAGTTGTCATTTAGATTCAATCAATGGATTTTGGAGGCAATAATGTTCAAAGATGGTTCTGGAGTATTATGGATAAGTTTTGGGCAAAAGTGGAATAATTTTTAGGGTTATTCGTGTGGTGTCATGTTCGGTTTTGGTTTCGACTAAACAATAGATCCTATGTTTCATGTGTGATTGATTAGTGTGATTCTAATGAAGATTATAATTAGATTTAATTAGATTGGTTCGGGAGTGTGTTTTGAAGGCTTGAGAATCAAAAGTCCATTGCATTTGAGGTTGTTACCAAAAGCAAAAGCAATCCATGCGTGAACTAGTGTTGTTTAATGTTATTGTATAACTAGTTCCTTTCCCATGTATTTAGTTAAGCTTTTGTGAATACAATGATGCACCGATCTATAGTTTACTATCTTGGTTAAAATACAAGTAAATCTTATTTAATTGGTTTTGTGAACTTGATTTGTCTTCTTTTTCATCAATCACACATTATGTTCTCGTTTGACGTTAGATTAGTTTTGTTTGCACTGTAATTTGATTCTCTCTTGTTCTCTAGTGAAATTCGAGTAATTTATTGGTCCTTTACACCTCGTTTCCTTCCCTTGATGGTCGAAAAAGGATCCTGTCGCTCAATATTTGTCATTTAGATTAAATCAATGGATTTTGGTGGCAATAATGTTCGAAGATGGTTGTGGAGTATTGTGGATAAGTTTTGGGCAAAAGTGGAATGATTTTTAGGGTTATTCGTGTGGTGTTGTGTTCGGTTTTGGTTTCGATTAAACAATAGATCCTATGTTTCATGTGTGATCGATTAGTGTGATTCTAATGAAGATTATAATCAGATTTAATTAGATTGGTTCGGGAGTGTGTTTTGAAGGCTTGAGAATCATAAGTCCATTGCATTTGAGGTTGTTACGAAAAGCAAAAGCAATCCATGCGTGAACTAGTGTTGTCAATGTTATTGTAAAACTAGATCCTTTCCCATGTATTTAGTTAAGCTTTTGTGAATACAATGATGCACTGATCTGTAGTTGCACTATCGTGGTTAAAGTACAAGTAAATCATATTTAATTGGTCGTGTTAACTTGATTTGTCTTCTTTTTCATCAATCACACATTATGTTTCTCGTTGACGTTAGATTAGTTTTGTTTGCACTGTAATTTGATTCTCTCTTGTTCTCTAGTGAAATTCGAGTAATTTATTGGTCCTTTACACCTCGTTTCAATAGTTGTCATTTAGATTCAATCAATGGATTTTGGAGGCAATAATGTTCGAAGATGGTTGTGGAGTGTTGTGGATAAGTTTTGGGCAAAAGTGGATTGATTTAAAGGTTATTCTGTGGTGTCGTGTTCGGTTTTGGTTTCGATTAAACAATAGATCCTATGTTTCATGTGAGATCGATTAGTGTGATTCTAATGAAGATTATCATCAGATTTAATTAGATTGGTTCGGGAGTTTGTTTTGAAGTCTTGAGAATCAAAAGTCCATTGGATTTGAGGTTGTTACCAAAAGCAAAACCAATCCATGCGTGAACTAGTATTGTTTAATGTTATTGTATAACTGTTCCTTTCCGATGTATTTAGTTAAGCTTTTGTGAATACAATGATGCACCGATCTGTAGTTGCACTATCTTGGTTAAAATAAAGTAAATCTTATTTAATTGGTCGTGTTAACTTGATTTGTCTTCTTTTTCATCAATCACACATTATGTTTCTCGTTTGACGTTAAATTAGTTTTGTTTGCACTGTAATTTGATTCTCTCTTGTTCTCTAGTGAAACTCGAGTAATTTACTGGTCCTTTACACCTGTTTCCTTCCCTCGATGGTCGAAAAAGGATTTTTGTGGCTTAATAGTTGTCATTTAGATTCAATCAATGGATTTTGGAGGCAATAATGTTCAAAGATGGTTGTGGAGTGTTATGCATAAGTTTTCGGCAAAAATGGAATGATTTAAGGGTTATTCGTGTGGTGTGTCGTTTTTCATTTTGGTTTCAATTAAACAATAGATTCTATGTTTTCATGTGTGATCGATTAGTGTGATTCTAATGAAGATTAGAATCAGATTTAATTAGATTGGTTCCGGAGTGTGTTTTGAAGGCTTGAGAATCAAAAGTCAATTGCATTTGAGATTGTTACCAAAAGCAAAAGCAATCCATGCGTGAATAGTGTTCAATGTTATTGTATAACTAGTTCCTTTCCCATGTATTTAGTTAAGCTTTGATGAATACAATGATGCACCGATCTATAGTTGCACTATCTTGGTTAAAATACAAGTAATCTTATTATTGGTTGTGGTAACTTGATTTGTCTTATGTTTCATCAATCAGACATTAGGTTTCTCGTTTGACGTTAGATTAGTTTTGTTGCACGTAATTTGATTCTCTTTTGTTCTCTAGTGAAATTCGAGTAATTTATTGGTCTTTACACCTCGTTTCCTTCCCTTGATGGTCGAAAAAGGATTCTGTGGCTCAATAGTTGTCATTTGTTAATCAATGGAGTTTGGAGGCAATAATGTTCAAAGATGGTTGTGGAGTGTTGACATAAGTTTTGGGCAAAAGAGAATGATTTTAAGGGTTATTCGTGTGGTGTCGTGTTGTTTTCGGTTTCAATTAAACATAGATTCTATGTTTCATGTGTGATCGATTAGTGTGATTCTATTGAAGATTATATTAGATTTAATTAGATTGGTTTGGGAGTGTGTTTTGAAGGCTTGAGAATCAAAAGTCCATAGCATTTGAGGTTGTTACCAAAAGCAAAAGAATCCATGCGTGAACTAGTGTTGTTTAATGTTATTGTATAACGGGTTTCCATGTATTTAGTTAAGCTTTTATGAAACAATGATGTTGCACCGAGCTAGAGTTGCACATCTTGGTTAAAATACAAGTAAACTTATTTAGTTGGTTGTGTTAACTTGATTGTCTCTTTTTTCATCAATCATACATTAGGTTGCTCGTTTGACGTAGATTAG